>CAVMBE010000042.1:0-237455 GCA_963674455.1 Lecanosticta acicola | reverse complement strand
TATCGCTTCGTACCTTCGTATACGACGGAGACCGTAGGAATAACTACTCTACTTAAGGGAAATAGGCCCTACGAATAGGATACGAACGCCTAACGATCCTTCGAAAGGATTAAGTATCTGTTTACTAGAGTACCGGTTATAAGACACTTTAACCCTAGTAAGCAGATTAGGCTAGAGATAGATACCTCCGACTATAGCGTCTCCGGTATTATGTCGTAATAGGGCGACGAGAGTTACTAGTACCTAGTTGCCTTTACCTCTCGTAAGATAGAGGATAGGGAGCGTAACTAGGAGACCTACGACTAAGAGCTACTTACTATTATATATAGCTTTAAGACCTAGCGGTACTACTTCGTAGGGGCTTCGTAAGCCGTATAGGTATATACCGATTATAATAATTTAAAGGGGATTTAGACAGTTACTAAACTGAATCTACGCTAGGCAAGATAGGCTATCTATCTAGGAAGCTTCGATTTCGAGATCTACTATAGAGTAGGTAAAGGAAACCCTATAGATACCCTATTAAGAAGGCTAGACTTCTAGATAGAGAATAAGGCTATTAATCGATTACTACCGACCTTGTAGACTAAGCTACAATTAAGTATAAGCGACCTAAATACGAAAGTCCTCCGTATTCGCTTCGCTAAGGACGAGATAGCTAGTAGAACAAGGGGATCTACGATCGACGAGACGTCGAACTCCGATAGCGAGATACCTACGGAGGAGAAGGACAGCGGTACGGCCCCGACCGCTAGTACTATAGAATGTATACTATACGTACTACGCTTAATAGTAAGGCAAGTACTGTCTAGCGAAACCGTATCCGGAGACGTAGGAGATTCGTTTGTTAATTTAGTATCCTCGCTACAGCTACGGGATAACTTTGTCTCTAGTAGGAAGGGTACCGAAGCCGCTACGAACCGCCTACGGACCCGCCGCGGGAAGGTAGTAGACTAGCGGTTTAATAAGAAGGGTCTTCTTAGATACCGTAGTAGACTCTACGTACCTAATAAGCCGGCGGTAAGGCAAGAGATTATCTCTACTTACTACGACTCTAAGCTTGTAGGCTATTTCGGGACCGACAAGACATATACGCTTACGAATCGTACCCTATACTAGCCTGAAATGTAAGTAGACATCCGTAGCTACGTTAAGACGTACCCTATATATTAACGGGTTAAAGTGCCTAGGTAGCTGCTCTACGGACAGCTTACGAGCCTACCGATACCTAAAGAGATCTAGGAGGAAATTAGCCTAGACCTAATTACCGGCCTACCGCCTACGAAGTATAAGGGACAGGTATACGATTTAATCCTAGTAGTCGTAGATCGACTATCTAAGATGTTAGTATACATCCCTATATTAATGTCTTAGACATTAAAGGACTTCGTAGAAGCCTTCTTTAAAAGGATAGCGCTAAGATTCGGCCTCCCTAAGGGTATCGTTAGCGATAGAGGATCCCTATTTACGTTAGCCTTCTAGTTAGAGATATACTACTAGTACTAGATAAAGAGAAGACTATCTACCGCTTTCTATCCGTAGACGGATAGGTAAACCGAGAGGCAAAACTAGACGCTAGAGATGTTCCTACGCTACTTCGTTACCGAATCGTAAGCTAATTAGGCGAATCTTCTACTAGTCGCTAAGTTTGCCTATAATAATACTAAGTATAGCTTAATAAAGATGTCTCCTTTCTTTATAGTATATAGAAAGTATTCTAGGTAGACCTAAGTATATAAGGACATACACTATAAGAGGGAGGTAGCGACTACGATAGAAAGGATCGAGGCCTTACGAAAGGCCTACGAATAGGCTACGAACCACCTACGAAGAGCCTAAGAGGCCTAGTAGCGCGCGTACGACAAGAAGTATATACTATAGGAGCTCCGTAAGGGAGACCTAGTATTACTAAACGCGAAAAACCTAAAGTTACGCTAACTAAGTAGGAAGCTATTAGTAAGATTCGTAGGCCCCTTCGTAGTTAAAGAGGTAGTAGGCGTATACGCGTAGTCCTACTACCTTTAGCTCCTACTATCTTATAGGATCTACGACGTATTCTATATATCCCTACTAAGACCGTACTACTAAAGGCCTAGCGAAGCGGTACCGAATATAGCCGCCCTAGAGATCGCCGTAGATAGCGAGGAGGTGTACGAAGTCGAAGACATTGTCGGAGAGCGAACCCGTAAGGGTCGGAAGGAGTATCGTATCCGATAGAAAGAGTATAAGGAAGACTAGGATACATAGGAGACTAAAGAGAACTTTAAAGAGATGCGAGAGCTACTAAGTACCTAGAACGTAAGGCGTTCGTAGCGGGGTAAGAAGTAGGAGATAGAGAAGAGAATGTAAGAAACAAGCTAGTATTATACTATCTACCTATTACCGGGGCCCTACTAAACGAAGAGAACAAAGAAAACAAGCATATACTAATAGTAGGACTTACCCGAAGCGCCTACGAACCGCTAGTAGGTTTATCGTAGGGTAGAAAAAAGAAATAGGCCTACGGCCCGTTATAGAAGAAGGAGCGGGACATCTACTTACTAATCGCCGCTATTACGGCCCGACAACTAGCTAAACATAGTGCCGATACGTAAGAAGCTAGGAGTAGGTAGTACTCTTAGAGCCGGGTACGGAGTAGCTAGAGGAGTAAGGTAGCGATCCACCTACGCGTTAGGAGCGCGGATGCCTTACGGACCCCCGCTAGAGGCCTAGCGACGGGAAGGAGACTCTAAGTACTAGAGCTAAACGTTATTAGTAGAGCGTAAGGAGTCGCGGTCGACCGCCTCGCTAGCGGATAGCGAAGCTACCGCGGGCGAGGGGGTACTAGCGGCGTTATAGGCTCGTAGGCGCTCTACCTTACGGCGGAGCTCGGCGAGGCCTATACGATCTATAGAGACTAGCTCGAGGCCGGGACAGACGGACCTAGCGATAGTATCGACCCCTAGTCCGCTAGACATAAAGGCCTACTCGTCGCTACGCTACTCCGCGGCGGTAGAGCCGGATCGTAGGCGGACTAGGAGGGCGAGTACTACCGCTCCTAGCGGTCGCTATACGCCGTATTTAGAGAGTCCTCTAGCCGGGCGCGACAGGAGAAGGAAGCTCTAGTACTAGGAGTGTTAGAAGCTAGTACGCTACCCGTAGGCGAATCGCTACTACGGCGGAAGAGGCGACAGGCGACAGGGTTAGGGCTACCGGGACGGCTACGAGTCGTAAGGCAGTCCTCGGCCTCCGCGCGGTTATAGTACTAATTATCCTCCTCCGGATCGTAGTTAGACTCGTACCCGCCGAACTCCTCGTCCTCCTCTTCCTCTTTATTCTCCTTAGCTAGGGTAGTAAGGTCGACGTATAGCGCCGTACGGTCGGTCGTAGTAGGATTACGATAGCGAGGCTCGTCGCGGAAGGAGACAACCGGCGAACCGGCGACGATTGCCTAGCGATTAGTAGGCCGAGCGCGAGAGTTACTACGGCGAGAACCGGATCGTAGGATAGAGCGAGGAGTAGTAGTTCGGGCTCTAGAGAGGGTTTCCCCGTCCTCTAGGCCGGCGAACCGACTACGCGAACTAGAGCCCTTACGGGCGGATAAGCTACGGTCGCGAATTAGTATATAAGAGCCGGCGGCGCGCGAGGGGCTAGCGGAGCGGCTGCGAGTACGCGGATAAGGCGTACCCGAGCGTATAGTCGCGTTCTCCTACGGTTATATTAGTAAAAGACTCGTAGCCGAATCGTAGGGTAGGGCCTTACGAAGTTAGGGCCCGCGACCCGGTTACTAATCGTCTATAAGGCGTAGGTACTATTAGCTAGTATCTCCTCCTATAGTATTAACGCTACTATGTCTACCGAGGAAGAAGGGCGGTTAAGGCGAAGCCCTACCGTCTAACTAGTACGCTAGTAGTATAGCTCTTAGTAGGTAAGGTACCGATTAAGGGATCGCTAGGCGTATACTAGCTAAAGTCCCGCCTCGAACGTAGCGGTATCGTAGATTATATCGTTACGGGTAAGCTCCTCGATATCGAGGTAGTTACGTAGCCCCTAAAGGGCGTCCTTATAGTTAATACGTAACTCGCGTAGGCGGTTTACCCGGCCCTAGATGTCGATATCGACCTAGTAGAGAGTTAGCCCCTAAATCGCTTACGAACCGTTAGCGATACTTACAAACTCGTATCTAGCCTTATAAATGCGAGTATAGTGTCTATAGGCTCGGTAGCCTAGTCTACTATACCGACGCCCGTTAGCGATACTCTTACTATAGACCCTATAGTAGTAGTAGACTCGTAGCGTATTATAGTCGAGGTTAGCGTTATCCTAAACGAAGTACTAATCTTCTAACAGATTAGTCTTACGGATAAATAAGGGAAGGTATAGGTAAGCGCTAGCTATATTAAAGACTCGTTAGTAATTCGGTACGGAAATGTATATAAGAAGCTATAAGTAGGTTAGCCTACAAACAGCTTACGGACCGGCGCCGAACCTACCTAATACGAGGAGAAGTAGTTAATCGCGAGCGATAAGTAGAAGTAGACGAAGAGCTAAAGAGTAGTATAATACGTAGTATATAGGTGTAAGGGTTGCGTAGGTAGTAGAGTATATAGAGATTTAGGACGAGTTATAAGACCGAAGCTCCTTAAATCTCTATAGCTCTACTATACGGCGTTACTCTAGTAACTACCTATATACGATTTACTAGCGGATTTACTAAATAGAGTCCCGTAGAATTAGTAGAACCCTCTAGAAGAATCTAGAGCGGCAACCGATTACTACGTAGGAGAATCGTAGCCTAAGGTTCAAAATACGTAGATACGAAGGCCCTACGAGGGCCTTACGAAGTGCCTACGAACCGACTACGATTCCTCTCTAGCGAGGATATCTATACCTAAAGACTAACGATTCGGTAGCGAATCGCTTTCGGGGCGACCCCGAAGCGACTCGAGTTTCTTAGAGGCGGAAGGATTATAGTACGATAGTATAGCGACCCGTCTACGAATTACCGGGCTAGCGCGTTATATGTAAAGACGTACGTAAGCGCTAAGCCTAGGATCCCCGCCCGCTAATCGCTAACGACGTACTAAGTCCGAAAGGCTAGGCTTACACGCCTACGATTAGCGTAAGAGACGATTAAGTATATTCGACGTAGACGTCGATATAGGAGGGGAGCGTCTATAATACGTAAGTAGGTCGTAGGCGATCCGGTCGCGTTACGTAGCGAGATTATATAACGCGAGGCCTTACGAAGGCCCTACGGACGCCTTACGAACCCCTTACGATCCGGTACCGAGATGTTACGTAATAACGTTACGTATAGGGAGGCCCTACGGAGGCCTTACGAACCCCTTACGATCCGGTAACGATATGTTACGTAATAACGTTACGTATAGGGAGGCCCTACGGAGGCCTTACGAACCCCTTACGAGTCGGTTACGAGTCGGTCCGGAGCTTACTCCGGTAGTTACGTAATACTTAGTATACATCCCCGGATATCGATAGGTCGTACGACCTACTCTTAGTCTCTTTAGGATTATTCTAGTATATATTACTATACCTATACTACTACATTCCTAGACATTATACTAATATCCCTATGTCTATATAGTAATCTATTATAGCGAATACTTCTACGTAGCGTCGTATCTAGGCCCGCATTTCTTAGGTAACGACTTCGTTGTTTAGTATAAGATACCCGTAGGGTGTTATAATACTTCTAATTAGGGGTTTCTCCTAGACGATTCGTCTAAAGTCTTCCTCTACCTCTATTTGTAGGTATTTCTAGGCGAGAAAACGTATCCTAGAAAGTATATTATTAAATTAGATAGGGTTAAGGTATCGTTTTCCTTTAATCCTTAGAAACACTTTCTCGTTACTTCGCGCGATCGCGATTACGAGTTCCCGTACTTGTCTTAGGGCGTCTACCGTAAAGGTTGTAATTTCTCCGTCGTCGTCTTCCTTTATAATATCGCTTTCTTCCGAGGATTCTAGTATCTCTAGTTCTTCCGGAAGCTAAGGTAGCCGTTCGTTACCTTCTTCCTCGCTATCTTGTTCTTTCTCGGGCGTTAGATTTTCCTTGTCTAACTCTTCCTCGCTAACCGGTATAGGTAGCTCGAGTCTACGTAGCTTCTCTAGTATAGGTAGAAGTCGGTATCTGTCGGTCCTTTCTTCGTCGTTATCGGGCCGCGGATCCTATATAGGTAATAGTAGTCGTTATAGCTAGTATCCTACTCCTATCTTCGAGGAATAATATTCTTAGTATAAATCGTCGTAATAGTATCTCTAATAAAGGGTACCGTACTTTTCCTTATAACGTACTATTACTCTAAAGAGTCGGGGTTCCTTTTTCTCGTCGAGGGTAGGTATATTATATGCTCCTCGTCCCGATCTTGGTTGCATTATATTAAACTACTCGCGGCGTACTATATTCTTACCGCGGCAATCCCGTACTATGTGTCCTTCTTTTTTATAGGTATAGTAAGTTAGTTTTCCTATATTTTTCCTTCGAGGCGAGTTCTTGTCTCGTATCTTGCGACCTTTCTAGGTAGCGTCGAGTTCTATAGGCTGCGGTCTATAGTAGAGTTAATATAATTAATTTGTCTTATTAAACTGTAGGTTGTAATTACCCTAGTGTCGCCTTTCGGAAATGTACCTAGCGCGTCCTAATATTTTCGAATCGTAACGCTTTTCTATTACTCGTTCGTAGAGCTTGTTATTAAGATCGATTGTGACCTAAACTAGTTCTCCTAGGTCTCCGATTAATCGCCCGTCGCGTATTAATTCGTCCTTTACGTTTTCCTTTAGTCCTCGTCGGTACATAACTTAAAGTACTTCGTCGTCCTAGTCGGTAAGTTAAGCATGTTCCTAGAACTTAGTAGCGTACTCGGCGGTAGAAGTACGTTGCGTAAGGTGCTAAATAACTCGTACGGCGGTAGATTGTTCGTTAGATATACTAAACACGGCCTTTATAGTAGTCTTAAGGCGTTAGTATAATTTAAAGATTCTATTTCCGGATTCTACGTCGTTAGTATCGAGATATTCGCGGAGAAAAGGTTTGACTTAATGCTATGTACGTCCTCTTAAAAAGGTAGTAGTAAAGACAGGCTTAAGACGTTCTTCTATAGGGTTAAAGAGAAAGTAGAGGTCTACCTAGTTAACCTAGGTGTTATACTTCTCGCGGTCACTATAGTAGAAGTCCGGCTTGCCGACCTTAAGGTTCTTGTCTCCTTCGTACGTAGCTAAAGCCTAAATAGCTTCGTTAGTCCTTAGTCGTCCTACTTTACTAGGGGCGGGAGTTCCCCTAGAACTTCGTTAATTAGACATCCTCGAGAGTGTTTAAAGCTATTAAGTCTATAACTTAATAATCTTATAATATATAAGGATCACTTGTATAAGGCTTAATCGGTATTAGGCTCGTTAGTAGAGAGGTCTAGTAGAGGAAGAGTAAAGCGATAGAGTAGTATAGTAACTTAAGGGATTGTATTCTAAGTAGTAAGATACTATAGTAAGTTAAATATATCGAAAGCTAGAGGCATTCTTAGTGTTCCTATATAGATTTCTAGTTCGACTAACTTGTCCTACCTACTAGCTAGAAACTAGCTATCCGACTAGAGCTATAGTCGAACGGTCGAACTTGTTACGTAGTCCTTCTCGTAGAGTTCGACTACCGGCTCCTCCCGTTAGTCGAACACGTAATACGTGACGTGCCTCGCTACACGCGTAGGGTCTCTCTTCTATTTCACTAGCTAGGAATTCTTAAAGTAGCCTCGCTCCTACTTCGATCCGTAACAGTCCTTCGGAAGCCTATTCTACCGCTTATCTTTAGCTACAAGGACAGCGACCCTAATATCTACCTCCTTTCGCGTAGGATTTGCCTAGTACCTACGCTTAAATAGTAGTAATTGCTCGTTAAGGTCGTCTTTGTCTCTACTATTCGAGCTTAGTATAATTAAGAGCTTCTACTCTTTATCGTACCGGGTATATATAAACGGACGTTTGTAGTACTATAGGCCGGTAACCTTCTTAACCTTAATATAGCTAGCGTATAAAGCCTAGTAGTAAAGCTAGTTGCGAGTACGTAGCGAGTCGAGTAGTAGGGCCTTAAAGTCGCTCTAGTAGCCTACGATAGACTAGTAATCGACTAGCTCTAGATAATCTCTAACCGTCCACCTCTACTAGCCTTCCTTCTTAACTATATTAACTACTACTTTGCTTATATATACTATAACGTAAAGCTTAGGGCCCTTTAGTACTTTCTTCGGTCTACTACCCTTGTTCTACGACTACGAGTCGGCCTACGAGTCGTCTCGTAGCTCGGTACTACTACTACTACCCGCCTCGAGTCGATTCGTAGCGATTAGCGTACTCCTATATAGACTCGCTTTACTAGTACGAGGACCTTATACCTCTCCGGATAACGGATTAATACCTACATTACTAAGCGGGCGGATATACTACTTCTTATTAGCGGCTAAAACGGCATTAGTACGGCTAAATAAGCTTTTAGCGAGTCTAGTAAAGCTACTATAGCCCTTTATAGACGCGGGCTCCTTCTACCGTAGAGTAGGGGAATCGATCGGATCCGGTACTAGTATTAAGGAAGGGCCTATAGTCGACTCGCGGCGACTCGCTATATTAGTGTCTACTATAGTAAAGAACGGGTTCCTAAGGCCGTATTTACTATAGCGGGGCTTATCGCTATACTCTTTAGTATAATTAATGTTAGAAAGTGTAGTCCTTAGCGGCTATACTAGATAGGGCTAGTCACATGATTTGGTTATGTGACCTATAGCTAGGAACTCCAAGTTTAGGAGGATTATATATCGCTCTAGATAATTAACTCAATTAATATATTGGTTCCTACTGCCTACCTACCTTGTAGACACCTTCCGCTACAGCTATACCTATACAAAACTGTTATTAGGACACCCTTTTAGGGACTTAGTATAATAGGTTCTAAGCCCGGGTTTGTAGTGTGTCTATAAAGAGGTTTTTAGTAGTATAGGTTCTCTCTATACCTGTAAGACTTTAAAAGAGAAGCAGAAAAGAGAAGGTAGACCTAAGGCTCGCCCCTATAGTATACTAGAAGCTTTAGAAGATCCTAGTTGTGTCTAGAAGTTCCTAAAGGTGTATATAAGCTATAAAAGAGCCTAGTAACACACACGACTAGACTGTGTTATAGATACCTTAAGATTGCTTACTAAGCACCTTAAGAGGAGCAAAAGGCATAAGAGAAGCCCCTATAGTATCCACTTCCCTTTACTAGGAGAAATTACCTCTCTATTACCCTATAGAGCTAGAATCTGTATACTAACCTTTTAAGTCACCTAACTTGAAACTAACTTTTTCTTAAGTAGGAGTTTTGTATTAGATATTTGTTTTAAAGTACTAAAGAGAAAGAGCGATAGATTTAGACAATAGATTTAGAAAGAGAAGGGTAGCTCCTATACTATTAAGAGACAACTAGAGGATGTAGTTTAGATTGTTAGAAGCTAGCCTAAGAGGCTAAGAGGTATTCTAGGTTATTCTGGATGTATAAGAACCAAAGGGCAGCTCTAATAGAGACACACTATCCTTAGAGGGATCTAAGTTAAGGACAACATTCCTAGGTCTTAAACATTTAAGGTTCAGTCCTATATAGTAGAAGGCAAATGCTAAGGCTATATATAAACTAATAAGCTGTCTTAGACCTAAGGATTAAGATAAGATTATAGAGGAAACAAAGGCCTCTAGTATCTAGACTAAGCTAAAGACAAAATATAGTAAGGTACTAAAAGTATATACTATAGCAATAGTCTAAGAGTTAATTATATTCAAAATATTAGGGGAAGACACTATTAGAGGAGCATAGACCTAGATTAGTATAATAGCCTATAGGATCTTAGAGGTAGATTAGAATTAGGCCTATTTTAAGAAACCTAAGTAAAAGATTAGAATTCTTCTTGCCTCCCTACTAGGAAAGTTTAAGACTACTAAGAATGCAATTATAGCCTAGCCTAACCTTACTAGAGACTATAAACAAGTACTCTTAATCTTAGAGTCTTAGGAATTAAGAGACATCTATTAAGGAGATACAGCTTTGTTTATAGGTAAGGGAAGGCAATCTACCTTTAGCTACTTCCTCTATAAAGGAAGCCATCCTATAAAGGAATGTCCTAGTCTCTAAGATACAAAGAAAGCTACAACATCTAAGAAGATAGGAAGAGTAACAAAGAGAGTCTCTCCTTAGAGATTTAGAAGGAGGTCTTTACTAGACAAAGATAAATTGAAAAACATAGTAAAGGAGCTCTAACTTTAACTAAAATCTGTTTAGAAGGATCTTTCTATAAAGAAGGATCTAAAAAAGAAACCCCTTAAGAAGGTATATACTATATAAGAAGTAGATGCCCTAGCCTCACCCTAGTTAGACTCCCCTTCTAAAGGAGATAACTATAATAAAGTTACATACTTAACTATAGAAGCAAAAGGCAAGTACCTATCCTTAGAATAGCTACTTAATTCCTATGCTTTATCCTACATAACTAACTAGAGATCCCTCTTTAGACAACTAAGGATTCTCTAAACGAGAAAGTAGATTAAGGTTAGGGGTAGCTATCTTTAAGCTATACATAAGGGAGATGCAGTTATAGGTAGGAGAAGAGGGAGACAGATTGTCCTAAAGAATATTCTTTTTGTTCCTAATCTTAGAGTTAATCTTGTTTTATAGAACCAATTTAGTAAATAGTTTAGAGTCTAACTACTAAAGTTCACCCTTATATCCTCCTCTAGGAAGCCTATTGTTTAGACAAGGCTTTAAGGGGGTGTTCTATTTATTAAGGAAATTAATAAATCTCTTTAGGAAAAGGCATTTGTTTTATTTATTTTAGAGGAAGAAGAATTTAGACTTACTACAAAGGAGTCACAAAATCAGTAGGAGCTGTAGTATAGAAGGTTTAGCTACTTTAGAAAGGATCTACTTAAGAATATATACAAGGTGTCAGACTTAAGCGAACCTATCTAGGTCCTAGAAGCTAGAGAAGAAAAGTATAGAGTCTACACCCTTACAAAGATAAAGAAGCATAAAGGCAAGATTATAGCAAGGAAACCTTAAGTTCTACAATTAGTTTCACTTAACATCTATAGTCCCTTGCCTATATTAAGGCTTAGATTTAGGTACTAGCTTAAGCTTGTTAATAATTTCTTAAGAAAGAAATAGGGTATCCCCTTAATTTTAAGAGAAGATGCTCTAGTAGCCCTAAAAGCCTAGAAGATTAAAGCAGAAAGACAATTATCTATACTTCTAAGGGCAACAAGATTAGACAATATAAGGGAACTTACTAGCTTACTAAAACAGTAGGAAAAGGATCTAGGGATTGAATTTAAGACAACAGAAGCCTATAACTCTATCCAAAATAGAGTTGCTAAAAGATTAATCTAGACTTTAGAAGAATTAATTAGAGCAATAATTAAGGAATCAGGAATACTAATTAAGTTCTAGCCTAAGGTATTAGATGCCTAATACTATATTAGGAACAGACTTCCTAATAGGCCTAAGATTAAGGGATTTAAGGTTTCTCTAGAGGAAGCCTTTACTAGGTTAAAACCTAGTATATCCTATCTTCGAGTCTAGGGCTGTTAAACTGTTATCTATATAAATCCTAGAGCCTAACCTACCTAGGCAAGAAGTAACAAGCTAATAAACAGGGGAAAAGATGCTGTCTTTATTAGATATATAGAAAACACAGCTAAAGCCTAGCTCTTCTAGGAGCTAGATATAAAGGCTATTAAGCAACATTCTAATATAGTTTTCTTTAAAGAGAAGAAGGGGGGTAATATAGATCTATAATTCCAGACCAAACATCTCTCTTTAAATGCACTATAGAGAAAGCTACTTAGGAGACTACTACTTACAAAGCTAGCAGATTAGCCTGTTTAGAAGGAGGCACCCACTATATTTGTTTAACTTCCTTCTCCCCTAAAAGATTTAGGGAACTTTCAGAAAATATAGGACTAACCTAAGGACATAGTTCAAACACCTGAACCTGTCCTAAGGAAGAGAAAAGCTATAGGAGATATAGATAGATTTAACACTAAGTCAAAAGTACTAAAGGCAGTTAAAGACACCTATAGTTAAAAGAGGACAAGGGAGGATAATCCTAAGGAGGAAATAGATAAGCTAGAGGCAAAGAGGCTTCTCTAAGCACTAGCTATATTACTAGAATTCTTTCTAGAGGAGACATATAAAGTTGCCTTCTCTATATTTGCCCCTAAAGTTGCTCTCTCTATATTTGCCCTAGATCTTATTTAGTAAGATATCCTAATCCCAAAATCCTATAAGGAAGCAGTAGGAGACAAGGAATAGGGAGCAATATAGAAGGAAGCAATTTAAAAGGAGTTAAATGCCCTTATAAGTAACAATACCTAGAAGGTAACAGTTCTACTAAAAGGATCAAACCTTATTATATCAAAATAGGTGTTTATAGTTAAGAGGCTAGTTAGTAGAGCTTTAGACAAGCTGAAAGCTAGATTAGTAGCAAGAGGGTTTTCTTAGAAGTATAGGGTAGACTTTAAGGAGACCTTTGCTCTAATAGTTAGACATAAGACCTTAAGGACCTTCTTAGTAGTAGTCTGTAAGAAGGACTTAGAACTTCACCTTATAGATGTGGACAGTACATTTACAAACAGCCACCTATAGGAAGACATCTATATAGCCCTACTAGAGGGAGTAGATCTCTACCCTAGCTAAGTTCTAAAGATCCTAAGAAGCCTCTATAGTCTAAAGCAGGCTGTAAGGGACTGGAATTAGCTATATATATCAAAGTTAAAGGAGCTTAGATTCGTATAGTTAGATGTAGACCTATACCTAATATATTACTACGAGAAGGAAGTAATAATTATAATATATATAGATAATATCCCTATTACTATACTAAGCATAGCCTTAGTTAACTAGTTTAAGAAGAGTTTTAGCAAGATGTTTAAGATTAAAGACCTTAGTAAACCTATAAGGATTCTAGGAATAAACATTATAAGAGACAGGAAAGCTAGAACTCTGAAACTAGACTAGAGCTACTATATCTAGGAAAGCCTCTAGAAGCTTAGGATTAATACTAAGGCATCTAAACTAACCCTTTCACCTTTAGACAATTACGAAGGTCTTAAGAAGTTAGCCCCTTAGGACCTAAGGTGCAACAAGGAGGACTACTAGAGTATAATAGGAACCTAGATATAGCTAATAATTATAACAAGGCTAGACATTATATTTGCAATTAGGAAGTTAAGTTTATTCTTAAGTAATCTATCTAAAGAATATATAAGAGCATTAAAGAAGGTCTTAAGATACCTTAGATTAAGTCCTAACCTTAGACTCTAATTCTTAAGGGATAGATCTAGATGCCTTATTAGGTATTTAGACTTAGACTTTGTAATAGACAAGGTTAACAGGATCTTAATCCTTAGAAATGTGTTTATACTATGCAATGCCCCTGTCTTATAGATAAGTAAGAAACAGAAGTTAGTAGCAACCTCTATAATAGAAGCTGAATTTATAGCAATAAATGCCTATACAAAACAGTCTTAATTCCTCTTAGCACTTCTAAGAGAGATAAGATGTCCTGAACTTATTAGCTAGAAACCCTTCTAGCTAACAGTCTAGGCAAGGAAGGAAACTACTTAGGAATTCAGACTAGTTCAGCTCTTTAGGGACAACTAGGCGAGCCTAACCCTTATAAAGGATGTCTATGTCTATAAGAGATCTAAGCATATTAATATTGCCTATAACTATATTAGAGACCTGTAGTAGAAAAGAAAGATCTATGTTAAGTACCTCCTAATAAAGGAAATAGTAGCAGATAGATTAACAAAACTATTAACTAGACCAAACTTCTAGCACTTTATAAACTAACTAGGAATCTAGTAGGAAAGGCAAAAAGGGTCTTACTAGATTAGACATTCCTATTCAGAATAGCTAATCTAGCAAGATATACTAAGGCTAGGAATTGAACTATAGGTAGTAATTCTACTACTATACTATCTAACCTAAGGTAAGAGAAGGGAAATCCTCTATAACTATAGAGGTAAGTTCTAGAATAAAAAGGGAAGATATATAGGCCTTCAGTCCTAAGTAGGAGTGTTAGAAAGTACAGTCCTTAGCGGCTGTACTAGATAGGGCTAGTCATATAATTTAGTTATATAACCTATAGCTAGGAACTCTAAGTTTAGGAGGATTATACATCGCTCTAGATAATTAACTCAATTAATACATTAGTTCCTACTACCTGCCTACCTTATAGACACCTTCCGCTACAGCTATACCTATACAAAACTATTATTAGGACACCCTTTTAGGGACTTAGTATAATAATTAAGAGTATAATCCACCTTATTAGATATATAGAAGTCTTCCTAGAAGTTAGTAGAAGAAGCTATAATAGACGTATATAGAAAGATAAGACGTAGTATTAAGGAATGTAACGTTACGAGTCTACTACGAGTATATACGAAGCTTTATAGAGGCTCCCTAGTAGTAGTAAAGACGGTTCTCGTACGATTAGACGGCTCGAGGCTATTTAAGCGAGTCGGCGCGATATACTTAGCGAGTCGTCTACTAGTATCTAGGTACTACTTAGCTACTCCTCGGAGGTACTAATAAGCGTGTATATAAAGCTTCTTAGGCCTATTACCGAATCCGGGTTCGCTACCTTTAAAAGTTAACGGGTAGCTAGCGAGTACGAGCTATTCGTTTACCTATTATAGAGTTGTCGGAGGCAGGTATAAGCTAAGGTCTATATATAGCGAGGCGTAGTTAGCGTAGGAGTAAGAGAGAGGTAACTCTATAGGCGGGTAGCTAGAGCTACGAGTATAGCTAAATTGGCTACGAGTATAGCTAAATTAGCTACGAGTACGGTCTAATTTCGAGCTACTTACCTAGTACTAATATAGAAAGCTCTTTAATTACCCGCGGAGCTTACTATAGCCGTCTATCCGGTTTATCTACTACTTAAGAGTAGTACTCGCTAGACTCTTAGGGTTAATTAGATGCCTACGCTAGGTAGTGTCCTCGAGCTCTAGATACTCGTAGAGCAAATCCGGTATACTACTAATATAGCTCTTAAGGTTTTATACTCGTACCGGGTACCGATTCTACTCTAAGACAAAGTGACTAACTATATAGCGTATAATTAGAGTGTAGATTACGAGGAAGGCGAGTCGATTAGATAGCTTAGCGGCCTCGAAAAGGTATAGGTTAATATACTAGTTAAATAGGTCTCTCTAGCGATTTATAGCTAATTTAGCTATCTCGCCCTACTAGTGCTTAATAGTCTAATTGCCTTTGCTCGTAGTATATAAGAAGGCCTTAACAAAGTCGATATTACGGCCCTCGATAAGCTCTCGAAGCCGTAGATAGGCGTCTACTAGTATAGGTGTCTCGACACCTTAATTAGAGCAGACTCGCTAAGGGACTCGCTAGATATAGTTAATTATAGTATAGTACTACGAAAATACTAAGTACTTTGTCTTTACTATTAGGCTAACGTAGAACTAGATAATCCGGTATAAGTAGACGTTAATATAGGCGTAAATCTAAATGCCGAATTGCTCGATTTTGTAGAAGGCATTAATTAACTAGACGTAGTTAGGCCTATTAGCTTTTAGTCGTACGTACCGTAGCCTATTCGGATAGCGATTACGTAGTTCGCGAAGCTTATATAGTAGAGCGTTGATTTGCCGTGAAATCCGGTAGATACGGTCCCTAGTAGGTATTAGTATAGTAAGAAGAGGGCTACGAGTCGGCTACGAGTCGATTCCCTACCTACCTATAATATACTAGTAGGTTCTTAACTCTCGTACGAGCTTACGATAGCTAAAGTCTTAGGTTTGCCTATTAATTAGTACTACTCGAAGCACCTTATCGACGTAGGTAGTAGCTACTTCTAATTCCTCGTATTCTAGTCGACGCTTAAGGCCGTAAGTACGGCGGAGCTCTTAATACTGCCTTAAAGAGATATTGTAGCTATTAAGCCGTAGTATAGCATGGCTCTTCTTATCGCTAATAGTATATAGCTAGAATAGCTCGGTAATCCGCTTAATTAGTACTACGTTACTACTATAGTTAATTCGAGGGCGAGTAGTTACTCCCTATCGCGATAAGTATGTCTATAGAGTTCTAATACCGTAGCGAATGCCCTTAGTATTATGTAGGCTCTATACGACTCGCTAGTAGGTATATCTAGTATAAATCTAAAGCTTAATCTAGAGCCGATAGGGCTGTAAATCGAGGGCCTAAGGCGGTATAACGACAAAGTAGACAATAAAGGACCTAGTAAATGGATTGCGAGTCGATAGCGAGTATATCAGTGCCTAACTACTGCGATTACGGTGTGTGAGAGTGTGGTGGTGCGGTGGCAAAACCGGCAAAACCATTTTGCGGATTTGTAAGCACAGGCCACCGCCCGAGTCCGCACACGAGACTGCGCTACCTTACCGAACTCGCGACGCTCCCGCCAATCACCAAGCACCAAGCACCAAGCACCAGCAATGCATACATTATTAGCCCCAAGTCTCGATCGTCGTCGTGATGAGCAGGCAAGTCCCACGTGTGCACGCCCTCTTCTTCCTCACAACCACTCGACTCGTGCACGCACGCACGCACGCACGTCTCCTCCACCACCCCTCCCCTCCACCACCTTATTACCTTACCGTCCCCTCTCTGCCGTGTCTGCATCTGCCTGTTGGAGCCTTGCTGCATCGGCCTTCGCTCTGCTTCCGGAACAGTCTTGCTCCTGCCGGTACTAGTACCTGCCCTCGCACCTCTCCGACTCCACTTCTGCTCGGGCCATCACGTTCGAATGGGTGAGAGTGAAACGCGTGCTGCAGGACACCATCGATCCCTGTAGTAGGAGTACGGTCCAGCCGCACCCCTTCCTTCCCGGCATGTACCTCCGGCAGTGTGTACTGTACTGTGCTCGGTGTCTGTTGTGTACGCGAGGCCATGACCAGGCCAAGCACCCTCCTGCCTACCACGTTCCTCCTCTCCGACTCGTGGTGAGAGCGCGCGCGCGCTGCGCAAGCCACACCACCACGCCTCCATGATTACGCAGGGATCGCAAGGGCGACATCCTCCTGTCCTCTCACTCTCACCATCAGCCGTCGTTTATCGTACCGTTACGGCTTCGCTGCTGCTGAGACGAGTAGAGGTCGGCAGAGGAGGCCTCGCTTCGTCCGTCGTCACCCATCATGGCCGCCGCCGCCATACTACTACTGGCCTCTCGAGCAGCATGCTGCCCTTCCTTCCCTTTCTTCTCCACAATGTCCAGGTGCGCAAATTCTCGCCGGGCCAGCTGAACGTTGACCCGCGCTGCATTGAACGACGCCTCGTCACTGGGCATCACCACTGCCAGGTTGGTGTTTTCCGTCAGCCGCGTGATGAAGAACATGAACGCCCCCGTCTTGATCTGCATCTCCGCAAAAGACACCTCGGA
Organism: Lecanosticta acicola; assembly: GCA_963674455.1. Lineage (NCBI taxonomy): Eukaryota > Fungi > Ascomycota > Dothideomycetes > Mycosphaerellales > Mycosphaerellaceae > Lecanosticta > Lecanosticta acicola. The sequence continues at coordinate 220,017 of CAVMBE010000042.1, read as the reverse complement.
GGGCATCATGCCTGTATGCCGCGACATGGAGTGCTTGTAGGTCTTGAGGATGCTGCTGATGCGCTCGAAGCGATCTTTGTAGGGGTTGCTTGCCTCGTCGCCGCGCGTGATGTGCGTTACGACCAGGCAAGTGATTCGCTCGTACAGGATCATCTCGCGCGCATCCAGCACGTCGGCCAGCTTCTGCAGCATGCTCTCGATGACGGTTGCATTGGGCACGAGGAAGTAGATGACCTGCGTCCACGCCCGGTAGAGACTCTGGTCCCAGATCGAAGTGCCGCAGAAGTCGACCTGGCTGTCGACGAAGCCTTCGTCTTCGCACACGGACCCAATCTCCTTGACCTTTTGCGGGTAGAGCACTTTCTTCTGGTCCGGAGGGACCAGGTCCATCTTGTGGATGAGCACGAAAATCTTGCTGCCGGGGCTGAATTCTCGCAAGGCGCGGATGGTGGACGCAAAGCTCAGCATGTCCGGCGCAGGTTCCTTGGAGGAGATGTCGAACACGAAAATCAGCACCGCCACGGATGTGAAGACGTGTGATCGCTGATTGGTGAGATAGGATTCCACGAACGAATCTTGACTGTGTGTGATACCGACGCAGTCAGTCCCCTACCACGCACAGGCAATAATGATGTCGAATGGCATCTTATCGACTTACCCTCCGCAGTCCCAGAGGTTGAGCGTCAGATTGCCCATGAATTTGATGTTACTGTGCTCGACGTCCACCGTCGCCCCCAGTCTTCGCACATCTTTGGCGACGTAGTTGTTGAAGATGATCGATCTCATGGATGACTTTCCCGCGCCGCTCCTCCCCATCAGCAGCACCTTGCGCTGCTTGTGGCGCTTGCTGCGCTCGAGCGTGTTCATGGTCCAGCGACGATTATCAATTACGATGCACTGTCGACCTGTATGCACTTGTTGTCTGCATTCATCTCTTTCAACGAGTTTGGGTGGTGAGCTTTTGCTGATTGATGGGTGTGTCGCAGATAGGGGCGTTTTTGGAAATCACTCGGAACCGGACTCGTGCGTGGGATGCGGCCCGAGCGTCCGCCACCCAGCATGTTCATGTTGCAACCATTCCCATTCGCACTCTTCCTATTTTTTATTTTTTGGGACGGAGGAATCTCTCGACATTCACTCACATCTGCAAACGGTCGGAGCATGTGAACGGAACGATGTTTCTGCGATGATGGATGGTCTTCGCATGCCCGCCTATCACGATTCACCAGAGTGGGCTTTCTCGGCCGTTGATCTGCTGCTTCATTTCACATCCCTGTCCATGGCCCATCGCAAGGCTACCTATGCTCACAAATTCCACGGGAAAGGCTCTCATATGGCGCCCGTATTCTGCGAGATTCTATGATGAGGTCTCTCAAGTCTTCGATCCATGATCATGTCCCCTTCGTAGACGCTCCGGCTTTTCAACTTTGCTCATGAACACTTGCGACGGTGGTGGAGCGTACAATGTGCTGATCTGTGGAGGTGGTAGGGGTGGTGGTCTAGATGGCGTCCATGTTTGGAGCAACAATATCTGGATTTTTTGTGAGTTCTGCGTTGTGGGCTGGGAATTTATTGGTTACTGACGGGGTGCAGGTGATGTCCTCGTTACCAATGAGGCCGACAGTCGCCCTTGACGAACAATCTGGCAGAGAATGTCTACTGCAACTGGTCGGATGACTGTGTTATGGTCTCCTCTACGTTCCTTGTTTCCTGTTCACTGTACACAATACACCTCTCGACACAATCTCCTGCTAGATCAAGCCCAACGGAGGCAGTGGGAGAGTCGACAGTGTTGTTCTAGAGAACTCTATTGGCCAAGGCAACGCCTACTGGTGAATTGCTCACTCTCACACGATTGGCCGACCGGATCTAATACACGCTATCTGGCTTGACATTGACCAATACTGGAGTAGCATCGATGCAGTCGATGGCGATGGCGCTCAGGTGACCAAGTAAGTGATACTTGGTCGTCTTGCCTCGGCTCCCGCCCGTAAGAAGTCCAGCATCCAAGGCTTGCGAACACTGGCCTCGATGAGGCACCTTTCTGCTTGCGGCAGGGCTCCGGAGACGCGTATCCTGCAACCACCACGACTTTCACAGCCGCCCGCCCCAACGGACTACGCAGCTCCCACCATGCCGAAGAACTCTCGAACTGTTTTGGCACGACCGCTTCGATCCCAACCCCAACGTTCCCAGCCAGCTTCTCGCCAGACAGCACCCTCGCCGCCAGGGGGCTACTAGGCGTGGGCCACAAGCTCAGAACTGCATCGAGGCAATGCAGCACGCTTCTTGCAGGCTATGGCTTGGCGACTTCCAAACCCCGAAAATGCCAACGTTGATGTGTGCTTTAGCATATCCCCGATGCAGTCCCTTCCCCGCCGGAGCGCTAACCTTTCTAGACTGCGACTCGATAAAGCCGTTGAAGCAGCCCAACCCGTTGCAACTGACGGCAGACAGGCCATGCGCCCCAAAACGCTTATCTCGAACTCAATCTCATCGATCGCGTCGGGAAGCCCGGCCAAAGTCTAAGATCGCTCTATAATTCGGTCTCTTTTCTGGCTTTGGCGCTTACGGCAACCGTCACGCCACACAGAACCGTTCGCTCCAGCGCGGGTTGGAGACTGCCGGTAGGATTCTTTGAGTTTGTTCTTTTCTTTCGGAGAATTCTCCGAGCTGAGGTGGTGACGGTAGGCGTGAGTATTGTGTGTGTCCAAGACTGCATGTAGTCTCTCTTGTGGCGGGACTGGGTTGTCTGTGACTGACTAAAACGGATTCCTCAGCCTCGAGAGCTCGGCCAACCGAAAGACTCAAGTGACGGCGATGCAGAGGATGACCTTCGGTGCCGAATGTGCGGGCCCGGCAAGATGTATCTTCGTCTCGAGGCGACTTATCAGTGTAGCATTTGCGAAGTTCGATTCCAATCATTCGTCGGGGCGCCAACCCTTCGGCCGAAGTAGAAAGAGATATCTCAGAAGTCGGGGATGCAGATCGCCGCGGGAGCAGCTCCTTCGATTTGACAGCTTCCCAAACAGGCGGATTCTGGGAGAGATCACAAAAGGTACCGAATCCTCGGGAATCCCTTGGGAACTCCTGTTCAGCTGAGGTTCTCTCGACCGACAGCTTGTGATCCTTCAGAAGTATGTCCGAGCGTCACAAGCGCAAATCTCTGATGAGACAGTTCGTGCTGCTGGACTTGAGGTTGCCAAAGAGATTGCTTATGCGAGCATACGGTATAATAGTCTGACTTGCCGAATTCCAAAAGGAGTTGGTACGGTGCGATGAGCCAGCCAAGGCATTGCGGGATGCTCATCTCAAGGTCGAACAGGTTCAAGCAGGATTCCGAGTGAGGGCAACTTCATCTTCCGTCTGAACCAACCACTGGATCGGAACTGCTTCGAGGTGCCTGCCGTTCCAGTCGCGGCTATCGCGTCAATCGAAGGCGTGTCTCCATCGAGCTCCTCGTCGAAGTCAGCATGATGGGTAATATCAGGACCGTCCCGCCTGTCGCAGCTGCTTCGTCTGGCTATTCGTGTCTCATCAAGCAGGCTGTCCGCAATGTACCGCCCTCGTTGACCGAAAAAAAGTGGTCATGAGGATATCAGACTTGGCGGGCTCCTGTCGCCTTGCAATGAGGCAGTGTTGATGTGTGATGTTTGGAAGGCTTCAGCCAGGCTGTATCGCTCTAGCCGCGACAACTCTACCCACTCCGAATCATGTGCATGTGTGACGGAAGTCGTCCCCAGGCTTCACGAGCAACGATCTCTTACCCAACCAAAGACTCGCAGGCTAGGCACATTACTAACAACCCCTTGACCACTCGAGGAATGTACCAGCAATATCAGCACGTTTCCAGGTGTGATATCTTTCCCCGAATCAGCCGCGTTATACTATCGATTCCACTGAGAGAACAACGGTGTGGACTACACATTGTGGACACGGAACCTCTACCATAGCCGCGCTGTTCCCAGCCCCCAAAACGCCGGAAAAAAAAAAGCGTCGACAATTGAAACCTCTAGAGAGGCACTCTGGAATCAATCTCGGGCAGTGTTTTTCGAATTTCTGCCTCATCAAAGCCAATACTATGCTATGCTGTCGGTTGAAAGGACCTACATAAGAAGCAGCGTCGAAATTGCCCTTTGCTCTTGGGATGCGAAACAGCAACAACAACAATAGGAATTGAGTCATCCTTTCGAAGAAACAATGTCCTCTCCATCACTTGTGCCCCTTCGCCCTCGTGGCCCCAGCTCTGCGCCATCGCAGCACCTATCACGTGAGTTTCATCATCCGAATCTCCTCCTTCATTCAACTGGAAGCATTCCTCGATGTGTGTGTGTGTGTGTGTGTGTGTGTGTGGGGTTCGCGATATACACAGTATGTGAGCTCTATGTTATGGCCTTTTTTCGGCTGTAAGCGACCGTGTGCACAAAGTTTTCTTCTCCTGATCTGAGCTGAGAGGAGGGTTTCCCATAAATCTTGAGAGGGGATGTGGACTCTTCATTCGAACAAGGAACGCAAGGCTGAGGCGGAGAGGCTCGAGCTTGCACACGACTTCCGTAATCATGCGCAGAAGTCGCAAGCTGGGATTTCATTTTTTTTTTTTTTTGGAAACGCTACAAACTCAGTCTCCCGTGATTGTGGGTCAGGAGCGCGATGGAAAGGACGGGAGAGAGAGAGAGAAGCTGTACATAAGATAGAGTGCCAAAAAAAATTCTCCGGTTATAGGCGTGTTGCCTCGCCCGCACATCATGGCATGGTGGAAGCTCGCTCGCGCAACGCGATGCACAGATGGCAGAAGCTTGCGTGATGCCTTTTGGATGCAATGATAATAAGCAGGACAAGCTCCCTGCGGACCTCGAGAGAGATGTTGGGACTGGGGGAGATGGAGGACGGGGGAAGAAGCCAGGCTAGAGGAGCAATTTGAAGATTTCATATTCTGGTCTCTTGTGGGGGAGACGTTGGATGAGCGCTCTAGATCTTGGATTCCGGTATCGTCTCAATGATTTTTATTGTGGTCTTGGAATGGAAGAGGAAGACTGCGATGGTGTGCTGGTTCGGTAGGAAGTGCGGTTGGATGTTTCACATCGAAACTGGACGGATAGACTCGAACCCAATTAGTCTCACCAGTCTCGGAAGATGCAGAGGTATGGAGATCATTGTTGGCAGATTCAATGCTCTAGGATGATTGTTGGAAGATCTACGGCACTTTTGGCTTGCGGAGCGTTGTTGAAGTAGATATGTGTGCTGCATAACTCATTCATCATTACATCTTCTGTCTATACTCAGCATTGAGAAGACTTTGGCGCTTATAACAGAGCAGCAAGACCAACGATACCGGCACCAAGCAGGCTACCAGCTCCAGTGATCATGGCTGCGCCAGCAGCGCTGGTCGAAGAGGAACCGCTGGGGCGCGACGCACCAGTCGGACCATATGGATCTCCGGAGGTGATAGGAGAGCCAGAGGCAGAGCTGGAGTTGGAAGCATTTGGGTACTGCGCACCGGCAGCGGCGATGAAATTGCCTGGCACATCGGTCTGGTTGCTAACATAGAAGTAATTGGCAGCCGCTGGGCTCCCAAGGCTGGTGTCGCGAATGAAGTTGGTAAGGTTGAAACGGGTGCGGTTCATCGCGCTGTAGCCGGCATACTGGCTTGGGATGCTGAAGTTTGAGGGCTGGCGGAAAGTGTAAATGATGTAGCGGTGCGCACTGGAGTTTGTCGGTGGTGCCGGGCGGGCGTAGGGGACAACTGGGGCAGACATATTGACAAGGTGGCGGCCAGTAAGAGTAAGGTTCTGGTTGACCGTGAGATTGGTCGATTGAGTCATGTTGGCCTGCATCCAGTGGAGAAGGAAGCGGTTACTTGGGTTGTTCGGGTATGAAGCATCAGGATCAACCATGAGCGTGACATAATTGCCGGAGTAGTTTGCCAGAGATTGATATGCCGTGGTGTTGACAGCCAGAGTAGGTTCGTTTGCAGGGATGTTGATGCCGAAAAGCTCGGCCTCAGTCACTGGGACATATCCAATGTTTCCCGAGTTCTGTCGAAAAGCAACCGTCAGAGCGGTATCATTTGGTGCCTCTGGGAAGCCGAAGTTGGGTGGTGGAATAGCCAGGGTTGGCGCGATGGCCATGGCAAGCGCAGCGATACCAGTCCTCATTTGGGCGTGTGTTCTGTTGTCAGTTTGCGATACACTGAGTTATGGTCAGGACATTCGAGAATATATACGTCGATACCGTCATTGGTATGCAGCCAGCGTAGACCCTTTGCCTCAGGTGGTGGCTTGGCTGGCTGGATACGTCACCGATCTGGGTGTGCCTGAATGGACCAGAGAGTTTCTTGTCGCGTGTTGTGCGTGTGCTTTTTGCTACGATGCCGGCTTGGCCGGCTAATAGACATGTAGATTTCATTACACGTGCGGAGAGAATAATGCCTGCCGGCTGTTTGCATGCCGACTCGGTTCTTGGCTTTCACAGCTATGGGCAAAGTGCTTCCTCTGCAACGGCAGGTACTCGGATACGATTCCGGCATGGCGAGCTTGGCAGAGATATGAGCACAGCTCCCGCCTTCACAGGCGTTCAGGCGGCTTGTCATATGGACTCCGTGTGGTGGCGATGTCCCACTTGCCGAAGGAATAACGTCCAGTCAACAACGTCCGGAATGATCGCGATGATGGCAACGATTGTGTGGCTTCAGGAGCAGACGGCTGACCTCCCGGGCTATCCTTTGCGAGGCGATACGGGGCCCAAGAGGTAGCATGCGTGTCTCTTGAGACCTTGTCGTGTTCATGAGGTCGACATTTCGACGAGACGAAGATAGATGCTGTTGGTGGAAAAGGTGGGCTGGCCTGTGCTGACCATGTCCATGCGTGGTCCACGTGATTTGACGTCATGCCGAGGCCTAGCTTGACTTTACTTGTGCTCGGATTCCGCAAGTGAATAGAGCAACAACGCGGAGACAGCTTTCCTTTCCATACTCACCAGCCATTGGCCTATATCACAGCCTATAGCAACAATGCTGGCCTCGCGCTTCTTCGGCTGCGGTCTCCGAACGCCTCTTCTCGCCGCAGGAGTCGGGTTTTCGTCAGCACTAATCTTCACTCCTTTGATCCAATCCTACCGAACACCACTCCGACTAGACAGCTCACCATCGTCTGTGTCGCCAAGAGACTGGTCTTTCTCGCAATACCAATCCGATGCTCGAGTACCAGTGTCAAACAAGCATGGCGGCCTGAACGCCAGAGCTGTACGGCAGCTTTCAGCAGGATCAATCATCGGTAAGTTCATCACTCAGCCACTAAATGTACGGCGACTAACACAGCTTCTTCTTCCAGGTCTAGGAGCAGGCCTCCTCCTCTCTACATTTTCGAAACCTCTCGTCCTCCTCATCGGCCTCCTCGTAGCCGGTGTTCAAACAGCAGAAAGCTACGGAATCCATTTAATCCCCTACAAAACACTACAAGGCTATGTAAAGAGCGTGGACTTGAGAAGTGCGGTTCAGGATAATGTGGCATTCAAAGTGAGTTTTGGGTTGATGTTTGCGATATCGGCATTCGCGGAATTGCCAGCATAGATTTTGGAAGAGCTGTATAATCCGGACAGAATTGTCACTAAAGAACGAACGGTACCTATCGGGATGTGGGGCTATTATAGACAAGTAATCGACAATCACGGCATAATTCGGGTCATAGACTTCGAGGTCTGAAGCCGAGCCTACCTTTGGATGGGCGAGGTGAAGAAATAGAAGCTGTACGCACGTGCCGCACAGCTCCATCCAGATCTTGTAGGACACGAAAGACCAATTCCAAGTCTGTCTAGATTATCAAAATCATTGGTTGGGTGAACGCTCTCGCTTGGAGGGCGCAAAAGTACGCGTGACGTTGTTGACGCCCAGTACAGCGGAAGGCACAGCAGTGTGCGGCACGGAAATAGAGCGCTAGATCTTCTCGCCAGACACTGTTCCACGGCTCGTTTCAATTCGCGGATCGGTCGATGAACCATCAATCCGCGAAGGCTCTGATTTCTCACGGTCCACGGCCGGAAAGCACCAAAATCCAACACTCATTGTATAACACGACTCTACCAAATCTGCCGGCGAAATGGCCTACGCCAGCAAGTATGCCAATGTCAGACCGAACGATGACCCGCAGGCTCACCATATCAAGCAATATCGTGTGTATCATTTGGGTACCCTGCGCAATCATGACATTGCCTCGACGAATCGACTGTATTCGCCATTCCGACCCCAAGGGGTGAACGGATCCCTCTCTAGCACATTGAGTGACCACCGACTTACCCGAATCTTAGAGGTTTCCGTTCGGTCCTCACACAGCCGTTCTCCTGAGCTGTATACTTGGCGATCCAAAGATTGACACTGGAACTTATGTGGTGTGGCTATACCAAAGCGCGTACTTTTTTCATGGCACGAGCACAGGGCAGCTCTCGATGGTCACGGATCTTTACGACAAGATTATCATTATCTGGGCCAAATGGTGTCCTCTACAGCCCACGTCAACGATACCGGACTGGAGGCGATCAGGCGGAACCCTGCAGTTGCTATGGTGGAGTGCAATGGCTCTGGGATCTTGAAAATGCGCCCCAAGGAGATGGAATGTCGAGGAGGGCAATACTGTGACTGCAAAGCTGTCGAAGTCTTCCAGAAACGGAGAGCGAAATTGAGAGAGGAAAATCAGAGATAAGTTGCGAGGAAAGAATGAGGGACTCGTGCGCGTCTTTTAGCCAACTCCAATACACGTGCACCATACCAAGCACGCAACGCCCAAACAATCACAACCTCTCCCCCAAAATCTCATGCTCCTCCCATCCCATAGCCCTAACATAAATCCCACAACTCTCCAACAACCTCCCCTTCACCCCGCCCGTCCCCCTCTCAACCTCCCCCTCCCTCGTCCTGACATCCTGTCCCGCAAACGCCCCAAGAGCAGTCTCAAACTCCAACGGCCTGACCAGCTTCCAAATCCGGAAAATGTCATCTGGATGCAACGGGATGCGATTCGGGATACTCCAGAAGAACGTGAAACTGATCACTCCCGCTTTCCCCGGGTTTGGATTCATCGCGGACGGGGAAGTGAAGATCGTGTCTGCGATGAAGAGGATTCCCTTGTGGTCTGGTGCTTTCCAGTGGAGGAGGAGAGAGCCTGGGAAATGGCCACCGGCGAGGATCGCCGTGAGGTCGGAGGAGCCAGGCAGGATGTCCGTTGTGTATGGCTCTTGGAGGAAGCGGATATCTGCTCCTTTGGAATTTACCCGTTCAAGCCAGAGCTTGTCCGGCTCGCCAATGTAGACGGGACATTGGAAGGTCCGCGACCATTCGGACCAGGTGGTGTAGTAGTGTGGATGACTGATGACGATGGCTTTCAATCCCCCCAGCTGGACGATCTTGTCTACGGTCTCCTGATCGAGAAGGGCGATGAGATCCCAGAGGACATTTCCCGCGGCGGTCTGGACGAGCATGGCGCGTTGGCCGATGGCGAACTGGGGGGATTGTGTCAGCAGTGAACCGACCGTACGTGGCGTTGATCTGGTAGTTTTGCACCTTGGGTTCCGTCCTCACAGACCATATCCTCGGATTCTCTTCGTCTTGCCACCACGTATTGCGGTGTCCTTGCTGTTTCAATCTCCCCAGAGTGGTGAAGACCTGGCCTGTAGCAGGAACATATTGCCTCGGGTCGTCACATATCTTACACTCGTCCTTTCCGGACTGCGTGGTGACTGGATACTGGGTTCCGCATTCGTTGCAAAGGAGTAAGTCGTGGGTCGTGCGCAAGGATGGCTCTAAAGTGCTCATAGTGCTAAGTCTTGTATCAATCGACCTATGGCAATGTGATGATTGGAGCAAGGACAAAAGATAGCAGCGCATGCGCATCAACATACTTCTATTTGATATAAGGGCGGAATCTTTCCGCCTTAGTGGCGCTTTCCTTTTGTCCGGCCCTGTATCGAAGGTTCGATGCCTTACTCGTCCATGTACTTTGTAGGGCGTGAGCCAGTACGTACTTCCAGGACATGTCACTTTGGGACAGGCATCTCGAATCAACTCTTGTCTCTGGACAGCGTCGCACGTGATGAGGTTGCATGTCGCTTGTGTCATCTATGCCTCCCATGGCCTTGGGGTCGAGCGGTCGCTGCTCCGAGGAGCGCTTGCCGTTCCGACGGATACGCCCTTCGATGCTGCAGCTGTCCTCTTTCGCAGTCAAGGGTTCGCCTTACTTCACCTGCATGGCTTGGAACGCCTCATGCAGTTTCTTCTGACGTTCCCAGTCCTTCTTCAGCTTCTTGGTCTTCGATTTGGCAACCTCGTTACCAGCAGCGTCTTTGGTTGGCAAGCCTTCGCTGTCCCATTCGCTGTATTCGCTGGTCCGGTACATGTCGAGATGCGAGAGTCTGCCCTTCTCAAGGCGCTCCGTCTCGGCCTTCTCGGCGTCTGCTTTGGCCTTCTCTTTCGCGGCAGCCTTTGCCTTCGCGTTTGCCTCGCGATCCGCTCGCTCCTTTCGCAGCGAAGCTGAAAGTGGTCGGACAAGAGCATGGCGGCCCTCCCTGTCTTCCAAGTAGATGCCCAGACTCCACAGTTTATCATCTCTGAGATCGTCGCAAGCTGCAAGGTAGTCTTTAGCCGGAGCATTCTTCGTATACAGCTCGACGACCTTCCGCTGGAAACCAGCAAGAACCTTCGCGTAGGGCTGATCGTCACCGTAGACAGTGTCTTTCTCATCAAGCCGTCCAAGAGCCGCCAAGTCAAAATTACCCTTGATCGCTGCTGATCGGATCTTGTCACGCAGTTCAGAGACTGCGTAGATGAAAGGCTTGGCTACCTCCGGGATTTCGATGCCGGACCACCCCATTTGTCCTTCACGGTAGTTCGCATCGAGTCCAAACATCACAAGGATCTCTGTAATCCACTTGCCGATCGCTATCGATGTCTCGTCAGAGACGTATGAAGCCGAGTTGTACGTAGTAACTAGCTCCGAAATGATGCGCATTGCTCGTGGAGTGTCAAATGAGTCGCGCAAGGCCTCGTCAAGCTTCTGTTTTGAGCTCTCAAATTCCTTCTCAAGATCGTCGGATTGGCCGCTCCTCCCGTTCGCGGCATTGCTTTGCCCGCTTGTTGGGTGCATCTGAATATCGCGTACTTTGAGGAAGAAATTGTTGACTTTCTCCTCCCAGGCATCGCTCTCCTGGTTAGCAGCTGACACAGCGTCTGGGGAAATGCTGATCTCCAACCCTTCTTTCCAGGCGCCTAGCAGAAACACCATGCGAAGTGACCTCGGATTGTATAGGCCTTCATCGAGTGCTTCTTTGATGGTCTTGAAGTTCTTCAGGCTCTTACTCATCTTGGCACCCGCAATGCCCAAATGGCCCATGTGCAGGAAATAGTTCACCCATTGCTTGCTATCCTTCCCCGATTCCGCCCAGTACGCTTCTGACTGCGCCAGTTCGTTGTCATGGTGAGGAAACGCCAGGTCGATGCCGCCAGAATGAATGTCGAACTGCTCGCCAAGAATATCTGAGGCCATGGCACTGCACTCGATATGCCAGCCCGGTCTACCCTCGCCCCATGGTGATTCCCAGCTTGGCTCGCCTGCTTTGGACGCTTTCCACAGCGCAAAATCGGCACCACTCTTCTTGAAGCCGGTCTTCTTCGCGGAAAGAGACCCCTCACCATCAGCTTGCAATTCTTGATCATTTCGGTTCCAAGGCTCTAAACGAGCATAGACACCTCCTGTCTGTTCCCAGGCAGTGGTATCGTAGTACACAGAGCCCTCATTCGCATATGCGAATCCATGATCCTGAATGCGCTTAACAAAGTCGACGATCTGAGGCCCATACTCCGTGACTCTGGTCAGTTTGTCTGGGTATAACACGTTCAGTGCTTTCATGTCATCAAAGAATCGTGCTTCGTAACGTTTTGTCAAGTTGGTGAAGATGTCATGGTCTTTGCCCGTCACCGTTGATGCATGCAGAGAGTCGATATAGGGAAGAAGAGCCCCTGATGCCTTCGCTCCGAACTCATCCAACGAGGGTTTCGAAAGAAGCAGTGCCTCGGCAGCTGATGTCGACGTTTTCAGGTGCATTTTGACTTTTGCTTCTTTCTCACCAGGCGGCGAGTTGTCGTTAGCCAGGCTCTTGCCATTGAGCACATGGCCATAGGCTGCCAGCACAGCCTCCGCAAAGTCTTCAGGCGCCAACTCGTGACTCACCATCGGAAGGTTCTTCTGCACATATGCCTGGAACGCCTGCAGTGTTGTCTTACGGACTTCCTCGTCGACTTCTTTGTGTTGATTCAAGAACTGAGACAACAAGTGTTGTTGTCTCGCAGCCAGAATGATTTTGTCGTCCACGTCCGTGATGTTCATGACAAAGAAGACCTGAAACTTGAAGTAGTCGCTCATGATGCGGCGGATGATGTCTTGAGAGACATAGTTCCGCGCATGACCGAGATGGGAATCATCATATACAGTCGGCCCGCACGCATACCAGCCGACTTTCTTTCCCTCTGGATCTATCGGCACAAATGGTGTTTTGCTTCTTGTCAATGAGTTGTATACGCTCAGTCTCGGCAGCCGCGCTCGTACTTGTTCGGATGGCTCTGGAGGAGCGCGCCATTCAGGCTGTGCCGTCGCCATCGCTCGTACTCCGCGACGGATATTGGATAATGCTGGCGCTGCGAGGGATGCCCGAGGCGTGGGACTAATGAGTGGGAATCGTCGTTGGCGAGAGCTGTTCTCGGCGGAGGAAAACGCGCGTGGGTATGGGAGTGGCAGAGGGTTCTTTCCTCTCAGACATCGGACGAGTCTGGCAGTGCTAAGCATCAACAGCGAGCGTGCCGGAGTCACGTCTGAGTCGAAATGCCAGCGAAGCAAAAGAGCACCCGCGAAGATGAGTCGTCTGGAACGGGTCATCTGGGGATCGGCAGCCGACAAAGGGCGCTAGGGAAGGCCCGTTCCTTATTTCAGCCCTACCAGCCTTACCAGCCATCAGTCCTGATTGATGACCGCACGTCCTTCCACTGCGGACTCTCTGCTACTTCGTTCGGGCACATTGAAATGTCATCTCGGCGACAAATAGCCTGCGAATCGCATTGAAAGACTCTCCGGGAGCCTGTTCTGTACCGGTACGCTCGGGAAAGCATGGCGATGTCCGACCCTTTCGAAACGCGAAGCTCTCGCAATATCTTTCAACCCGTTCATCGTTGAGAACAAGGAAAATCGCCAGTGTGTGCGGCAACAATGATACGAAGGTTCAAGGAAGTGCAAAGAGTCAGATTTATGAGGAGCATCATGCAGCATCTTGATACATCTGTTTATCTCCACCAGGCTGCCGTGTTTTACTGTCACCACCTCCATCTCCTCGAATGCGACGATCTGGAAGCGTCTAAGTGTTCTGCACGAGTACTTCCCGAAAATCACGTTCAGACCGAGGCCCCCGCCGCTTGTACTCGAATTCACGTACGGCGAACTATTAAGCTGGCTCCCAAGCAAGCCCGGTCAACATCCTTCCCTTTTCGACTCGGCAATGCCATACCTCGGCGACTGAGGCTCTCGCCGGGACCAATCTCCCACACAGGCGTACTTCTTCTCCGCGGCGTCCATCAAACCGCCTTGCTCGAACCGATAATCATTCCCGAAACATCGTCAAAATTCGAATGCCCGCTCCTCATCATCATACGTCAAGTACTACCGTCAGGAGCAGTCAAAGGTGTCAGCGCAAGTCCATCGCTTTGGGCACTAGCAACGCAGCGGACTAGATGCGGTACTTAGTACCTTTCACATAATAATTAAACAATTCACGCTGTACTTACAATTCCTCAGTTTGCAGATTTCCTGAATTCAGCGAGCTATTTCTCGAGACTGCATCCTCGTAACTGGCCTTTGTATGCAGGGAGGGTCAAGGTACTCCTGCCACTTCTTCTTCTTCTTCTTCGTATCGGTCTTGACGTATCCGTCAAGAGTCACCTCATGCACGTGCTGGATGTACAAGGAGAGACTCAAACCACAGCTTCAGCTACAGGAGACTTAGCAGATCCTCCAGCATAACAGCGCCTTGAAACATATGACTTCGCTCATATTTCCATCCTAGATAATTTTCCGTGGCGGGCACTAAGACGTCGAACAGTTTCAAGTAGTCTGCATGGGAGAAGTTCAGCTCAATTCGCCGCAGGGAATCAACTTCGATGCGTAGTGTACATTTCAGCTTGTACATCATCTCGTTGCAGTCATAGACGCCGCTCAGATCTGCTGGTTCCTGTAAAAGGCTGAGCAGTTTCATGGTATTCTTATGGAAAATGGACGAGACATGGCGATCGGAGATCTCGGTTTAGGTCGAGGATTGAAAATTTAGTTCTAGTGATGGCCCTCGAACGCATTCGTTGCGGCCAGGTACCGGTCCTATCAATGTACTTCGTGCCGTTTTGGTACGCGGACAGCTGCTTCTCACACATCCGCTTGCCAAGGGCGTGCAGCACTACGAGCGTAGTATGGCACTGACCTAAGAATTGAGACGAGCTGTGGACAGCGTTAAGGAAGTCGCTCGACGCACTCCAAAGACAACACAGAGCGCACTCTCATACCTATACTGGAGGAGCTCGGCGTCGCTTTTGTTCAGATTGGAGGCAAAGGCATTATCCCAACTTACCGCCCTAGTCGACTCCTAGGCCTCAGTCTTCGGCCTGGAGCGTGCAAAGGACTCAAACCTCCTCCAAGGATCCACACAATCACTTCTTCACCCACAAGGCCACTAAGAAGTCACTCCGTACTCAATGCACGGCCGTCGTCAATCCTATACTCGGTCGCGTATCCGAGACAGTAGAGTTCCCGGCGATGTGCTCGACGAGCTTGTGCCCTCTCCTCTCGCACACCCGGCTTTCCCCGCGTCTCTCACATCGTCGCCTAGCACAAAGACCCGCATAGTCAACATAGGCGCAACAGCCTCTCCTACCGTTGCTTTTTCCGGCCGGCCCAGGTTTTCGACCATAAGCAGTGCCGGCGCCAAGGGCCAGGAACGTGCTGACCGGTTACGCCATTCGTATAGAGTACTCGATCCGAGACTCGAGTTCGTATAACGCATCTATCCCAGGCCGACTTCCAGGTTTATCAGTCGCTCAGGCGGCGACGGAGGCAATTGCCACGCCAGTGGCGAAGGAAGGATGTATGCGAGTAGTCGTGCGAAAGTCTTCTCGGTTCCTCCGACGCCTTTAACGACGGTGAGTTTGACGAGAAGGGGCTGAGAAGGCAGGCAAGGAGGAAAGAAGCCACTTTGACGTTCTTTGGTTCTGTGAGTATGTGGTTGCTCGAGGAAAGGGGTTGAGCTGAACGTAGGAGATGTCACGTTTGAGCAAGTGAGCCGCAAGACTGTACCTTTGAATCACCTCATGAAGAGAGTGGTAGGAAACCTGCCATTTGTCAAGTGAGAAGAGAAGGACATGTCGACGAAGCCTCCTGAGCTCCGAGGCAGGCGACGAGTTTGGTCAGCGTAATGGATGCAAAAGGCGATGGCCAAAGACCAGACGAAGGTGGATTAACTCGAGACTTGCAGCGTGTCGCATGGTGTGTGGCGGCTGTGTTTGGTGGTGGGACATGGCCTGGGAAATCGAGATGAGATGGAAAGCGTGGCTAGAGATGATCAAGTTGGCATGTGTGGCAGGGCGTGCGGCGTGGTGTGTTACTGTGGGGCTGACCGCGTGCTGTGTCACCTGTTCGGCATGTGCCTGTCGTATGAGGGGGAGAGGGGAACAGATGACGATGGCTTCCAGCCTTCTGTTGGCGATATGTTGGATGTGATGGAAAGATGGCTGGGTGCTGGGTGGGGGATGCTGGGCCGCGTCTCAGGGACTGGTATACCGACCACCCCCATTTTGCCGGGCGACAGATATACAATGCAGGCCTCTCGTCTCTCGCTTTCGCACTCTCTACTGCATCTGCCATCTGCCTCGGTCCACTCGATATTTTCACGGACTGTCACTTGTGAGAATCGGAGGGAAGGAAACTGGAGAGTGGAAGTAGCCTCGGGCCGGCAGCAACAATCTCCAGAGCTCCACCCACCAGCACGACGCGACCTCGGCGCTTCATCCGCCCATCCCGGTCCCCATCCCGGTCCCGGTCCCGGTCCCGGTCCCGGTCGTCGACGGTCGCAGCTCTGTGACGATCGACGTCCTCATTTCAGCCTCGTACTGTACCCTCACAATCTCCCCCTCCGCCCAAGAATCGTAATCATAATCATAATCACCAGAGAGAAGAGTGCACCGCTGCACCCGGTGTGTGGGTGGTTGGCAGTGGAATGCTTGACTGCTGTTCCCGGTAAAACAACACCACTCCACACCACTCATCATCATCACACACTCGCCCTGCTGGCCTGCTACCGTCAAAACTCGACACGCGACACCAACTCGCCCATTCCTTGCACGCACCTACCCACACCCGGTTCACCGCTATGGAACATCCTCGTACCTCCACCACCCACTCCCGGCGACCTCCAACATCTTTCTGCATTCCCCCTGACGCCCACCGCGACAACCACCACTACTCCTCCACCGCATACTACGGCGCTGCTGGCAACCTCGGTCACCCTCACTCCCCCTCTCCCAATACACCCGACATCACACTGGACTACTATCAGGACTGCCGCGACCACGATCCATCCTCTTCCTCGCCCACAAAGGAAGGCATTGCTTCGAGACTGTGCAATTTACCCACAGCTGCAGCATTGACACGCTCCGGCTCTGTGCTTCATAGCCGCGCAAAGTCTTGGACCTCCTACGTCTCCAAGCTGAACACGGGCAACAACAACCAGTCCTCGTCGTCTGACAGGTCGCACAATCGCCAATCTAACATCTTCGGCCATCTCTTCCACGGAGAGTCTGCTCCTGTGCACCTCGGCGTGCCTACATCCCCCACCAAAGAAAACGAAGAATCCGAATTCGTCATGGAGTACAAGCCAGGCTTCACAGAACGACCTAATCCTCGTCATGAACGCAAGACCAGCACCCACATCTCAGCTCCGACCCCAGCTACCAAGGGAGGAAAACTGTCCTGGTTCAACCGCAAGCAGACCCAACCGGCACCTGCGTCAGACGACACCACCAAAGACGAAATTCTCACCATGAACCTCAACACCTCCCTCTTTCCACACGGCCCAGCCGATCCCCTCTCCCCACAAGCCTTCAACGACCTCCTGCTCAACGCCACCAATCTCCTCCATCGCATGCAAACCGCCTACAAAGAAAAGATGGACTACATCGCCTCCATACAACCCGAAATCGACGCGCAAAAGGAGGAGGTGGAAGAAGCCCGCACTCGCTCCGAACACCTGAAACTGCAACTGGAAGACATCGGACGACAACATCAAGAGCAGAAACAGGTGAATCGAGAATTGGTCGATGCAATTGCGGAGCAGAAAATGCAACTTCAAGAAGTCAGAGAACAGAGCAAAACCATCCGCGTCGTTGGGAATGAAGACAATCGTCAGGACGAAGAAGATGAAGACCAACGGAGGCAGAGAAAACGCGGCTCCGCCGGTAGCGACAGCGGCTTCGAATCGGATACCGAAACTTCCTCCCTCTTCAGCACGGGCATGGAAACACCAATGTCCCACCGACAACCGAATTTCTTGCTCACGACACCGGAGAATCATCATTACGACACGAGGCGCTTCTCACAGCAATCGACTGCTTACTCGAAAGCTTCTTCTTCCTCTTCTTCTACTCAACAACAACCACAGAGATTGAATGGAGATGTGTTGGAGAAGACGCGTTTAATGGCGGAGAACGAAGCCTTGAGAATGCGCATTGATCAGATGACGGCGCAATTTCAGGGTGCGATTGATTTCGTCCACGATGTCACGAGGGGCGTCTAGAGTGTTGTTGATTGCCGCTATGATATCACGATACCCATCAACGCATTCGTGCGCGCGGGCGTGCGTTCTCGCATGGAACAGATTATTCTTAGAACGGACTCTTCTTCCGGGTTGAGACTCAGTATGTGACTGGTCTCGTGTCGGTCATTGCTGGCTTGGGAGTCGAGGTGAATCGTACATATCGTTCCCAACAATCACGATGATTTACATCCAAAGAGACATCGTGTATCCCATGCTTTTTCAACTCGATGTGATTCCAAAAAAGCGCCATCTATAACCTTTATCCACGACCGAGGGAAAATTACTCACCCCTATCTACCTACACTCAGGCGCGTCGCTGTCATACGGCTCGAAAATTTTTCGAAGCATGACACACCTTGAGGGCGGTAGTACACATCTCAGCGCAGCGCAGCGCAGCGCAGCGCATCGCATCGCGATCTATTATCAGTAGTATGCCCCGAATCTCCCTCCAAGGAAGGGAGGCAGTCGCGTGGTGAGGCTTAGCGCTCTCCTCCGACGAGGCAGGAGCAATGCTACGTCGCTGCATCAGGCACTGAACAACTGAACAATACATGTACAAGCGCGCGCTTCAGCACCTTGCAACGTCAAGATAGCATAGCATAGCAGCAAAAGGAAAAGGTTGCAAAGGAGAAAAAGAAAAGCAAAGGGACTGGTGTCTGCCTTGCCATACGTCGTTCGCGGGTTACCAGCGTGGGGTATCTGTACTCAGCATCTTCAAAAGTTTTTATAAAGTCAGTCAGTCATCCTGTCCCTCCTTCCCACTCCTTTGCTCTGTTCCGACCCATAGCAGAAAAAAACGCCCATGTATCCGGTTAATCTCGTAATCGTCGTGAATAAGAAGCGGGAGAAGAGGCAGACGGACAAGACCTTTCCCTTCCTTCCTTCCTTCCTTCCTTCCTTCCTTCTTTGGGTCATGCCCCCTCCCGAATAGGCCGCACATGGCGCTCCTCGGTATGGTATTCCAAGTCTTCGCGTGTGGGCGTGAAGAAACCACAGCCGAGAAAGAGACAGTAAAGGTGGGGAAAAGATTCCGCCCACGACTTCCTTTCGCCGTTGCGAGGTAAGGTGTTGTAGTGAAGGGGCTGTGGTTCCGCAGGGGACTTCCGTTCGCCGCCTTTGAAGTCCTGTTGATGTTCCTTCTAAGATTTCCGCTGTCTCTTGCTCGGCGTGCCGGGCTCCTGAAGCTCCCCTGCGTCTGCCTCATCGGCCACCTGAGCCGTGGTGGCAGGACCAGTGCCTTCACTACTCAATCTCTCCACAGTCCCAAGGGCGGGCGCGAGGTGAGTGGTGTCGGTGTTGAGGTTGTCCAGTGAGAAAAGGTCATCTCCTGTGTTCTCGTAACCTTGCCCGGGCGCATACTGGCTCCACCCGTCTGCGGTTGGATCGTTGACAAACTCTTCGAAATCGTATTGTCCTGGGTCGCCCATCACATCGTTGAGTGCGCCTGCATCGTCCGTCCTCAGCCCCGGGATCGAGCCACTGGGAGAGTACGATCCGACTCTATCCACAAGTTGGGCAATGTTGGATTCGAGATCCGTCTGCATGCTCCCCAGGCGATTCATGCTCTCTTGATTGTTCTGGAACTGCTCAAGACTGAACGGTCGGGCTTGCGTTGTCAAGGCATTGTTGTCGGGTGAAGACAAGTTTGGGTGGTTGACCATCAGGCTGTTCAACACTTCATCGCGTTGTTGCGAAGTCAGTGGTGCCTGGGTACCGTTGGCTTGGTTGAACTGACTAAACGCGTCGGTGAAGTCCATAGCAGGAGCAGACCCATTGGATTCTGCTGCACTAGTTGCATTGGCTTGATTGATGAAACTTAGCATCTGCTCATTCTCAGGAGTCTGGTGCAGGAGGTCTGGCGTTGGCGTGTCGTTGTTGACAGGCGGGCTGTCTCCACTCCTGCCTACAGCTACACTCGAGCGCCGCTGGGGAGGTGCGCTTGACGTGCTGTCTCGCTGGGAAGGAGTGCCTGCATTTGGAGGACTAGCAGAATGGCGAGCAGAGCTCGGTTCTGTCACTGCCCTGTCAAGTCGACCAAACGGATCGGCTGCAGCTGCTTCTGAGCCGGTAAGAAGCAATTGTGGCTTCTTAGGAAAGCGCTGGACACGATTGCCGGATTCAGGCGGATTGTCATACTCTTCCACCACGCTGCCGTGTTGCTGCTGGTTGCTATTCTGGTTCATATTGCTGAACATGTTGACCAAGTTCTGTCCAGCGTGACCATCCAAGCTGCGATTGTAGAAGGTAGCCAGGAAAGTGAGGATGGCGTTGATGGACGTCTCGTGCCGGTCATGCAGTTGTTGGAATGCAGTGGCCTGTCGGTAGAATTGGTCATTCTGCTCTTTCAGCTGCTGAATCATGTGAGAAATGAGCTGCTGCTGTTGCTGCAGCTTCTTGATCTCTTGTCGTACAGCAGCCAGCTCCGTTCGAGGCATGGCTGCCAGATCCTGGCCAGCGGCAGCTCCCAGCTCTCCGTGGGGTCTGCTATCGGGTACGGGAGAGAACTGTCGCTCCTCATCGCTGTCAAACCCATCCTTGATGGTGCCATCTCGCTTCCTCTTGGCGTTAGACTTTCCCGTAGGCTTCTGGATCAGCCACAGTAAATCGGGTCGGTTCTTGCGGAAGTAGGGGTGAGAGTACATGCTGGGGGGCTTTACACCTTTCCGAGCCTTCTCCGATTGGCGGAGTGAGCCGTCCGTGATGTTGACAGTCTTATGAAACCCATACATGTTCAATTGCCGGACGAAGGAGGCATAGTTGTTGTGTTTGAACAGTTCGGGGATCAAGGTCCGGGCGAATTCATCTTCGTCCAGGACGATGAACGACCTGCCGTCGTCTGACCATCGAATCAAC
The DNA here is from genome assembly GCA_963674455.1 of Lecanosticta acicola. Taxonomy (NCBI): domain Eukaryota; kingdom Fungi; phylum Ascomycota; class Dothideomycetes; order Mycosphaerellales; family Mycosphaerellaceae; genus Lecanosticta; species Lecanosticta acicola. The sequence goes on along the minus strand of CAVMBE010000042.1, from coordinate 199,281 downwards.
TCGGTGTTGCCGCTGTCCAGAAAGCTACACACTGTCAGCTTGTGCGGGCCATCATCATTGCATACGGTACCGACCTGCTCAGTTTCTGCACAAACGGGGGAATCTGTTTCCGTTTGCCCTGGGGGTCTCGCTTCGCCAATTCGATCTTCATCTGCAATTCGCGCTCGTCTTCGTCGCCCATTCCAGCCGCGTTACCACCAGACCCACTCCATTGATCTTGCTGTCCGTTCTGCGGCGCTAGTTGCTGATTCTTAGTCCGTCTAATCAGATCCGTAGAAGGAGGTGGAGCAAGGCTGCCGCCGTATGTAGGTGTTTGCGAGGGATTCAAGGATGCCGCAAGGTTGTTTGGGTCTGGGAAGTTCGCATCGGAATAGGACGGGTCGGTAGGGAAGGTATTGGAGAAATCGAAGTTGAAGTCGGAGTTGTCGGGATATGGTTGGAATTGATACGCCGGCTGCGGTGTCATAGGCTGTTGCACCATGGGCGATGGGCCTGGAGCATCGCGTTTGCGCGAGGGAGCGGACTGCTGCATGGTCCGTCAAGACTGTTGCTGGTCGGAACGGAAAGTCTCTGCGCGTTTCCGATGACTCGTTTATGCGCGGTGCTGATTCAGTTGTCGTGAAGCTCTCAAGCGTTGCGTAAAAGCTGTGAGTGAAGATATGGATGCGCGAACTACCTCAGGCGGTCCGGATGCGTAAAGAAGGCAGAAGTGGTGGAGAGGGCGGGAAGGGCGAGCAATATGTACTGGAAGCGTCTTATTTGGTCCCGGCCGGGCAGGAAGAAGTGACTTTCTTCTACTATGCTCCACTCATTGTTGACATTGTCTGTCTTTGAGACCAGCACACACTCGCCTCAATGCATGTGTCGCTTGATCGTGCTCGACTCGTCCCCGCGCCGTTGTTTCTGCTCGTGCAGCGGAGTAGCTGCGGACCTTGTGTGAAGAACGGCTGGGCTGCGCTGCCTCACTCGAGCGACCGTCTCACCCGACCGACGGTTTTCAAGACGGATTTGCTGCTGCGTTTTGGCGAATTGGATCGCTTGGTGGTGAGGGAAGTATCTCGGTCGGTGCGTAGGGGGTGGATGATGGGCGCCGCGGCGGTGGTGGTGGAGGTGGTGGTGGTTGTCAGGCGAGTGGGTGTTGATTTGTGTACGAACTACTACTCGTCGACTTGCGCTCCGCCGCCAAGCCATGATGCAGCGCTGTTCGGCTACTACCGTAATGCCGTCCAAGTACAGGGGTCTGCCAGCGATCTTGCTATACAATAACGATCACCAGCGACATGGCCCATTTAATGCCCTTTTCATGCCGCACAAGGGGTTTTTCTGTCTGCAGAATCTGCGGAGAGCACTATCGGTGGCATGTCAGTTGGCGGTCTGCATGACGAAAATTCTCCCCTCCTCGTGCCCTGCCGCATTGGGGCAATGCGAGTTCCTGCACTCAACATGTAAAGGTACCTCCAGCCTGATCTCCAACACAAAGCGCGGCGGCTCCTATTGCAGCGTCTTGGAAGTTCAGCTTTCGACCAGACTGTTCACAGGTTCAACATGCGGTCAACATGATGATGATGCTCTCTGTCAACCTGTCCCGTATCGGACGCTCCCGTATGGGTCCATCGAAAGACCGCGCATATTCCGAGTCCCTCCCATCCGCGTCACATTCGCCACGCAGCAGACAGCTCTTCGGACCTGCGGAAATGTCCCTCGTCGACTTCTTCCCTGGGCGGAACGCAGCAGACCGTGGCGACAAGTATCATCACAGGAACCCATGCATTTGCCAGGTCTTTTCATGATCCTACCCAAATGCACCCATGCAGGAAACTGTCTCACCTTACCGCGATTAGCCTCGCTGTGAAGACGTAGCCGAAGATATCCCACAACACGTGCGACCCAGATCACCGATCTCATGTGAGGCGAATGCACCAGCAGCTTCCGCTGGCAACATTGCACGCGCTGACAAACGATCACATGTCGATGCAATGCTCATGCCAGGCACGGTAGCGGCATTGATTGATTCGGCTAGACACATGATTGATGGATTAGCTTCAGCCGCATATAAGCACGCATTCTATGCTCCTACGCATGCTTCCATCTGCATTCCACTCAATGGCCGATCATACACCGATCCATCTCAGAATTCTCGCCCTCTGGTTTGGCCTTCTCAACAATCTTTCGCATCTCTGCCATTTTGTCGTCCGTCAGCTCGACGTCTCTGCAGCTCCAATCCTCCACGAGACGACCCGGTTTGCTCGTGCTGACGATTGGTATGAAGCCCTCTCTGGCCCCCGGTGCAACCCCTCATCTGCGCCAGCTCCCTAATCTCACCAACAGTAATTGCCTTGTTCTTACGACAGGTCTCCCCTTGAAACTCCGGTCCGTTCAGCGAAATCATCTGCTGCGAAGTCGTCTGAGGATGTGAAGTCGAACTGATCGACCGCCCAGCAGTTGCTCGAAGAAGCTCAGGCGAGTCAAACACTTTCCTTACTCCATCGGAGCATTGTCAGCCGCACTTCGAAGCAATTCATAGCTTTTTCGCGAACGTTGTGTTTGCGGACAAAGTCTTCAATCAGCTTCTCGTTGATTTTAAAGCCGTAGACGATGGCGGTTTTCCCGAAGGTACATCCTAACTCGACGGCCTTCAGAAGTACTGGCTCGGCTTGCTCGTAGCTCAGGTTTGGAGCCCATGCCTGAGCTCTGGCCCATGGTACCGAAGCCTGGGACCGCAGCTCGTAAGATCGCCAATTTTGAGTGAATTTGAGTGTCTTGAGTGACCTTAGTTATGGCAAATGCTGAGTCTGAAGCGATCGATGTGGGTGCGGATTCCGTGTGTGAGATGTTGCAGATATAATAACAAAGCACCACCGACTTCCACTTCTTAACTCCATTGAATTGTCTGAACAAAGATGAGTAGTAGTCGAACGTCAGCGGCCGACGAAAACGATCTCAAACTGCGGGAAGTCTGTATACCTACATGCTGGGTTCACAGCCTTGGCATCGGCCGAGGGTAAAACTTCGGCTCAGGGTCTCGAGCATGTGTTCTGACGGCTTGAAGCTATCCCGCCGCAATGCAATGTTGGCCACGCGGTCCTGGTATATCACGGATGCTCTCAGCGATAATGGTATCGCAGCTAATGCGACCCAGCGGAGACTGACATTCACCAACGAACACGGACACCGGAGATATCAGACCAACCAATCATCCCAGCATGGGGCCCATACGGCACAGAGCACTCAAGGCATCTATGCCATACCGACCAAGGCAAGCGAAGGCTTTCAAACTTCGACGTGAAGAAGACCACCTCATCATGCGGGGCACCCAGCAATATGAAACGCCACATGGCGTCTCCACCGGTCTTCAAAGATATCGATCGGAAATGGGTCATATTGAGGAGCGTGGGGAACGCGACGTTGGGCGAAATTGGACACGCGCGACGCCAGAGTTGGGAACAACACCGTGCGTATCGGTCGGTTCTTGCTCGCCTTAGAGCCACTCCAAAGCAGTCAACTGACCCTTGGCACAGCCACTTCTTCGACACCCTCGGCATCCTTCCGTCCCGCCAACGTCTCTCCGGAGCCCTCGAACTCTTCCGCCAGGAAAACCACGGCCATCGAAATCATGCCCGGCGTAGCTCCTAATCTCATCTGCTACCCCTTGCCAACAAACGCAGTTCAGTACATGAAGCGGAGGAGAGGGAGCGCTCTTGGTATCGATAAAGATGGGCGCTTATTCTGTATATGTCCCAAACAACCACGGAATTCGATGCTAATGCTTCACAGTCATCCTCATTTCGACGGGCTGGTCCAATATAACTACCAACGTCATTGACAGGACGATATCCGCGGCGCAGCGTGCTGGCGTTCCGCATCCGCACCTCTACGTCAACCACGCGGCAGCAGGTCGTGTGTGGCTCAGAGCGTTCTCGAGCGCCATGGGAAGACGAACTTCGATAGACTGATTGGCATTCCGAAGGCTGGAGATCCTATCCCGATGGTGTTGTTTCACGATGGTATTTTTTCACGACTGATGGCCCGTGGAGAGGTTTTCAGGAAGCTGCAGTAGATTGTGAAGGGGATATGGCGACAGTTTATACTGCAGTGTCGTGGAAGTAAGATACCGGTCACCAATGCCGGGCGAGAAAAGGATGTATATCGCTCGTCCGGAAATGTTGTATCCGGAAGCAAAGGATGCAATGCCGGAGGTTAGATCGTCCAAGACCGAGAAAAGATCCTGATGAGTAGCTGGACCTTGCTGTAGTGCTCGGAGACTCTCCGCGATGCTCGCGTTGACATCATTTCATGTAGCTTGTGGCTCATAGCATTTCAGAACAGCATATGTGTGGAGGGATTCGGCGGTATACTGGGATGCGGTGGTTTCATTGGAGCTGTTCGTATGGGATCACTGGGGCAATCGCAGTCAAACGGCTTGGGAGTCAACCAATCTTCGCGATGAATAGTTCTTGGTCGATTCACCACGTTGGACGTACGGCAGTGCATTATATCGGCAGCGTTCAGGCGCGCCACGCGAGCGGCAGAAGTTACATGATCGACCACGATTGCACTGCAGAGCTGTTAGCATGAGTTGGAATTGTCAAAATATGACTAAACAAATCACCTTCTGCTTCCTACGGTGGCATTCAGAACATGCCTTTGTCGCCGGTTTCTGGGCTTTTCGAGCGACGAGCGTGCCTTTCGCTCATTCCCGTCTCAAAGGGAACGATCAGCAACTTCTGGGGATGCTCGCGATTCCGGAATGACTAAATTAGACCGTACTCAAGAAAATTGCAATGTTTTCTAGAGCCATGAGAGAGGTGAGGTTGACGACCTATGCCACGCTCGGTAAAAGTATCATCCGCTCGATCGTAGCAATGAACCTCGGGCTTTCCTTTGCCTCTCCCCGGGCAGTCGTCTCAATCGCACGCGCATGTCGCAACTCAAGCGTAGTCGTAATTGGTATGTTAATTACGGCACTAGAGCCAAAAAAGATATACAAGGAATCTCCATAGGTATGAAATTTCCCAACATACCGTCTTCCCGCGCATAGGTAAACCTGGCGAAGCTTACTTTTTCCTGGTCCATCGTCTTTCCATTCCTTTCGTATACATTTCGCTCTTTCCTCTCCATGTCGTCTATGGGCAAAACGCCGTGATGCGGTTCATGTTAGTTCTACAATCCCCTCCAAACGCCTACACGCTCAAAGATGGCGCTCCTCAGATGAGGGTGTCATCGTTACCTGCACGCAAGTGGTGATAACCTTTCCAGAGGGTCTGCCGTCCTATGACTTCAGAGAATCTCTCATGCTCTGCGAACTCGCGCTTGTGGGAAGTACGGTCTCCTTGCTCTTGTCCTTTCCTTGCCAAACCTTCGCTCCGGCGTATACAACTCCTGACACGAATCCAACGAAGATGGCAGAGACGGAGGCGAAGGTGACGGGCGCATCGAAGAAAACGAGACCGCTGATAGCAATCGGGAGCTTGTTGAGTGCACCAACCATGGAGTAGGTCGTGGAGGATGTGACACGTACACACCAGGCGCTGGTGTAGGAGATGAGGATGCTGCTGAGACCCGTAAAGATCATTGCCGCGATCATCCACTGCTGCCGTCCAGGAGGGAAGTTGACTGCAAGGTTCGCAGCGGACCAGTCTTCAAGGAGCAGAGAGCAGATAAGGAGGACTGGGATGGAAAGGAGGTTGTTGTAGTACATGGCTGCGTAACATTAGTGATCTCGTCTCAAGCACACCGGTCCGGCTAAACTCACTGTCAAAATCCTTGAAATTGGTCAGCTTTATCCGCTTGCGCATGCCCAAGACGTAACCGGCCGAGCAGAAGCAGTTGAGTGCCATCCAGATGTAGCCTGAGTTCAAGGTAGCGATCTTCTCTGCGGCCTCGCCAGTAATCGCGTCACCAGAGTGCGCCGCAAGTGCGTGGGTAATATCCGCCCAGGCTGCAATGATACTGCTCACCACCATGAGTCCGAAACTCAGGAGCGCCATCGGAGAGACAGTTCCACCAAACCATAGAACCTCCCCGTATGCGATCAGAATGATGGTCAAGTTCTTGAAGATGGTGTAGACAGGAATGCTGAGGAACTGCAGCGCCTTGATCGAGGTATACAGCATGCCGATGAGGAGCATCGAGATCGGAAACCACTTTCGCGCTTCGTCGACGTTGAAGTCTCGGTATGTGATGACGCCCATCGCTTTGGAGGTCGAGATGGCTATTATACACACGATCGCCTGTGCCGCGGTCAGCCTTACGCACGCATGCGAATGGAGTATGTATGGTGTCGCCAACCTGCACGGCCACGAGAAAGAAACTCAGATTCCATCCTGTCCCATTCACACAGTACTTATTCGATACGGTCATGAGGATACTGCTGCCGCAGTATGCGAATATGGACAGCACAGGGTTATTGAGGTTGACGCCGTTGGAAGCAGCCATGGCGGGCGGTGAGGGCTTGAGAGCAGCTTCGAATGTGCCGGTGGGTTGTCTGTCGCCGAGTTCAATGGTATGATCTCTCTTCTTGTCGTCGGCCATGCCCTGCGAGGGCTGCGGAGTGGCTGGAGAGCGCGGAGGTTTCGCGACGTAAGGGGATTCCCACTGCCACGAACGTGACCTCCCGAGGGTTCTGCTGACGCCGACGAAGGTAGTAATTGTGCCGATTCTGTGCGCGATGCGCTGCTTTGGGATGTGGAGGTCGTCGAAGGGAGATGTGACGGAGGGAAAGGAGAATCTCTCAAGTTTGCTGACTCTCCCGTCGAGGTGCAGAGACGTTCCCCAGCAGAATGCGAGCGGTCGCGGCGGGCCGAACTTTCGGCCAATCACAGGCTTAACTGGGCTTAGCAGCAGTGACAGTAATCGCAGTAAGCTGTACGAAGTCTTGCGAGGTGAATTTATTTTCGGAAGAAATCTGGCCCATGTGCACGCACAGCGCATCATTTTATCTCCATGCCGAATCCCGCATTGACTCTTATAGACGACTCGTCATTGCATATGAAGTGAAAGGCCGAGGCACGGCTGCATGTCATCTCCTCATTTGGACTCCCACAAATTGAAGGTTGTTTCAGGTTTTCTGCAGGGCGGGGCCGATCTCGAGACGACATCTCTTTGACCACACAAGAGCACCGACGCACACGACACCGCATCTTGGCACTACGACCCTCCTCAGGACTGACTTGCCTCCGTAATGGCTCCCCTGGATCCGTCCGTTGCCAAGGTACTGGACAGCCATCGCCCAGCTCATGAAGAAGACGACGAAGACGCCCTTATAGCAGAGCTCGAGGAAGAAGACGATGGCGCCCTCTCTGCCATGCGCGAGAGGCGCCTGGAGCAATTGCACGCAGAAGTATCGCGCGCCAAGCTCATGAAAGAGACTTCCCATGGCACCTACATGGAGATCAAGGATGAGAAAGTCCTGATGGACATCACCACTTCAACCAAGCTCTGCGTCGTGCACTTCATGAAACCGGACTTCAATCGCTGCCGTATCATGGACGAGAATCTACGCATACTTGCAGACAAGCACTTCGACACGCGCTTTGTGAGCATCAACGTCGACAACGCCCCGTTCCTGGTGGTTAAGCTTGGCATCAAAGTCTTGCCCTGCGTCATCGCGTTCACAGACGGAGTCAGCGCCGACAGGCTTATTGGCTTCGAAGGCATTGGTCGGAAGCCTGACTCGTTCACTGTGAGTGAACTCGAGGCACGATTGCTCGCCTGTGGCGTACTGGTGCGAGCGAAGATGAACAAGGACGATGACCGGAGACAAGACGTGAGAGAACGCGACAGGGTTGAGGATTACGACGATGATGAGTGGGACTGAGGACTGTGGTATTGCGGATTCCTACGTGCTGTCTAATGTACATGGTCTCGCTGTGCCGAGGACGGCCGAGTCATCACCTATGTCAGTAAGGTGATGGCGACCCTCCGGCCACTCGTAACGACTGCTGCGGCTTCCAACATGGCTCCAACCGAGCTGTCTAGATCTGTCAGACTTCTGAGGCTTGTGAACGCAAAGGCTATCTGATATGGAAGATCCACCCGGCAAAAGTTGACAACCCAAGCCAAAAGTCCCTCTTGTGCAGCGCTGGCTCTTTCGATTCACTTTCCTCCACGGCTGAAGGGACCAGCATCCCAAGAGATCCATTCCTGTCTCTGCAATCCTCATCCGACCAACTCAAATTCTGATCTCTATCGCAAGGCAAGCGCATTCGCTTAACAAGAGGAGGCCGGTTTCCCCTTGCGTATTGCACATTGTGGACGATATTCGGCAGCAAGAACCTCTCTTCCCCAATATCAACACTCGGCAGTTTTCGTACTCGCACCCCGTCTTGCTGAGAGTCGCGACGTATGAAGTTTCGCTTGATGATGCTATTATTTGGATGCAGTTCCGAAGGGACGTGGGCCACGCTTCGCTTGATGATGCTATTATTTGGATGCAGTTCCGAAGGGACGTGGGCCACGCTTCGGTCTCTGGTTTCCTCTTCTTCTTTCAAATAAGGCCCTAACGCAACTTGACGCCGGCGGTCTATCACATCATTCCCGGCCTGCTGGCTGTTTGAGAGATATTGCTTCGGGTCTTTGTAATCCATTGGCAAGGATGTAATTGCTTCGTCTGCTTCATTCCCCTTCGGTCCAAGCAGAGCTCGAGGGCGCGTAGGCGAGCGTGGCTGCAATATCGACTCCTGGTCGACGATCGGTCCATGACACAGACGCTGCCGACGGTCTGAACCCAGAGACTGCTGCTTCTTATTCTCCTCCTCAAACCATGCTTTTGCTCTGTCTCCTGGCGTTTCCGCTAGCTCAGTCTCCGCTCCATCATCGCTTAAGTCGCTGGAAATGGCGCGCGAGTGGTCGCCGTCCGAATGGGCCACTAAAGCTCTTGGCACAACCCGGTCAACGATCGTGTGTTCTGGGGCAACGCTGACCGGATGCTGAAAGCGCAACGCCCCCGACTTCTGCCTTTCCGGCCTCAGCTCGCTGAGCTGTGCCTCCAACAAGTCGGCGTTAAGCCGCCTATTTGCTTCTCTCTGCCATCGATCGAATCCAGGCGGCATACTGAACTCATGATTGGTCGTACTGGAGGAGACGAAGAGATCACGCGGGCAGCAGCACGAGTAGTCTTAACCTGGAGCAGTGCCATAGATCTCGGCGGGCTGTGTTAGCTACACATGGAAATCACCAGACGACCACTGGATTTCTGCGTAAGAAGCTTTGTCATTGCGATTCAAATGCATCAATTTGCATGTGTTCGGTGCATACTTCCGCTAGCATGCAGCACTCCGTCCTACTGGGTCTGCGCCAAGCCTATCATGATCCGGCTATTCGAAGCTATTGCTCGTGTTTGCTCGTGTCGTATCAACCTCCGTCGAAAAGTCATCTTCATGACGGCGCTGCGGTGTGCGGCGTACTGTCATCATCGTTGCACCTCAAGCCCTGATGCTAGATGTCTTGAATTCACTAGGGAAATCTCAACATCGAGAGCAACGACCGCTTCAATAAATGCTCCTTCATTGGTGCCGGAATGACGGCTATGTCAACTGAGCGCCATCAGTAAACTGTTAGATCAGACACGCCAAATGGTCGTTGCAATCCCTACAAAGCAAAGTCCTCATCTCATTCAGTCTGGCTTTCAAGTCCGCTGGTACCTCCTCTCCTTCCTGCGCAACCAAGACATCTTCAATCAGAGGCGCGTGCGTCTAGCACGTGTGTGCATTCTTCTTACACGGCCTCTCCCGAGATAGTTCCTCACAGCGATAAGAGTTGTCGAATGCTTCCTGGAGCGCGATTGTAACAAGAACCAGGGAACTGGTCCCCGCGATGAGTATCTCAGCTTTGGCAATGACTTGCTTTGACAATACCGCATACGTAGATGAAGAATCCCACTGCCATGACATTCTTTGGTACTCCGTTGCTTTCGGATTGGCCGCGAAGAACTATGCGAGGCAGACGTAGACGAGTGGCATAGGGAGGATTATCACGTATCGAGGGCATAGAAGATTGCCTCGTCCGACGTGACGATGAAGTTCAATGGCAATTTTCCGTAGGAGCAGAGGATGTCTGCTGGCTCCCACTCCGTTGCCTCTTCGAAAGCCTCTCTAAGTCACTCTATGGTCACTTTCTGCGATCGTTGTCTGCAAAGGCATACAGATTAACTCAGACGAAGCTGACCTTGTACTGTATAAGGTAGTAAGGCATCTCCGAAGGTTCTCGGCCCGAAGCGACGCCGGCATCGGCGAGTGGACCCTTGTGCTCCAGGAAAGGAAGGAGCTCTGGATACCACACCTCTCACAAAGTATCCCCCAACATGTCAACCAAAGTTCTTGTGTTCGGTGCGGGCGGTGTTGGCTGCATCTATGCGGCTATCCTAGAGAGAGGCGGCGCCACGGTGACCTGTGTCTGCCGGACAAACTACGAGGCTGTCAAAGCGAATGGAATCCTCATCAGATCCGCCAAATGGGGACATATGCGTGCAAGACCGAATACCGTGAAGACTACGCAGGAAGCCACAGCGTATGGACCCTATGACTACGTGCTTGTCAGTTCGAAAGCCTTTCCTGGGACAGCTGGACTCATCCAGGATGCTGTGACACCTGGAATGACAGCGATAGTCCTGGCTCAGAACGGGATCGCAATTGAAGAAGACTATGCGGCATTATACCCAGACAACACCATAACCTCAGGTGTAGTCTATCTGCCAACAACGCAGGTCCAACCAGGCATAGTGGAGCACGGCACACCACTCCAGAGATTCGAGATCGGAACCTTCCCGACAAAGGCATCAGCGGAGGCCAAAACACAAACACAACGGCTGTCCGAGCTGTTCACCGCAGGAGGCGCAGATGCTCCGATTTACGAAGATATCCAGCTGCGAAGATGGAACAAGCTTTCCGTCAATGCTTGCATGAACCCCATCGCGGCGCTCACGCTATGTGATGATGCAAATTATCTACGTTCATCGAAATATGCTTTGGACATGGCGAAAGACGTCATGAGAGAGATAGGCGTGCTGGCTACAGCAGTAGGCTACCCGGATGCTGTCACTGAAGCCGAGATCGAACACCACATGGAGCGGTTCATCGAGAGGTTGACAAGCGGTGGCAAGGAGATGAGTATGTTGGTCGATATCCGCAACGATCGGCCGATCGAGGTTGAAGCCATACTCGGCAATGCAATTCGAAAGGCAGAGGAATTGCAAGTTCTGGTTCCTTACCTGAAGATGCTCTACGTCTTGGCCAAAGCGAGAGATTTCGCGACGTTGAAAAATGACGGCTGGAAGCCAATCAGGACGATAGACTGAAGGTGGTGTTGGACACGAAAACATTTCGAGAGCAATGCCTTCTTCATATCTGCGATTGTATGTGACCAGTCTTCTCGCGCGAGCCCTCGAAGACAATGTGCCCATACTCTGCGAAGCGTTCACTCCCGCATCGCAAAATGACACCGTGCTCTGCGAAGTGCTTTGTATGATGGTATGCATGATGCTTTTCGGTTGAAACCGGTTTCGGACGTGCTGCCAAGAGCGAGATTGAAGTAGTGGATCTGTGTAACAGCGAGCGGTCAAGCTCCTATAACATGCTTTCGGAATCGGCATGGAAATAAGACTAGGGTGGATCATGCACACGATGTGCTGGCTTGCGTGGTGGGGGGTGCGTTGCGATGCGCTTCTCGCTATGGAATCTTTGGGATCAGGCCGTAAGATGGCGTGGCGGATCAGGTGACAGGGAACGTCCATGTCCATGTCCATGGGGAACTATAATAGGGTGTTGCGTGACTAGACTGTTCTTTTATCAGCGAAAAGAACAGACGAGAGCAGCACGAGCAAGACAGTAGAGCAGCGTACAAGATGGCTCCAGTCACAGACTTTCATATCAAAGAGAAGTACACGTACCTGAATGGCTTCGGAAGCTATCATGGGTATGCCCAGTCCCAACGCATTGAAACCGCGACCTGCTCAACTGCTCCAGGTCCGAAGCTCTGCCAGATGCTAGTCCGCTGGTGAACAACTCGCCCCAGAAGCCACCTTATGGCCTCCGCACAGAAAGGATCTCGGGCACAGCATTCACTGCTCCGCGCCATCAGAATCTTCAGACTTTCATGTACCGGATCAGCTCCTCGATAGAACACAGCACATTCATTCCACATGGAGCTGCTCCAAAGCTGCCGACTAATCTTACCCCAAATGCGTACATGTGGCCTTCTTTTTCTTGCGCTGACGATACGGATTGGACTCGTCAGGAATTGTTGGCCGGGAATGGGGATCCCAGTGCAAGGATGGGATGCGCTCTTTGGTTGTTCGCTATAACAAAGGATATGCCTGAGCGCACCGCCTCCTCTTCCCTGGATGGAGATCAGCTCATTATCCCTCAAGCGGGTACGCTCGACATCCAGACCGAACTTGGCAAGCTTCTCGTCCGTCAGAACGAGATTGCTGTGATTCCTCGAGGCATTCGATACCGTGTGACGCTTCCAGCGGGTGCTGCTCGTGGATACGTCTGCGAGCTGTTCCAGAGTCACTTCCAGCTTCCAGAGCTCGGTGCGATTGGTTCTACGGGACTAGCCAACGTTCGGGACTTCCAGATTCCAACGGCGTATTTCGATGGTGAATTGAAAGACGGCGTTGCTCGTGCCCACGATACCGGGGAATGGACGATGCTCTCCAGACTGGGTGGAAGGCTGTGGTCTTGCGCTCAGAACCGAACCCCCTTCGATGTCGTGGCTTGGCACGGTACGAATTATCCGTACAAGTATGACCTGGCCCGTTTCTGTGTGCTGGAGAACGCAGTGTTCGACGAACACGACCCGTCCCTGTTCGTCGTACTGACAGCACCGTCCGGAGATCCGGGTGCTGGCGTGGTAGACTTCGCCATCGTGCCACCAAGGTTATAAGTGGAGCTTAGATCTCTTCAGCCCAAGGAATGTGCTAACAGCTGCCAGATGGAAAGTCACCGAGGATACCCTTCGAATCCCATACTACCACAGAAACGTCTGTCCAGAGTTCTACGGTCCTATCATCTCCGCGCAAGATCCAATGCATCCTCTGAATGCCGCGAGCGAGGGTAATGCATTCTTCCCGTTCTGTGCTGGGCTCAATGGGAACATGGCAACCCATGGTGCCGCCGAGGAAGATTTCCAGAGGAATTCGAACGAAGAGTTGAAGCCGACGAAGACGACGAACGACGGGTATTCGATTTTCCTACTGGAGACCCAGAAGCCGCTGTTCGTCAGTGATTGGGCTGAGGAGGCCGCAAAAGGAAACTCGAGGCCAAAGAAGAGGGGGGATGCCAAGATGTGATGAGCCGATTGAGATTAGTATCTAGCGTAGTAGGTACATGTTATTTCCCTCCCTGCTGCTTTCGGGTGAGGGCATATGTGACGCACACCGTAATCAGATGAGTCACTCCTTCTGTTTGTTGTCCGCCCTTGCAAGGCAAGACACATCTGATGAGTCTATAAATTCCATTTTAGTCTTCCTTCCTCCAATCACAAGGCGACGCAGTTATAGTGCAGTGGTTTAGCACGTATCATTGTGGATGTTAGCAATAACAGAAATACTGATGAGACCCATGTTCGAATCATGGTAACTGCAGCATAGAAACGCTGTCAGCGTTCAATTCTTTTGCTTTTTGCGCTTCGTTTGGAGTACTGGCCTCCCTCATTTGTCGAGCACGTGTCCGTGGAACTTGCGAGTATGAGGAATCAACGAGGACCAGGAGGATCGTTTCGATTTTCCCATCAAGCTCGACTCGTGGCATCGAGCAAGATTTTTTTTGCACAAGGCTATTTTTTCTCTTGTGGGCTTTGGCTCTCGGTCTTCCAGCCGGAATTAGAAGGTGAGCCCATCGTTTGCCAATAGCCGATACAGTCCTCATTCTAATTGAAATTGCTCCCCTTTCTTCTTTTGCTCTCCAAGGGCGCTTGTTACGAGGAATATTGTAAAAGCCAGAGCGCGACGAGCAAGCGATATTACTATTCACGGCAGAATCGATCGGTGGTATCAAAAGGCTCCTTTTGGATGCGAGGAGAAAACGTTTTCAGGATCTTTCTATCGATTTGGGCGGAAAGAGAGAAGAGGAGAGAAAGTTTGATAGCGCTACGAAGCGAGATATCGCGTGCGCCAAGACCTCACGTGACGATCCTGTCGACTGTCCCAGATTCGGAGAAGATCGAGAGTCATTTGAATTGCCTGTGTCATTGTCCTCTGTGCTAGAACTTCTCCATGCTCTCATGCATCATCGTCGATAAAGGAAACCCTTTCTCTCAGCGGCCAGCACAACCGTGGCCGCCTGCAGAACACCACCGAGCGCCGCACCATGCCATGCCATGCCATGCAGAAAATACTCATCCAATACAAAACATAATCGCTCGCTGAAACCTCATAAAATCTCCTTGATCTTTTGCTTCTGTTCCGCCGTCAAGCTTGTGGGAAACTTGATCTTCACGCCAACGATGAAGTCTCCGCGTACACTCGGCGTCTTGCTCTTAGGCATGCCGAGGCCGGGGAACCTTTCGGTCCAATCTGGCTGCGTAGGTCCTGAGCTTCCGACGGACACCTGCTTGCCGTCGATGGTCTGGACTGTCTTCTTCCATCCGGTCAAAGCCTCCTTCAAGTCAATCTCAACGGTGTGTTTGATGTCGTCTCCGTCGCGTGTGAAAAGTGGATGTGGCTTCTCCTTGACGATGAAGTGTAGATCCTGCACACCACCCTCCACTTGGTCGCCCATGTCCGGGTACTTGATCTTACTGCCGGCCTTCAGGCCGCGCTTGATCGGCACCGACAAGATCTTGTCTTCCACACTCTGCTTCATTGTTTGCGCATCGTATGTCTTCCGCTGTACTTTCAACTTCTTCGTCGTGCCGTTGAAAATGTCCTCCAAGCTGACCGGGAGCGGCTTCTCTACCACCGTCGTCTCAACCTCTGGCTCCGGCCTCCTTCGGCTGAAGCCACCGCGTCCACCGGAAGATCGCGGTGTTCCACCCATGCCTCCGAATCCGAAGGCGCCAAGGGGGTCATCGTCATCTGCGCCTCCGCCCATACCTGCTCCACCACCCCTCATGAACTCCGAAAAAATGTCCTTCGGATCACTGAACCCTCCAAAGCCCCGGCCACCAGTGCCCGTACTGAAATGGAACGTCCTCGCTCCGCCCCCACCAGCACCACCTCCAAATCCACCCGGCATACCACCCGGCATTCCACCCGGCATGCCACCCATACCAGCGAATGGATTGCCTCCCATATCGCCCTCCTGCGGCGGAGGACCCGCCTTGCCGGTTATGAAATCGTAGCCATAGTTGTCATAGTTTTTCCGCTTCTCGGGATCTGAGAGGATCTCGTATGCTTCGCTGACTTCTTTGAACTTTTCTGCACCGGCCGGATTCTTGTCTGGGTGGTTCTTGAGAGCGTTCTTGCGATAGGCCTTTTTAATCTCGTCGGCCGTTGCGGTAGCAGGGACGCCGAGGCGGTCATATAGTTTGGTATCTGCAACCATTTTGAGTTTGCAGCAGTCGATCGGATGTGCGAAGAGACCAGAGTGTTGTTGTGAACTCGTAAGGTAGGTGGAGTTCTCTCTTGTCGTGGCTCGCTCGGGTGAATGTGTGCGGCCGATTCAGGCCTCGATGGCCTCACGAGCTCAAGGGAATCGTGATACGTCAATGGTTGAGCGCGTGTGAGCTTTTAGACTCTCGATTTAGACTCGCGATTGGAAAGAAAGAGGCGAATTGAATTGTTGCACAGACTAGCAAGTGGAGGAGAGAACGAGGTCTTGTGGTGATGTCCAAGTCTACGGAATCACAGCGAACCTGCTTCGATGCAGCGGGCCTATCATGTGACGCAATGCGATCGATGCTTCGAGAACTTTCTACCGTAATGCCAGGCTCGCAGTTGAACTCAATGCGCTCAAGACTTGAAGAACAGTATGGCGTCTCACATCATGGTTACGCGATCGTTAGCAGTCCCGAGATACATAATTTCGCATCCAATTCTGTCCTTGGGTGAAGTGAAAGGCGGTCAATGACATGCACGAGGCGCGAGCTTGGAGGGATGCGGCGGTGAAACGATGCCTGCTTCATCGAAGCTTCATGTCTCTTTGTCCTTATGGTCAAAGATGACGGACGAGGTGATATCTACAGATCATATTCCATGCGCCTTTAAGGCCGCTTCAAACGCACGCCAACGCCATCGCTGAAACCAACACACGAGTAGCAACAAGCCATGGAGGCTTTTAGGGTTCGTGCCGGTCGACCAGCTCGTACTCTCCCTGCCGTGTTCTCCGCGCCCAGAATGGTATTCTTTGTCGGATAGATTGGGTCTTCCATCGGGGTACCTCGGAGGGTGTGAGGAAGTACTTTCGGTAGCTCCACCAGCCGAAGAAGATGAGGCCGCCCCCGAGGACGAAGCCCACAATGGTCACGAGAACCCAATTACGAGCCAGCTGTATAGCCTGTTAGCAACCTTGTATGACCCAGTACATGCGCCGCACTTACCCAGAATATCAGCTGCACATCATAGCCGTGCCAGCTGTTGCCCAAATGGTGCGTAAAGAAGCTCCATGGGTGGCTGTTGTACTCTTCAGGAAACAGGATCCTGATACGTCCCCCGTCTGCTCCGTCTCCCACGTTGAATCCGTCGTCACTATAGTGCCTCCAGATGATACTCAAAAACAGAGGCCCTGTACTGGCCATTACAGTGATGTAAGGCAGGAGCCAACTCCGGTCGTAGTTCGCGAGTTCGTCTATTACTCGCTGGAAGAAAGGATGATGCGGCACAGCACCCATGGCATCGTTGCTGACTCCAGTCGGCACCGTCTTTCTCACAAACGCAGGATAGTCCAGGAGTGGCTCCAAACTTCGATTGCACCCATCGTCCAAGTCAATGTATACTCCTCCATAGTAATCCAGCACAAAGTACCGAATCGCATCCGCTCTCTGAATCGGATACCGATAGTTCTGGAAAGTCTCCAGAAATTCCGGATACTCTGCCTCAATGAAATCCACTGACATCTTGTCGGTCCACAATTTGTACTCCCATTCCGGATCTTTGTGCAGCTCCAAACAGCTTGCTTGCGCCTCTTGCCATACAGGCGGGATGCTCGTGTTGATATATGTTTGGTGAATGATTTTCGGTATCAAGTGTTTGCTGCGATCTTGTGGTTCAGAGCCAACAGGCGGCAGTTCGTCTTTTGTGATTGCGTCGTCGATTCCGCTCACGACTAGTAGCTCGAGAAGGGTCCATACTGAGTGTACGAGGAAAGCGACCAGCGCCAGGTTGAAGATGAGGAATAGAACAACGCCGCGTCGCATTGCGATTGCGATTGCGAGCACGCGGAATGCTCTGCGATGATCTTCTTCTTCGTCGCCGTGTTGAGTGTTTACTCCTCCCCCAGTCGACGGTACAAATCGTATGGCTCGTATGCGGGGCGTCGAGAATCAAGCGTCCATGATGACAGTGGCAAAGGAGCGTCGTTGTGGAGCTCGTCGTCGCGAGATATACCGGGGCAGAGGCTGTATTGTATATGTAGAGTCGCAAAAGTGTGGTGTGAGAGGACGGGGTAGGACATGTAAGGCTGTGCACTGGACGGATCTTGGCCCGCGTGGAGGCGCGACAGCCGCCTCCCGGAAGTCGAATGGACCTCGTGGGCCGGGAACCGTCGGCTATACCTTACCTTCTATCCCGTGCCGACCAACGACCATCGCATTTGAGGACCCAAAGTGGAATACATCGCTATTCGGATGTAACAATCGCTGAGAAGAGACACGACCAGAGACCTGCGGGAGAGAGTTATCTCCGGCTGACAGGCGTTCCTGACGACACCGACGACATCCGCAATGACCTGCCGGATGTACGCGTACAGGCACGAGGTGCAGGGCGGCTGACTTTACGTGCCTGACATTCTTGCATATCCATCTCTTCCGACAACTCTGCATCCGGGCTGTCCGTGTAGACTACGGGACGCCGTCACGGTATCCTCCTTCTTCACCTACAGAATGCGCGTATTCACACCGAGACGCGTGCGAGCTCCCCTATTTCCTCGAGGGTAGCGAAGAGGGACGTCCAGTTACTCACGCTCAACACTCTAACACTCTATGGAACGCAACATGGACATCAATGCGACCATTGCAAGAAGCGGGAAGTTATGACGCAAACACCTTAGCTTTCAAGACCGTTTTCATTGCTTTGGAGCACCATCTTACGGGGCCGTCGCCTTGGCGTAGCTCTACAGTTTGGTGGATTATGTGGATCCGGAGACGGGCGATAAAATGGAACAAAAGTCGAGATCAATAGTAGAGAAATTATCTCAGGAAACTAACTTGCTCAAAATACGCCGTTGCGAATCTTCATCAGAATCCTATGGTGTTTAACGAGTTCTTCCTTGGGGTCACGGTTCTGAAATATCTCTGGATCTCAACGCGAATGCAACGACAATATATGCTGGCTGGGCAAAAACCATCGGTTGACCTGGACAGATTCGCGGGTCTCCTCAGAAAGCATCTACTCGCAATCGCGACGCTATGCAAACTTTGAGTCTCCAGGCCATCGTCCAGGCCGAAAGCTATCCGCATCAACGCCTCATGCAGCTTGATCTCGCTGAACGGCGTGCATATGTGCAACGACCGCGGGATACTTCGAAACGAATGTGGACCAGTCTCTATCCAAACCACCGCCGCGCGAGAGGGCAGCGCCGGTGAGGACGTCACGAAGAACATAAACTGCAGGGCCGTGGAGACGTAACGTCTCGTTCATGACTGCGTTGACGTACAGAAGATCCTTCAGGGCTTCGTATGTCGGGCGACCCTTTGGATTTTTTGAACCTTCTGCGCGAGCTTCGCATATACCTCAGGATGTCGGGTAAGCTGGAACATGATCAGGCTGATCGCGATGCCACTTGCATCGTGGGCTGGAAAGAAGGTGTTGAGGATCTGGCTTCACTTGTTCTCTTCAAGGCCGCATCGACATGCTGATCAACGAAAGAAGCACGATATGGCTGATCGATGTTCTTGGTCCCACCTCTGTATCAACGAACAACCCGGAGTGTCTGCGAACGTACTATCCCCAGAAGTGACGCATCGTACGCAGCTATGAAAGCTTCCGCGTTGATCTTGAAAGAATCTCCAGCAACAGTGTCGACATAGTCACCAAACTGGAGATCGATGGAGTAGCCCAAGTACTGGAGTCTGAAGTCAGCGTGATCTCTCTGGCCCATGGAGCGCCAGCACTCTTCGAATGACTTGTCGTTTCCAAGAACAATGGTCGTAGATCTGTCTCGTAGTACATAGAGCTCAATCTGGTTATTAGCCTGATTAAGTGTTGGTCCAAGCGAGCCATGTCCGATATCTCCGCTTTTGTAAAGATTGGCTTCACCAAGCCCCGGGACTTCTTCCAGATCTCTCCATCTGCCGTGAAGATCGCTTCTCCCAACCTAGGCCTCGACGGCATACGGCTTGGACCGACATCAAAGTTCTTGAACTGAGTCGAAAGCATTGACTGAATGCTGACGGGATCACATCACAAATATAGAACGTTTTTACCCTTATGTCGAAAGCTTGTTACGACTCCACGCGGGGTATGCCCATGTCGAAGCATGACAAGACATCATGTCATAGGAAGGGAGAAGCAAGCGGCTTCTTCCAATGTTTCTTCTCGATACATCGCGGCCTGGTTCGTGTTGACTCTATGTCGATATTGGTTGATATTGGTTCAGGCCTCAGGCAGAGTTCATCCGGAAATCGCGGCAAGCCAGCGGGCATTGCGGAACTTCCCAGTCAGCGAGCAACTTCATCTGCTCGCCCTGGAGCAGGCCCTTCACATGTGTTTCTCATGGGCAAGAATTCCACCAAGATGCAACGCCCCCCGTCACGATAATACGGTAAATGCTCAGCGAAGGAGGTTCTGTGTGCGGAACTGTGGAAGAGTGGAGTACGTCATGGTCTCAGTACACCCAGATCTGGCAGATCACCATCTAGATAGGCGACTTACGAATCAAAAGCCCGGGGTCACTGCGGCAGATCCACATGCGGAACGTCGCCGCCGCCGCCGCCAAACAATCATCACCGGGGCTCCCTCCTAGGACCCGAGTATCTTCAGTCAGCAAACCTCCGAGAGCAGTATTTACGAAATTGAGTCCTGGAACAGCAGGTGATCGTTAATTGCATTCACTGCTCGAACAGCCCTGGCATGCCACACCACTAAACTGGAATCTTCAACATCTGATCTAATCGTCGGCAATTTTCGAGTCAAGAAACATCCCTGCCAGCAACGAATCATAGCGTCAAATACATCAGTCTGTGGTCTGAAGGAAAACGTCACGTCGTCATTGACCAGCGAAGTGCCACCCTACCGTTTCGCAACATGTCTCCGGAAAAATGGGAAGCCCCGCAGCCGGAACATCCATCAATATCCTCTGACGAAGAAGCGCGGCCCAAAGAGGAAATCGAAACGCCTCTACGAGGCCCTTCACCGGAGCCTGAGTTGAACGATGTCGACCGAGAAGCGCCGCAAGGCGCGTTAGCCAAGACAGTATCGCTGGAAAAGCAGGTGTCCCTATCGCGAGAGATCCTGGTAGTCGGACTCATTGTGCTGGCTCAATTCACTACGCAAGTCGGTCTTGGTCAGTTACTGTCCATCATTCATGTGATTGGGGATTCGTTCGGCATTACCGATCCTGGCGTTCTGAGCTGGCTGATCGCAGGCTATTCGTTGACCGTCGGCACTTTCATCCTGTTCACGGGTCGATTGGGAGATATCTTCGGATGGAAGAAGATGCTCATCATAGGCTACGTCTGGTTCGCAGTCTGGAGCCTGGTAGCTGGGCTGTCTGTCTACTCGAACCATGTTCTCTTCATCTTCGCGAGAGTCCTGCAAGGCATTGGACCTGCGATTTGTCTTCCCAATGCATTGGCACTGCTCGGAGGTCTCTATTCCACGGGCAAGAGGAAGAACATGGCGTTTGCAGTCTTTGGAGCCTGTGCGCCTGGAGGCTCGATCGTTGGAGCAGCAATGGCGGGCGTGTTTGCGCTGGCCTGGTGGCCTTGGACTTTCTGGTCAATTTCCATTACTCTCTTCATCATCGCGATCGTCGCTGCGTGGGCCATCCCAGACCCCCAAGACCACAAGCCTGGCATCAAAGGAGCTGGCATGATGGGCGGCATCGCCGAGCTCGACTTTTTCGGCGCTATCATTGGAGTCCTCGCCCTTGTGCTCTTCAATTTCTCGTGGAACCAAGCACCAATTGTCGGCTGGCAAGAGCCTTACATCATCGTCACGCTCATCCTCGGCGTTCTGCTTGTCCCCGTCTTCTTTTACTACGAAATCAAAATCGCCGAGCATCCCCTCCTACCCTTCGACGTCTTCACAAGCAGCAATGGCTTCGTCCTTGCTTGTGTAGCATGCGGCTGGGCCAATTTCGGAATCTGGGTCTACTACTTTTGGCAAATCCTCCTCGTCTTGCGTGGTGCTTCACCACTCCTGGCTTCCGCTTACCTCTCTCCTATCCCCGTCAGCGGAGGGATAGCCGCCATCGTCACCGGTCTAGTCCTCCACAAATTGCGCCCAGCATGGGTCATGGTCATCGCACTCTGCTGCTTCCTCACAGGCGTCATACTAGTAGCCACTCTGGATCCACTACAAATCTACTGGGGCCAAATATTCGTCACGTGCCTCGTCGCTCCCTTTGGAATGGACATGTCGTTTCCATCGGCGACGATCGTCGTTTCGGACTCCGTGAAAAAGGAACATCAAGGCGTAGCAGCCAGTCTGGTCAATACGATTGTCAACTACAGTATTTCCCTCGGTCTAGGGTTTGCAGGAACCGTGGAAGTGCATGTCAATAACGGAGGAGCGACTTGGGAGGACACGCTGAAAGGGTACCGAGGGGCCTTGTATATGGGCATCGGTCTTGCGGGCTTGGGGGTGTTTATCGCGATTTGTTTTGTCAGTAACAGCTATTGGGATGACAGGAAAGCTTCGAAGCGACAGGCGCAAGAACAGAATGGGGAGCCTGAGCGAAAGGCATAGCGCAGCCGGTTGTACACGTAATTCATGATCATTGAGAAGCAACAGCAATCCTCATTTCACGCATTCATACATTAAACAGAGTAACGTTCGGAAGCTCCACAACAGTCTATATATTTTCTCTTGACATTCGTGACAAGAGCCTTGTTGAAAGTAGTATAGTGACCTTGTCCAGGCACTTCGTCCTTGTTTCCGTTTCCCTTTCCTTCGAAGCCGTCGCGGAAGCCAGCCAGTAGCTCGCGGCCAGTGCCAAGCCTCGCACGATTGGTGACAATGTGCTTGGGTGAGGCTTCGATACGTTCATCTTCAACAATGCAGATGCTCTCAAAGACCCATTCCCGTATCGAGTCTGGTCAAGATCCCGAAGAAGAAATTCCCCTTAGCCCCTTGGAGACTGGAGGGACACACCTCAAGTTGGGGAGAGGAGTACGATTTGACATCGATGGTATCTGCCGGAAACTTCAGTCTATGCTGAACAATGTAGGGGCACAGTCATTATTAGCGCAAGGCGAGAGTTGACTTCGAGCGGCATAGTTGTTCACGTCTTCGTCTGGTCGCATGCAGTCCACCACCAGGGCTTCAGCTGTGAACTAGATCCGAACTGCTTGAATTCATCACATGTTCTGCCACAATGCAGGCCAGCGTCGTCAGACACATGCATAGATGGCCCTTTTGGATGCCGTAAAGACGTATTCTGCTGAGGAGAAGCGAGCTAGCAAGAGACGAAGCCGCGGATTGGTAATAGAGCAGTATAGCAAGTCTGGTGTTCAACGAACTTGGACCCCTAGCGTTGTCGAGTTTTACGATGCCTTGGTGGTGATTCAACAATCCTCCACCACCCTGTTGGATCTCATCATACAATTGGCAGGCACTTAGTATCACCGTAGCAGCAAAGAAATCGTCGTTGATTACGTTGTCCCGCTGTGAGAGAGCCTGCGAAAGACTTGACAACGCCAACGTGTGTGAAGTAACGGCCTCCCGCAGTAGTCTTCTATCCTTGTGAAGGCTTCCAATCTGGACCAGGCTTAGAGCATCCAAGCCATAGGTCAAGGCAGGTCGAGAGGAGGGCAAGGCCAACAGCAGTGGCATGGAGCCATGATGAGTCGAGGCCAAGGACTTGTCCCGTGAAAGAAGATTCTGGAGGAGTTAAAGGCTCACGGACGTGCTATACAGCTGCACTCAGTTTGCCCTAGGGCTCTGTATCCTCCAGGCGGGACCTCGAACAACTTCATTGTCGAAACGGATGGCTGCCGGACGTGATGACTTCTCGGGCGTTTCTCCAGCAAATACACGGGCAACGGCGGTCGGAGCATTCACTCGTCTGGAAGTGTCCAAGTCTGGTGTCAAGACTTAAAGTCCGGTCGGATAGCCCGGAAGGGTACTCCATGTGTTGCACATCTTTTGCAATGCGGCCACCTCTCGTCACATCTGAGCTTCCTCCTCCGGCAAAGCAGACACCCTCGACTCCGCAGCGGCATTGGCAGCCCGTCTCCATTGGACTGTGGAAAGACGCAGCGATTGCATGGCAGCGATGATATCCATGGTGCAACGACTTTCCATAGAAAACGCTGAAGCCCGCGCTCGAGTTTGTCCAGTTGGTGTGTAGTGCTCGAATCTCGTCTATGCCTCAGGCAGGAGTCTCTTGGCAAGCCAAGCCAAATTGGGCCACTAGCGTACAGTCCACCACAACTCGCAAATTCGGGTTCGCAACTTCCTCATCTTTGGATCTTCAGTTGCAGGAAGCAATATCACGCCGACACTCGCCCTCCACGACCACAGCAATGGCACCAAAGGACGCAGCGAAGTCCAACAAGGGCAGTACGTGACTACACCTGCGCAACGCCGCAATTGCAATGCTACTCCAACCGCATCAGAGCGGCGCCGCACCCTTTTGACCTACGTCTTGAAGAGAGTATACTGACATGGCTGTACAGAGGGCGCAAAGCCCAGCAAGCCGTCCGCTCAGGCATCTGCTGCCGCAAAGGCAACTCTGCGCGGTGTAAGCATCCCAGCGTCATGAGAGGCGTGTCAGAGAACCCATCATTCTGACGGCCTGTTTCTTCATTGCAACAGGTCAACTCGCACAAGACGCACAAGGTCCGCAAGACCACCTCCTTCCACCTCCCGAAGACCCTCCAGCTCTCGCGTGCGCCCAAGTACCCGCGCAAGTCGATCCCACACCAGCCCCGATTCGACGCTGAGAAGGTCATCGTCCATCCGCTCAACACCGAGAGTGCGATGAAGAAGATTGAGGAGAACAACACCCTGGTCTTCATTGTCAACGTCAAGGCGAACAAGAGGCAGATCAAGCAGGCCCTCAAGACCCTGTACGATGTCGACACCGTCAAGATCAACACCCTGATTCGGTAGGCCATCTCATAGCGTTGTGCAAATGGACATTTGCTAATACATCACAGCCCTGACGGCACCAAGAAGGCCTTTGCCCGCCTGACACCTGATGTTGACGCCCTTGACATTGCTGCCACCAAGCTGGCCATTGTCTAAGTGGACTCATTACTCGCGATTGGCTTTGCATTGGGCATTGGCGTTAGAGCGTGTCCCACGGGACAGGGTCGGAAAAACGGAGTTCAGTTCTGCCGCAGAGGGGTGCAGACTACGACCTTTCGCCGTTCAAGGTCAAGACGTAGTCCTTTAGATACTACGAAATGGCCATGCTATCAAGCAAGCCTCGCGCTACCTCGCTCATGTTTCCCTTTCACGGTACTCTCTTCTCGCGACTCACCTTCGACAGGGCGCCAAGGCATCCTGAACGGCATAACATCCCGCTCGAAGAGCTTTCTTTACCCAGATATGCTAGCAGCCACTAAGCTCGCAACTGGTCACACAGTACTACGCTACCGCTACGACTGCATCAAACATCGTGGACTGGATCGTGAGAACGCTGACTTCCGCCTGGTGTCTGGCTGAAATTTCCCAAAGCCTCGCTACGGTGTCCACGCAATTGATCATGCTGAGCGTAGTGTACATCTGTTATACATCGTATATCAAACATCATGGTACCGTGTACAAGAGCTCCCATCCATGCATCTGGCTGCCTCATACCTCCATGCTGGCTCAGCAAAGTCTCCTTCTGGCTCGCTGCTCTTGCTTTCAGAGCTTGAGAAGTGAAGCGAGCTTCCCGTAAATGCCCTAACTCTGGTCCTCTGTTTTTACGTTGTTCTCATCTTCTCCAAATTCCGGATGACGGTCATCTGGCAGTCCATGAATCGGTCGACGCAGTTGCGCATGCAAGGTTCTTCGTTGCGATCAAGGGCGCCGGAGGTGATTTTGGAAGTGACGCATTTTCGGAAGCAGGTGTCTATATGCTGATGATTAGCACTAGCTCCTCTGACAATACAGCCCTTTTACGAATGAGAGGAACAACTCGAAAAGCGTGGCTAAGCGGGGGTGGGGCTCTGCCGTTACTTGGATATTGGCAGAGATCTTCCAATTCAAAATGGTGCTGCAAATGCCTTACCAGTGAGACTGTGTACGGTTCCTTGGATTTGCGCCCTCTGGGATTCGTTCTGGACGAATTGATTGAGCTCGTTCCTATCAGCTGGGGAGAGGTTCTTCAGACCGTCGGCGGCCTCTGGGCTAATGCTGAGTTGATCCATGTCGGAGTGAGTTATTGGAATTGTGGTTGATATCAAAGTGGTTGATATCAAGACTCGAGAGAATCACCGAAACGTTTGCCGGGTTGCCTCTCTGAGGTTGCCTGAGGCATGAGATCCGGGGGAACATGATTGGACGGAGGGGCGGGAACAACCTCTTAGCACTGCAGACCCTTCGCTGAAGGTCAACTTTTGCCTGCTCAACGCCGACGGCGAGAGCTTCACCTGCAGAAACCGCTCCCTCCTCGCCCCAAACCACAACCTCACCTCACCACCACTTACATTTCAACCACTTCGGCTCCAGCGACGCTATCGATCGCACTTCTCTATTGGGCCGAACCCGCGTCGCAGAGTCTGCAAGCAACAAGATGGCCGAGCCCATCAAGAACAATCGCGCCGCCGCGCCTGCTCCGTCCGTAAACCCTCTGCTCTATTGCTTCTCACACACCTGAAACACCTGGCACCCTCTTCATCCCCGCATAGTGGAGACCGCGTCAGATCAAGACTGACAATATGGATCCCAGAACGCCGCAGAACACGCCTGCCAACAACGCTCCAATCTCGTCACACCAACAAGCCCCAAACTTGGCCAGTCTGAAGGAGGGTGAGTGGCAACCACACGCCGCTTGAGGAAAGTTATCAGCTGACTGAGAGGGGTCATACAGAGGACCTTGAGCGAGCTGCCGCAGCCAGCATCTTCGCGCAGAACCCACGCCTGGTCTCCATGATGCAGAACAAGCTCTCCTCCCTCGTGGGCAAGTCGTCTGGATACGTCGAGTCTCTGCCAGCGCCAGTACGGAAACGTGTCGCAGGCCTGAAGGGCGTGCAGAAGGAGCACTCCAAGCTCGAGGCGGAGTTCCAAGAGGAGGTTCTGGAGCTGGAGAAGAAGTTCTTTGCCAAGTTCACCCCACTCTACGAGAAGCGCGCCAAGATCATCAATGGTGCCGCTGAGCCTACCGAGGACGAGGTCAAGGCTGGCGAGGAAGATGAGGAAGAGGACGAGGAGGCCGAGGCTGAGAAGGCGGAAGCTGACAAGAACGCATCCGACGCTGATACGAAGGGCATTCCGGAGTTCTGGTTGAGCGCAATGAAGAACTCTTCGCTTCAAGAGACCATCACCCCTCGGGATGAGGAGGCACTCAAGTTCTTGACCGACATCCGCATGGAGTACCTCGACCGCCCTGGCTTCCGCCTGATCTTCGAATTTGCCGAGAATCCCTTCTTCACCAACAAGACCATCACCAAGACATACTTCTACCAGGAGGAGAATGGCTACGGCGGCGATTTCATCTACGACCACGCTGAGGGCGACAAGATCGACTGGAAGACTGGCCAGGACCTGACAGTCAAGGTGGAGAGCAAGAAGCAGAGAAATAAGAGTACGTGCGGACAGAAAAGAAAAAACTCGAAACTGGTCAAGTTTCACGACGACTTTCAGTTAAGCTAACTTATGCTACAGACACCAAGCAGACCCGTATCGTCAAGAAGACGATCCCAACGCCTTCATTCTTCGACTTCTTCAACCCTGCCAAGCCACCAGAGGAGGACGATGATGAGATTGACGAGGATATCGAGGCCAAGCTCGAGCTCGACTACCAGCTCGGTGAGGATATCAAGGAGAAGCTCATCCCACGTGCCATCGACTGGTTCACTGGTGAGGCACTGCAATTCGAGCAAGGTCTCGATGACTTCGACGAGGACGACTTCGAGGACGAGGATGACGAAGATGAGGATGAGGACGAGCGCGACGACGACGACGAAGATGAAGATGAGGATGAGGTGAGTCGAATTACAAGCGTTTCTTGCAAGAGCTAGAATTTACTAATGCCCCAGTAGGAGGATGGCTCAAAACCCAAGCAAGAGGCCGCCGAGTGCAAGCAGAGCTAAGCTGAAGCTCTCTCGCACGTGATCTCAACCCGCTCACCGCCCTTGCTTATCCGAATACCCGCAACGGAATCTTCCTTCCCAACGGCACCAGCATCCCAACGTCGGCATCGGCGTGATAGACCATGATCGACCGCGACACAGTCCACGTCACATTTGCAGGCGGCTTGTACATTGAACCCCCGGACCCCTCATCCACCCGCCTCAACTGCATCGACGACGGCATCACAACCCATTACGCTCCCTTTTTAATGACGACGACTGCCCACCCGACACTATCGACTGATTTTCTGCAACTGGCACAAAAAAGCATTCCAAACGGCGTTTCCCCTCGTGATTTTCTCGGTCCTCCCTCCATCGTAAGCGGCAGTGGCCCGACCGAAATGCGAAGTTGAAGCGAAACTACCCTCTCAGCTCTTTTTCAGTGTGGGATCGGAAGGAAGGCGCACTACGGCTAGCGAACGAGTGCAAGTGCAAGATCAATGATGCTGCTTGCTGTGTTGGGAGGCTACATGCCTGTCTGTCTGCTGTTCTTGTTTCCCCCTGCACGAGTGAGCGAATGCGATGGAATGCGATGCAATGAGATGGGGAGATAGTGCTTTCAATGCCTGCTGGGAACTTTTGTCTGTGCTTTTCCAGTACTCCGTTTGGTTCCTCGCGCTTGTCAGTCGATTCGTTGTGGCCTTGTGAGCGCACTGACTACTAACTTTGTATGGAGTGCTTGCTCTGCCCTGGACAATGGATTGTGAACTAAGACGAGTCGAAGGAGGTCCTCTGTGATGATGAGACATAAGAGAAAGCCTCTGGAGATGAAGTCGACTGTCGAACGGTGTGAGAGGAATATCCTTTCGTTCTGAATTGCTTACGAAGTGTAGGAGAATAGCAGTGTGTATGCACCTGCTTGGTGTCGTCCATCCCGAACATGCCTGGTGCAGACTGCTTGCAAGCTCATAAGGTACGAGCTCGGTGAGAAATTGCTGTGTTGGGTAGTTGCGCTCTCGTCTTATATGATGTTGTGTGGGGATGGATGATTTGGCCCCGAGGGGCAGAGGGCTGCGAACCCGGTAGTCGGTAGCAGTGGCTTTTCGGGAGATGAAACATGTCAACCGCATTGATGGGAATAGGGCGAGGCTCTGTGTGGCCATGTCAGGATTCCAGTGCCTTGGCGGTCGTCCTGCTGGGCTTCCCGGCGATAAGGTAGCTGGACGGAGCGTGAAAGCGGTGCTTAGTAGGCGATACGGTTCGACGAAGCGTCGTGGGAGGTATCTTGATTATTGGAGCTGTCTGCTTGACGCGGTTGTCTACTGACGAGGTCCTCGAGCTTGCGTTGGCGTAGATGATGAGCCAGGTCTGCATTGGGAGATGGCCTGACGTGGTGGTATATCTCAGGCATCTCCACAGTGGTGGTACAGGGGACGCGGTGCTCTGGAGCTGCAGATATAGGAGGTCATCATGGAGCAGCAGGTCGTGCGTTGGGGATCTGTGTAAGCGATGGACCTACCTAACGTCGATGCCTGTGGTCTGCATCGTCACAGGTGCATCGTCACAGGTGAAGTCTGCAAGCTCGCGGTGCCGCGGTGCTGAGAAGCATCGATTGGAGGATGCATGTAGATGATGGCAAAGAGCCTCTAGATCTGCAATATGCCTATGTTGCAAGCTTCCACGTCGTCGGGTGCAAGATGAAACACCGGAACAGCGTATCTGGGATCGTCCAGTAGAGAGTGTTGCTCAACCCGCTGGTGGCATTGGACAGGAGTTCATGTCCGCGGATAGGTGGTGGAGGGCTACGTATGATACGGTCACATCTTTCGCAACGTCGAAACGACATTACTTGCAGAAGAACTGCGGAATATTGAAGCGAGTATCCCTCTCCTCTCCGAAGGCGGGTCGGCACCGCGCGCACGGATCACTTGTGTTGAAGTGAATGGTGGCTGGCCGACTCACGAGGCTTTCTGCGCTTCGATATTGCCCACTGGGCCTGGACGGCCGAGGTAAAATGTCGGCTTTGGGACAATGGAGTGGTCGGCAGATTGCAGGAGCTGGGACTGGTTAATGGACGAGGTGATATACTACTATATACCACCATCTGCCGCCGCAGCCGGGCTCGCTTGCGTGGAGTGTGGAAGTTGCGGTGGGGGAGTAGCGAGGAATGTATTGAATATATATTGAGGCGAGAGAGGCGATCTGATCTGCTGTGAGGAACATTGAAAGGGAGAAAGAAGGAGACGTGAGGTCGAGGTGCCACTGCCACCACCCCTGCGTCGATCTTGTCCGTAATGCCACAATGCCGCCGAAAACTTCTACAACTTCCACTGCAACTTCCACTTCCACCTCCTCATCATCCTCGAATGTCACTGCACCTGCACCATCACCTGGATGGGAACGCGACTATCACGCCTACCTGAGCCGTCTGCGCTCCGCTCATGCCAATTGGGTCGGCCATGAGACGACCCCTTCCTCATGCAACTTCGCATCCGAGCAGGCAGACCAGCTGAACCACGCAATTCACCCGCGTCCATCATCTGAACCTCCTCCGTCAACCACATCACCTCGCGGCGGACAGCGTTCATCACGTGGCAGCAGGAGAATCCAGTCGAGAGATTCGCAACAAGAAGCCGAGCCGGAAGCCTCATCATCAGCTGATCCTGAGCCAACATGGGAACGACAATCAGGAACTCCAAGAAGAAGCCAGCGCTCAGGACCGGGCGCCCGCCCACCGCAGCCAAGCCCAAGCGCAGCATCTCCTCCAAAGCCACTCAAAAGACCATCGTCACCTTCCACAAGTACGCCCCTCCACCAAAGACCCAGAAACCAGCATTGAGACCCTTGCTGATCCTTCCCTTCTTGATCCGCAGCCTCTCCAAAGAGCTCCAAAAGGCCAAGACCAGAGATGACAAGGAGCGAGTCTCCGCCATCGAGAATCAGATCGACCAACTCGGCGGAATCAAGGCCTATCAGGAAGCCAGCATTCAGGGACAAGCCGTAGATCGCGGAGGCGACACGTCGATTGTCTTGTTGAACTGGTTGAAGCCAGTACAGCAAGATCTTGCACAGCTGGACTCCAAGTTCAAGCTGTTGGAGGTGGGCGCGCTCTCCACCAAGAATGCCTGCTCGAAGTCGGGCCTCTTCGATGTTACCCGTATCGATCTGAACTCCCAGGGCCCTGGGATCGAGCAGCAGGACTTCATGGAGCGACCTCTGCCGCCTTCCTCGGAGGAGCAATTCGACATCATCTCATTGTCATTGGTGGTCAACTTTGTTCCCGATGCGACGACCAGAGGGGAGATGCTGAAATATACGACCCACTTTCTCCGCTCACGTCCATCACCACCGGCGATTCTCACGGATTATAGGGCTTTACTCTTCTTGGTCCTTCCCGCTCCTTGCACCTTGCATTCCCGCTACTTCAACGAGGAGAGACTCGCCCTCATCATGGCAGAGCTTGGATACGCCATGGTCAACAGGAAGGAGACGAGAAAGCTTGTCTATTCTCTCTGGCAGCTGTGCGACAAACCCCCTTCTAAGATGCAGAATTTCCCAAAGGTCAAGGTCAGAGACGGCGCGAAACTTAACAACTTTCACATCGTGCTCGACAGAGACTGAGATTTCCGAGTGACAGAGAATTGCGACTCGCCCAAATTTTCGAAATGCATTTGGATTTCAGACATCATGCGATACCCAAGCGACGGCGTTGGCGGGCGTTGACTATTATGCTGTACGCCGATCTGTAACATGTAGTGATAGTTGATGTAATGAGTAGATACTCGGCGAACAACATCTTCGACCGCACTGCCAAGTCTCGATTGGGCGTAACATTGTAAAGGATTGTTCATGCCTGAGGCACCAACGCCAAGGCCATGCACCGCCCTGCTGGCCTATCTCCGCTTCCGCAACGCATCTTTCATTGTTCGTATGCAGCAACGTTGAATCGTCGGCGGAGCTCGAAGTTGATATGCACACACGCGATATGCAGGCACGCGATATGCACGCGCGCCGAGCGGCCAAGCTTGACTCCCGGGAAGGGCAAGCGTCTTCACTTGAGAGCAACAGCCAATTCTGTACATGATCGAGTTTCCGCCTGAGAGGTGTGCTGCGCTGAGCAGTCATCAGAAGGCATTCCCTTCACTCCTTTGGTCTCATCATGGCGATATCAAGCCTTCTTGTGACCCTTGCACTAGTCGTCAAGAGCATCCATGCCTCGCCAACCAATTCCAGCGCCGTTCCACTGGCTACGGTTCTGAATGGAACTTATGCTGGGCTCTACCTACCCACTTTCAATCAGGATGTCTTTCTTGGCATGCCTTATGCGCAGGATACCGGTGGACCGAACCGCTTTCGAATCCCTCAAGCCGTCAATGAGAAGTGGGACGGAATTCGAGATGCGAAGAATTACAGTATGGCCTGTCCGGATATCTCCCCGGAGGATTGGGTTTATGGTGTCGGGGAGGATTGTCTGAGTATTAATGTCGTGAGACCGGCTGGGGTGGATCTGAAGGAGGGGGAGAGGTTGCCTGTGGCTGTTTGGATTCATGGTAAGTCCATTGATCGAGTGGTAGGGGATGTGCTGATGTCGTGGTGTAGGTGGAAGCTATCAGACTGGGACAAGCAGTCTGCAGAATCACAATCTGTCGTATATAGTGGATAGATCTGTGGAGATTGGAAAACCCATCTTGGCGACGAGTATTAATTATCGAAAAGGAGGCTGGGGAATGATGTATAGTAGGGAAATACAGGTGACTACTTCCCTTCTCCGAGCTCTGTAGTATGCCAGCGACTGAAGATCATCATAGGGTTCCGGTAATACCAATCTCTCCCTTCGAGATATGCGAAAGGCTCTAGCTTGGATCTCAGAGAACATCCACGCTTTCGGCGGCAACAGTTCGCAAGTGACAATCTGGGGCGAATCAGCCGGATCTTTCGCGATCGGCCAACTACTCATGACCTATGGCGGTCGCTCCGACAATCTCTTCCACGGCTTCATTCAGGAATCGGGCAGTGCGGCTACGGCTTGGTATAACGGCTCGGATTGGTATCAACCCATCTACGACAAAATTGTCAACCAGGTCGACTGTACCGACGCCATCGACACGCTGGAATGTCTGCGCACAGTCCCCTATGAGGATCTGTATCCCTTCATGAACTCCTCCACCGTCGCCGGCCCAGGCTTCTACCCGACTGTAGACGGAGACATCATCCCCAACTATCCCACCATCCTCCTCGCCGAAAACCGCTTCGCGCACATTCCCCACCTCTACGGCACGAATTCCGACGAGGGCACGGCCAACGCCCCCTCGGACAACATCATCAACACAGACGACGACCTCCGCTGGTACCTCCGCACCCAGACGGGCTTCAACTTCCCGAATTCCACCATCGAAACGCTCTTGACCCTCTACCCGGACGACCCCGCCCTGGGAATCCCCCTGAACACCGGCCCCGAGCGCTTCGCAGCCCATGGCGCCCAGTATAAACGCATCGCGGCCATCCTGGGCGATGTCTTCTACCACGCGCCGCGCCTCGCGGACGCCAGGGCGTATTCCGCCTCCGGCGATCGGACGTACATCTACCGCTTCAACACGCGTCCATTTTCCGGCACGACGCCGGCCTGGCAGGGCGTGGCGCATTTCAGCGAAGTGGCGTTTGTTTTCAATAATCCGACGGATATCGGTCCTTTTTTGGGGGGTTATGAAGCTCTTGGGAAGACGATGAGCGCGCTGTGGATTTCTTTCATTCGTGCGGGGGATCCTAATGGGGTGGGATTGCCCTTGTGGCCGGAATATGGATATGGATATGGCAATGGGGATGGGAGTGGGAAGGGGAAGGATCTGGTGTTGCAGACGGAGGCGCAAGGGGGCTGTGTGGTGGAAGAGGATGTGTGGCGGTTGGAAGGGCGGGAGTTTTTGAGTCGGTGGGCGAGGAGGCGGCATGTGTAAGGTAGAGAGAGTAGTGTAGCGATTTCATCAAATGGGTGGGTGGATGGAAGGGAAGGAAAAAATCTAGTTTTTACCGTTTTGGATTTATCGACACTTATTTCCGTCCGATCCCGGCTGCTCTGCTCTTCGTGACTTGTGGTGGTGGTGGTCATTGTCGGACACGAACACAGCATATCGACGTTTTTTTCTATTTTCTTGTGAGTAGCCGTTGCCACGCTCCGTGCGCTGCGCTTGAAAAGGTCACAGACGATTCACAGGGAGATGTCGTCGGAACCAACCGGGTCACGCACATGCCACATGGGCGGCGGTATGTGTAACCCAGGACACGCGCAAGAAGCAAAAGCAAGAAAAAGCCCGAGGCGTTTCGTTTACCGTCTGAAACAAGCCACAGAGAATCCATTCATTCATTCATTCATTCATTCATCAGGTAGTACCGAACGCCCCCCCCCCGCCCCCGACGGGTGTGGCAAGTGGTTGAGACACTCTCCTTCTTCAAGATCCTAGGTGTGCTACTCGAGTCGGGGGAAAAAAGTAGTTCGAAGATGACGATGATTATGCTAGAAGAGGATTCCAAATTCCAAATTCAAAGCCCTCCTCTCCGTCATGTTTGGGCGATAGGTAATCTTGCTTGGTATATATATACAAACATTCATTCACATTTCAGTCCGTCTGTCTTCCATCCAGCTCTGGTGGAGGATATTGGGTAGGGTAGGGTATGGTAGATAGGATAGATGGATGGATAGATTTGCTCGCAGCGGCTGCATAGAATTGAAAAAAAAAAAAAAAAAAAAAAAAAAAACCTTTTTTTTCTTCTCCCTTTCTCTTCGCTTCGCTTCGCTTGCCTCGCTTTCCACGTTCTTCCTCATGCGGTATGACCGCCACAAAGCCCCCTTTTGATAAAAGTGAAAACGAGAAGAGAGATGAGAAATGCCACAATGATGATTCAATGCGTAGATACGAGATATCGAGAAAGAAAGAAAAGCACTTCGCTTCTTCGATTACCCTCCCAAAAAAAATATATATATATATGCCCCTTTCGTTCGGTATCGCTGCAAATGCAAAATTTTTTCCCCTTTCATTCCCAAATCCAAATCCAAGTCCGGAACAAGCCATTCATCCGTCCCTCCCTCCCTGCCTGCCTGCCTCCATCATCATCATCATCGTCATCATCTAGAGCAATCTCCTCGCCGGTCGAAAGTTCAAATTACGCCTGTGCTTAGCCGCCGTAGCATTGCAAGCGGTGGGGACGAAGATGCCCAGATCGTACAGCCAAGCACCGCTGTTGAATTCGGAGTAGACGGTTTCGATGAGCCAGGGCTCGTCGTTGCCGCTTCCGGCGTAGATGGTCTCCATGACGACGATGCCCGTGACGGGTTCTTCGGGGACGACGGTGCCCGGGGCGGAAGTGCGCCAGCGCATCGTGACGGTGTCGCAGTTGTGCCAGGTGTTGAGGATCTCGAAGGGGATGGCGGGCTGCGAGCCCTGGCCGGCCATGAAGGAGGCCAGGGAGGTGAAAGTGGCCGCTCCGAGGGCTTGCGGGCCGTTGGGGCAGCCCGAGTTGATCAGCTCGGCTACCGAGTCGGAGTAGTCGGTGAAGTCGGTGCAGAGGGCCTGTTCCGCGAGCTCGGGGGTGTATGACCGGATGAGTGCGGCGAAGTTGTTGGCGACGCGCGAGGCGGCGGAGTCGGTGAGGCAGGGTGCTCCGTCCGCTAAAGCTCCGAGGGCGAAGGTGCCGATGAGGGTGAAGAGGGATGCTGCACGCATGGTTGCTTGTTGCGTTGTGAAGTTCTCGTGGGACCGGATGTGCTGTAGAGACAGACCTTGATGGGTGACGGAGAGGCAGCACAGATCTTCAGTGAGAGCGTGAACCGGTGGGTTGAGGAAGGGCGGACGGTTGCTCAGGAGATGGCGCACAGGAGGGCACCGACAGCAGGTTTATGTATAGTGATTACTAGGCGGAAGGGTGTGGTCCATCCCTCGTCGTATGGGAATGTGCTTTGGGGCGCCACAAACAAGGCATCAAGTAAGGCTGCTTGCCGTTTGCTGCATGAAGTGGTGGCATTGATATTGACGTGCGGACGGCAGAGTGGATATCCCATGGGCACGGGGCAAGCGACTGCAACCTATGCAAGGATGTCAGTCGAGAGGGCTTCCAGCAGCCGGTGGAGGTCAGATCTACCTGAGGCTACATACAGCAGCACACCTCTCAGCATTTTCAGCCGTACGCCGCCTGCGTGCGCCTGCGAAGCAGCAGCCCTACCGTACCGACTTCCCACATGCCCTGTGGCACTCTTTCTGAAGCAAGCAGCACACAGGCTTGACAGGGCGCGCGGCTGGCGACAGCGTGGAGGAAATTGGCCCAGTCTCATGTGACGACGGACGTCAAATTTGGGTATATGCCATGCATCAGAACCCATGCATCATGTGTGACGAGCAGTCCAGCAGACTGTGGGTCACTCTTGATAGCGCATGGAAGCGAGCAAGGGCACGGCATGGCAGCTGTTTGTCTGTCATTTGGCAGGCACCTCGGTCTCGCAGGAACATCATCGACGGCGCATGAAAATGGCTCGCCAACCACCGGACATGTACCTGACATGTCCGGAGTATTGATTTGGGGGGTGCCGTGTCCATAAGCACACAAGCGAAGCAGGGCCATGTGCATCTCCCAGATCCGGATCCAGCAGATAGTAGAGCGAAATTCCGTCAGTCATCGGCATGCCGAAGAGGAAGAAGGGGTGAGTGAGGTCAGCAGCCATGGCAACCCACAACCTGTGAACGGCTGACGATAAGCAGGCAG
Organism: Lecanosticta acicola; assembly: GCA_963674455.1. Taxonomy (NCBI): domain Eukaryota; kingdom Fungi; phylum Ascomycota; class Dothideomycetes; order Mycosphaerellales; family Mycosphaerellaceae; genus Lecanosticta; species Lecanosticta acicola. The sequence continues at coordinate 163,053 of CAVMBE010000042.1, read as the reverse complement.
GGCAAATCAATTGGGCACAAGGGGGGCTGTTGTATGTCGTCGCACAGCATCGCCGTCCGCCCGCCATACCACAATACCACACATACAGACAGATGATTCCAGATCTGCAGCGAGGCTTGTCACTCTGTGCACTGATCGCCGGTAGATTAATATTGCACATCTACTGTGTGTGCTGTATCCAGGAGAATGTCCGTCCCTGGTTGAGGTGAGACCGGTCGAAGCGCGTGGCGGTGCAGCGGCAAACGCCCGATCTGAGCAAGCAAGCAATCATAACGACGACTACCGCATACCACAGGACTTGGCGTGCAGTCCTACAACCGAATACTGGATGACTGGAGATGTGAGATCGGATGAATGATGGGCGATGGATGGAGATTTCCCGCACAATGATTTAGTGCAAAACTAACTCTATGCAGACCGGACTGACTTTCGGCTGCTCCCGTGCAGATGAAGGATGAAGGACAGGACGGTAGGACGGACTCGGGCATTCTCGCATTCGAATTCGCAATCGGCAGCCAGCGTTCGGAAGAGAACCGACTAAGTGGTGGGCCTGCCTGCAGAATGCTGGTACGAAAGGCACGCGGGGCTGTGACATACGGTGACTACGTGCGCATAGATCTATCGTGTATGCCGATGGTGCTGTGTTGTGATGTGGGTGTGGAAGGGAATGTGTGATGGATGGATGCGAGTGCAAGCTGCTGGATGGAGCGAGAAAGCAAGCGCGGCTCGGTGTGTGAAGCAACTCCCCGCAAAGCTGGGAAAGTAAGGTATTGAGAGCGAGAAAATTACGCTCCCAACCCGATCGATGGGATGCTCCCCTCTTCATCAGAGCAATCAATGCCGAGTTGACTTTGCACTTCTCCAGTTTTCTTTTTGAGACAGACAGAGAAGAGGAAGTTGCAGAGTAGATTAGGAATTCTTCGCTGTCGTTTCGTTACCTCGTGATCGATAGATAGTATCTATCCATGTTGCTAATTTCTCATCTCCCAAATTTTTCCCCAGTAGGAAGGAAAGGAGCCTAAAGCTGTAAATGACGCTGGAAACGCTCTCCAATCTTGCAACCAGTCGTGTCCTAGAAAGAAGAAGAAGAAGAAAAAAACGTCATTCTACCCCAGCTCCCGTCGTCGGTCGCTCCGTTCATTTGAACATCCCGTGCACAAATCCGCAAAGAAGCATGGGTATCACCGCGATAAACCAGAATAGCCACACCAACCACACTGCCAAGTACACGCGCGCCATATTCGCCCAGGTCGCGTAGTAGCCTGCTGCTTCCTTCTCCGCCGGCGTCGTGGGCGGTTGCGTCCGCAGAGCAGCGGCGAGCTGGAGGGCCACTTGGTTGTTGATCTTGTCCCAGGTCGTGTTGAGCGCTTGCTCGCGAGCGTTGACGATCATGGCTTGACGCAACGCGTGGTCCGTCGCGAGTCGCTTCGAGTACTTGACAAAGGTGTCCAGGTCGTGCGGGTCGACAAGGTAGCCGGACTTGCCGTGCTTCACGGTCTCCGAAGGGCCACCCTCGTCACGAGCGATGACTGGCACGCCGGAGGCCATGGATTCGAGCACCACCAGTCCAAAAGTCTCGGTGATGGAGCAGTGGAGGAAGACGTCCGCGGCTGCATACGCACGGGCGAGTGCAGTACCACGCAACATCCCCGTGAAGATGACCCGTTCCTGTAGGTTCCTGAAGTACCCGCGCACCTCCTTCTCCACGGCAGGGTTCTTGTTTCCGCCGACGATCAGCAGCTTGAATTTCACGCCCGTCTCCTTCAGCCTCTCGGCGGCCTGCGCAAGGAACTCGAAGCCTTTCTCCGGAGCTATACGAGAAATGCAGCAGAAGATGATTTCGCCATCCGGCGCCAACTCCTCGCGATAAGACTCGTCGCGGCGGCTCGGGTTGAAGAGCTCCGTATCGACGCCACGACCCAGCTGGATCATCTTGGAAGATGGAGCTCCCGCGTCTTCCATATACTTTCGCACATACGCAGACGGATAGAAGATGGTGTGCACGGCCTTGGCGTTGAACAGGAAGCCCTGGACAATCTTGAGTAGCCAGACGCCATAGCGGTCAAGCGGAGGTGGGAAGAGGATGCTTGCGTAGGCGGCGAGATCGGTTTGAAAGTTGAGTAAAGTCGGCGGCGGGTTGTCCAGCTGCCTCAGTTGGACCAAGAATTGATAACCGACGGAAGCGGGACTGGCGAGGTAGAGAATGTCGGGCTTGAAAGTGGTGTCGTAGACCTTGCCCAGTCGAAATGGGTAGGCAACTGTGAGGTCTGGGTTGTAGGGTAATGGAAAGCCCTGCAGTCGATATTCTGGGTTTGTACGATTGGATCGTGCCAGCTCCACCTTTCTTCGCGCATCCTCACTGCGGGTGCGGTTGAACAGGGGCGGCTTCGGCTGCTGTGTGTGGGGATGCAAGAGTGGCTCGCTCTGGTGTCGGATGGCCTCATCGCGGTCGAAGTGCCAAGCCCAGGCACCACCGATCGCTCGTGAGCCCAGCGCCGCCGACTTGGCTTCTATGGAGCGCAGCCAGTCTTTGTTGACTATGGGTTGACGCTCCGGTTTCGCCTCGCCGTGATTGATGGGCTGGCCCTTATAGTAGGGGGCACAGGTGGCGACATGGACTCCATGATTTCGGAGGTAGTCGACCAGACTCTGCGTGGTCCTGCTGACTCCGTTGACGGGGCCGAGCGACTCTGTGGCGAGCAGGACCTTCTTGCCGATGAGGTCGGTGGGAAAATCGGCATCGGCAGGCGTTGGTGGTCTGTGGCTGTGGTCTTCTCGGATCTGTTGCGCTGCCGCCATGTCGGCTTACGGTTCGTCGACGGCGGGGTATCGTTGATCCGGTAGGGCTGGGACGAGTCTGCGAGCTGGCTCTTGGCGGCGGGGAGGGTGCTTCTGCTAGAGCATGCTCGTCCGACCACAACAACACGGCGGCGAGGAATGCGAGGAGGTGATGGAGGACTTTATGATGGAGGGCAGCGATCAGCGGCGGCAGTCATCGGTGCAGATGGGTGGATGAATCCTGCGCGGAATGACAGACAGACAGACAGACAGACAGACAGACAGACAGGCTGGGGGCGCGCGACGGCAGTAGATGTATCGAGGGGCGCATTGCAGTGGTGGCATGTGATGGGCAGTCTGGCGCTGGTTCGGGGGGAAGGCGGGATCACTGAGCGCGCCGGGACAGAGCACGAGGGCCTTTGCACGGGGTGCTGTTGGCTGATTCTCATCATACCACCGATATACATTGGTAACCACACACTGCACCCACTGCACCCATCCCATCCCTCGAGCCAGCGGCTGCTTCTACTCTCACCTCGACCAGACCAGACATGGACGTCCAAGCACTAGCGACACGTGTGGATCCTGATTGGCTGAACGCCGCGCTCGGGATAGCTGTAGCTCTGGTACCTCATCTCACATGCCCTGCCCTGCCTTGTCCTGCCATGCGCCTACACGATGCATCGCATCTACCGTTCCAAACCCGATTCTTATTTCTTCCTTCACTCCCTCTCGCCGCCATGCTGTTGCCGCCGCGCGGCGCGACGCGACGCGACCCGACCATAGCGACTACTCCCATCCTCACCGCCGTCGCCCCATTCCTTCGTAGCCCACCTACCTACCTGCCTGCCCTCGAGCCCCTCCGAGCAGAGCTGTCTGATAAGACATTCCTACTCCTACATCACTCCTATACCACTGCACCATGAACCTTCCTCCGACCAGCACTTGCTCGCACGAAGCAGCCTCACCCCTCATGGCCGCCTTCACAGACGCCACTCCGTCCCTTGGCCCATCAACCGCCAGCACCGTCGATTCCTCCTCTGACGGCCCCGCTACTCCGTCCGACAAGTCGCCCTTCTTGTCGGCAGACGTCTACTCGCTCTCGCCGCCCATCGACGCCCTCACCCTCGCCCTCCCCCACAGACCCGCCACTCCCACCCAGCGATCGCCTTTAGCCGTCCTCCCACACATTCTGAACCCGGAAACTGCAGCCAACGTCCCCATCCGAAAGGTTTGCTGTATCGGAGCTGGCTACGTCGGTAAGCCATCTCCCGCGACTCACGTGATCCGTTCATTGCGATGCTGATGTGCGTGCGCTAGGTGGTCCCACGGCGGCTGTCATCGCCCTGCACAATCCGGATGTTCGCGTCACTGTCGTCGATCGGGATGAGAAGCGCATCAATGCGTGGAAGGGCAGGCATTTGCCCATTCATGAGCCGGGCCTGGTAGATGTCGTGCGACTTGCAAGAGACGGCGGCAGTCAAGCCAAGAGTGAGAACGGGGCCAGATCCGGCCGCCAGCCGAATCTGTTCTTCTCCACTGCATGCACAGAGACGATCGCCGAGGCCGATATGGTGCTGATTAGCGTCAACACCAACACCAAGAAGCGAGGCGTTGGTGCTGGTCGCGCGACCGATATGACTGCGTTGGAAGGTGCGGTCCGCGACGTAGCCATTCATGCCAAAGCCGGCACCATATTGGTGGAGAAGAGCACCGTGCCTTGCAAGACTGGCCAATTGATCAAGGACATAGTAAGTGGAAATCGCAGCCATTGCATCGGAGCTGGCAGCTCACACTCTTCCAGATGGAGGCCCACAGACCTGGCCTTGTTTTTCCCGTCCTTTCCAATCCCGAATTCTTGTCAGAAGGGACCGCAATCCGCGATTTGATGCATCCCGATCGCGTCGTCATTGGTTGCGAATCCACCATCTCAGGCCATCGCGCCGCTGCAGCCCTCGCAAACTTGTACGCCGCTTGGGTGCCACGATCAAGGATAGCACCCATCAATATTTGGTCATCCGAGCTTTGCAAGCTTGCGGCCAATGCCATGCTCGCGCAGCGTATCAGCAGCATCAACTCCATCTCGGCAATCTGCGAACGGACCGGTGCAGATGTCGGTGAAATCGCCAAATCTGTCGGCATGGATCCGCGCATTGGACCTCACTTCCTCAAGGCTGGTCTTGGATTCGGTGGCTCTTGCTTCCGGAAAGATATCGCCAGCTTAACATATCTCGCGGAGTCGCTTGGTCTGCCAGAAGTTGCAGAGTACTGGCAACAGGTCCTGACCATGAACAACTTCCAGCGAGATCGATTCGCAAGACATGTGATTGCAACCCTGAACAACTCGCTGCGGGGCAAGAAGATCACCATTCTTGGGTACGCCTTCAAGAAGAACACGGGCGACGCGCGAGAGTCACCCGCTCTGGATGTCATTCGTATCCTCCTCGACGAGGGCCCTCGCAGCATCGCCATCTTCGACCCGCTGTGTAGCGAAGCTGACATTAAGCGTGAACTGAGCGTCCTCGAAGTCGACACCGCCTTCGCCAAGCCCGACGGACCTGTTGAGATACTCTCCGATCCCTATGAGGCATGCAAGGACAGCAGCGCAGTGCTCGTCTTGACCGACTGGGATATGTTCAAAGCCTCACTTCCGGGGCGCGCACAGGGCAAGCCCATCGAGACACCAAATCCTCTTCAAGGATCGACACCTGCAGATGTACTGCAGCTCACCCCCAGACAGACTCGTGAGTTCGCGAAGCCCGCCCAACCGGAGGCAGGATCTTCATCGCTGCCGGCTGAGCTGGCTGCCAAACTTATCCCCGAGCCCGTCTGCCCCTCTAACTGCAAGGAGTGCGCAGACGCGGCTTCGAAAGGGCAGTCTGGCGAGAGAGATGTCACCACTCCCCTGAATTGGGCCAACATCTCTCGCTCTGTCCGGGAACCGAGATGGGTCTTCGACGGGAGGGGCATTCTCGACGCTCGTGCGATGATTAGCATGGGCTTCCGCCTCGAGACTCTTGGACGCGCGAGCCTGTACTGATTGCAATCTGCTGCATTGGAAGACATTTACGAGGTGGATGAGGTATGAGTTGGACGCATAGCGTGGCGTTTGAAGGCTGGTGCCGTGTGGTCGTTGTTATAGTATTCCAATATACCCTCACGGTCATGACCGTCATAGAGCTTTGTGCGAAAGTCGCCGTACAGCAAATACAGTTTGATTCTTGCGAGCTGCTCCTCGATGTCGAACTTCTTTGAGATGCCCACGCATTGGAAAATTGAAGGGAAGATTCTCCGCCATGTGATTCGCCAAGCCCGACGTCGGCTCCAGCTATGGTCCGTGCGCATCCCTCAATCTCTACCGCACTTGGATCCATCTCCTCCTACTACCACCCATCAACACTTCTGCAAACATCGCCAACACCATTCCATGTGCCAGCATGCAATCCGCCGACCATGTTCCATCTCCGGCCCTCACTTCTCACCTCCGTCATCACATGTTTCTGCTGCACCCTGACAGCCGGCCGGTGCGCTCAATAGAGGTCTCAGTTCCGCTATTGAGAAGTCCTATTGACGACTGTTTTGGGTCGGCGACGCAGACTTGCTGCCAAGGCCAACTCGATCAAAGGGCACGATATGGTCTTGTTAGCAGCACCAACGGTAGCTGTATGGACGCTTTTGGGCGCCTTTGATGGTGAGATCATGTTCCTCTCACTCTCACTCTGTCACAAGATAGGCGCATCTGCAGCTCATCACTGGATCTATATGGAATACGTCGACCCCACCGGCGATGTTGCCTTCGCTGTCTATTGAAGACACGGTCTTATTGGCCTTCCTCCTTATTGATGCGGTTCTCGTTCTATTCTGCCTATTGAAGCTGCTCAATGCAGGTAGATTCTCCTCAAGTGCTGGAACGTCGCTCTTCCGACTTGCTCCACGAACTTCGACTCTTTCTTGCTTTCTTGTCATCATTGCTCTTCTTTACACACGAGGTCAGTATCCGGGCATCGTCGACGATCCACCACCTCTGGAACTTGAAGCAGATATCGCAGAAGAACACGCGGCGGCAGCAGCGGTCAACGTTAGCCGGCTGGCTACCAGCTAAGCACAACACAGAGCAATAGCATTGCGAATGCTGCCAACATGGTCAAAGTCATTGCAACCAGCTACCCGGGCGATGGCCACAGTTACCCTCTGGCCGTCGTCTTGGGCTTCTTCAGCTTGCTCGTGGTTCTTCTCAACCTACCGCCGCTCGTTCAACACTACCGCAATCGCAATATCGGTGCGACAGCGCTCGTGGCAGGTGTCATTCTCGCCAACTTCCAGAATTTACTCAATGCCATCATCTGGCCGAACGACGACTACGACAATTGGTTCAATGGCGCCGGACTTTGCGACATCGAGGTCAAGCTTCAGATGTTCCGACAAGTTCTCTTCCCGGCTTCGGTCGCCTGCATCTTGCGAGCACTGGCGAATGTCATGAATACCGATCGAGCTGCCTGGATATCTACGACGGCACAGAAGAAGCGTCAGCTTGTCATCGACCTCCTCTGCGTGGTCGGCGCACCTTCGTTGCAAATGATACTCCACATCATCGTACAGCCTCTTCGATACTATCTCTACGGTATCATCGGGTGCCAAGCTGTCACCGATGGCAGCTGGCTTGCGTTCCTCCTGCTTCTGCTCCCTCCGCTGCTGTGGACTGTAGTAGACGCGTACTATGCGAGTGAGTCATACAACCCACTGCCTACTTCCTTCAAGTGACTGACAATTCCGTAGTACTCATCGTCGTCCGCCTCATCCGATACCGCCTCACCTTCAACACTATCCTCGCAAACAGCAGTACCAATAAATCTCGCTTTGTCCGCCTCTACCTGCTCGCTACGGTCTGGGTCCTTGGAACGCTTCCGGTTGAGGCATTCACACTTTACATGAACGACATTGGCCACCTCCTCCCCTTTCAATGGTCTATGACACATCCGTCTTTCGAACTCTGGAACACCGCCATGTACGTGCCCAGCCACGGCAAGATTGTTTTCGCAGACCGCATCATCTACGTCGCCGGCGGCTTCGTCATCTTCCTTCTTTTCGGCTGGGGCAAAGATGCCGTGAAATTGTACCGCGACGCTCTACTGGCTCTCGGCTTCGGCAAGATCTTTCCATCTCTCAGACCAGACTATGAGCGACATGGATCTTTCGCGGCTACTGTGAGCACCATCAGCAGCAAGGCGAAGATGATGTTCCACAAGAACAAGAAGGAATCATGGAGTCCGACTTCCACGAACTTCTCGGCGACGGAGAGCATGGGTACTGCTAGTACACCTTCGCCGAAGCAGATGGCCTTCTTGGATAGCATTCGCGAAAATCGTCGGGAAGATCATCAGCTTGACAGCACGGCGGCATCCGCTGGAAAGGAGACGAAGCCTTCATGTCCTTTTTGCCGCTTCACCCCACTTTTCCGTGGCAAGAAGAAAACCCAGCAACACGACAATTATCACCATGGTGAGGATAGCCCATTCGCTCTGGGAACTCTATCGACTTCGCCGAGTAATCTCAACACGACGGTCTCGGCTGAGCCGATTTCTCTTACTTCGAACCATGCGCGCTCCAAGAGCGATGTCGTGGTGAGGACGGAGGTGAGGCAGGCTAGTGAGACGGCGGACACTATTGCTGCTGGCGTTGAGGCGGCGAGGATCTATGAGGGCGTCTGATAAGACAAATGAGACAGCTTCGTGGACACACACATACATATACCAGACTTTGTAATTTCGATGCGCCGAGCGAGCAGAGTATACGGTGTCTACAATTACAGCCTTTCTTTCTCTTTTTCCAAGCTGATATAGTCCTTTCAACTGTACCGTATGTACGTATAATTCCTCCTCCCCACAGGCAAAGCGGGTCTGCGCTCTGCCCTCATCGCCGACCTCGGATCCCCCTCGGATTCTATGGACCATTCACTGCACCACTTCGCTTCGTCGCGTACGTACACCCCCGCACCTACCTCTCTCGCCCTCTACCAAGACCACTTCCCATTGATTGAACGACCAGAAAGTCCCCACAATATCGACAGAAAAATACTCTTCCCATATCAGCAAAAAAAAAAAAAAGACCCCCATTCATCCATCCTCCATTATCATAATAATGCCCCTGCAATCCGATCTCCAACTCAATCATGACAAATTCAACCCCGAGAACATCTCGCCTCAAACGAGGGAATTCAATGATAATCTCATCCGAGTCATGAACAGTGGGCCGAAATGGTATGAGGTAGGTTCGTGATAACACAGATCTATCTATACATCCCAGTCCCCAAAACAAACAAACAAACCTCTCTTCCCCCGTCAATCACTTCTTCCCCTTCAAATTTTATATATATAGAAATCTTGCCCCCCGGGGCCGTTGCTTTTTCTTCTTCTTCTTCCCTCCCTCCCCCTTTTAACAGCCAGCCAGCCAGCCAAACCCCTCCACTGATATCATGCTAGGTCGGGCCCGAGAAGTATCGTCAAATGCGCTGGAACGGGGAGACGCCGCTTCCCCAACCGACGGTCCTGGAAAGCGGCACGAATGCGAGTCTGCCCTCGCGGGAGACGGGGAGGGAAATCTCCATCCGGGTGTTTGAACCTGAAAATGATGATCAAGGGAAAGGAAGAAAGGCAAAAGGGGTGTTTTACCACATCCACGGTGGGGGGTGGGTTCTGCAGAGTGAGCATTATCAGGTACGTATGTGTGTGTGTTTGTTGATGGATTACGAAAGTCATAAGGCCTGCCTGCCTGCCTGCCTGTCTGTCTTCTTGCTATTTTCTTGTCGAGATTTTTGGACTGAATTGTTTTGGTCAGGATCTGATGCTGAAATACTACGCCGACCACGCGAATCTGACCGTCGTTTCGGTGGGTTACAGACTCGCGCCGGAACACCCCTATCCCGCCGGGAATGAGGATTGTTTCGATGTGGCGGAGTATCTCGTGGAACATGCGGAGAGAGAGTATGGAGGGCCGCTGTGAGTCCCTCTCCCTCCCCCTTTCCTTTTTCCCTTTCCCCCTCTTCTCAAAATCCGCGCATGACTGACGACGGCGATGTTGGCAAAGGTTGTTCATAGGCGGCGATTCCGCGGGCGCTCACCTCTCCGTCGTCACGACCTACCACCTCCTGCAAGCCCGCCCTGATTTCGCCTTCAAAGGCCTCGTGCTCAATTTCGGAGCATATGATATCAGTGGTTTCCTACCGCAGGCACACCATTTCGATCTGCCGCTTGTTTTGACCTTGGATATCATGCAACGGTTCATATGTCCCTCGCTATCTCCTCGAAGTGGAATATTCAGAAGGTGCTGACGAGTGTTGGTAGATACATCGACGCCTATTTACCCGGGAAATCGCCAGCGGAGAGGAGGGATCCGATGATCTCGCCGCTGTATATGGATCTGAGCAAGTTGAAGGTACGTTTCCATGATTTCTGGGAATCGAATTGTTCTGCATACCTATGCTCCTATGCTGACGAGCCCTGATAAGCTGCCTCCTGCTCTGTTCAGTTGCGGCACTCTCGATCCGCTTCTCGATGATAGTGTGATGATGTCGGCAAAGTGGTCGATGAGTGGCGCCGAGAGTATACTAAAGGTGTATGCGGGTGGCCCTCATGGATTCACATTCTTCGTGAGTCCGTGTCGTATCTCCGCTTGGATGCTTCCAACTGATGAGCGCCGCAGCCAATTGGTGGAACCGAGACAACGGAGCAGAATCTCAAGGATATCGCGACGTTCATGAATGAGCGAAGCTGAGCTGCTCATTGATGACGGAAGGGGACTGTTCGATCATGATGTATTGCTTTTTCAATCATCGTCGCTGTCACTTCCATAGCCTACAAGTGGTCCAGCGGGCTTAGCGGCGGCTTGCTTTTCTGTCGTTGAAGGTCCTGCCTTGAAGCCTTGCAGAGCCACGAGTGTCGAAGCACCAAGCAGACCACCATTTGAAGCTGGTTGTTGGTTGTTCCCGATCTGCAATGGCTGTGCATCTTCATCGTCAGAGTTTGGCTCGGTGTCTCCGCCCCCAGCGTTGGCTTTCTCCTGTGCACCCTCAAGGAGTTTTTGTTCACCTCCAGACTCGATGCGAGCTTTCTCAGAGGCGTACCAGACATTGTCTGGTGCATCGTATCCCTGTAAGCCGAAGCTTCCTTCGATCTTCCTTCGCTTCCGCTCTGCCTCCGGATCGGCGCCTTCGTATCTTCTGCCTTCCAATTCTGCGACGTAGCTAGCCGGTAACGCTCTTCGGATTGCCTCAGCAGCCTGCTCCTCAATCAACCGCGCCTCCCGTTTTTGCGCCGCTGGGTTGGGATCCACCGTTGCCCATCGCACGTTCAGTGTCTCGTTGTGGTCCAAGCTCTGGTGTGCCATCGCCTCCTTGGCGAACTCACTATTCGCCAGATGCACATAGGTGACGAACGCGACGCCTCTACTGGGAAGCACACGTATTCTCTCAACCTGTCCCCATTCTTGGAAGTGTCGCGCCACAACTTCCTCGATGTCATCCGTCACATGTATCCGTCCCACGTAGAGCGTCCTGTTGACGCGCATAAATGATCCCACGCCCCCCATATCGTCTCTGTAATCGCTGAACTTGTCGCGTCCAAAGCAGTCGACATTCGAAGGGAAGATGTCTCCAAGTCCGCCCTCCTTGCCGATTCTGCTATTCGGTAGCCGATGCAGGTATTCGCAGTCTTGACCCTTGGGACATAGTCCCCTGGCGAAGAACAGGCAGAAATAGCTGCCGGGGATTTTGTCTGCTCTGGTGTATCCACTGTCCAAGGCGACGTTACATCGACCTTTCGCTTGATGTTTAGACGACAGCGCGTCTTCACGGTCGCCGCCCGACCACTTGTTGTACCAGATATTGAAGATGGTGCCAGTCTGAGGAGGTGGCTCGGACTTGAAGGTCGCGGGATCTTGTTGCGGTCGTGCTGGGCGGCGCTTGCGCTTGATGATCTTGGTCTTCTTCACTTTCTGTACCGTGCCATCGCTGTTCGTCTTGGTGAGGGCGGTTTCCGTGGCTGGCGCCGTGGTGTCTTCGAAGGCCACTGCGGGCACGTTGTCCGTTTCGACGTCGGCCATGTTGAGTATGAATCGGTGTGTTGTAGTCTGCAGGAGCACTTCGAGATCCAATTTTTTGAGGTCGATACGTGCGCCACAGTCACGTGTGGATCAGCCACCAACGGCACCGGCAGAACGAATATCCGCCCCGGCTCTCTTCGACACGACCAACGCGTCCGCCTTCAATTCGATTCACTTCCCTTGCAACAACACCAACATGTGAGCAAAATCAGCAGCGCCATGCAGCACTTTCGCTTTGGAGACCATGGCCCATTTCAAGGTAAACACGCGACCCTCAAGAGGCCGCGTGAAATAACCGAATTCTCTTTCGACGAGTCGCATGTCCTACACACTTTGGATAGCAGAAGCTTGCGATATTACTACCCGCCCTTTTTCAAGACGCCTCACAACCCGCATGAACCAGGAATATCTCTGTCGAAGGGCTTTCAATCCTTTAAAAGGCACGAAGAACAAGAAGACACGCATCTGAATCCGCTTATCGAGACCGTCATTCAGTACGAAGAAAAGACGAAGACTAAATTGGATCCGACTATTCTTACTTGGCGTGGAATGATGACCAAAATCCTCTCTGCGCCGTTCGACAGGTTTGGCGAGTTTAAGATGAACGCCACCTATTTCGACGCACGTCTGGATCCCGCCTGCATTGCCAAAACCTGCACTAACTCATCCGACAGGGAACAATCTACATCGAAGAGAATTTTGCCGCAAAAATGGCTGAAGGAGACTTGGCTAAACGTGACTTCAACTACCACGGAAAGACACAGGAAGAAATGACGTATTGGGGATACAAATTCGAAACGCTCTCGACCATACCGCGGGCGTGGGATGATTGCAGCCGCGACGAAATCGAGAATCGCGAGTCGGACGTTGTCAGCAACCACGCCCAATACTGCTCTGTAGTTCGTACAGGAGTCGGAAAGCACAACATCATCATTGGCGGTGAAGTCGACGCAGTCATGGGTTGCAAGCCTGACCATCCCGCCGACCAAATTCCCTACGTCGAGCTGAAGACAAGCGAGGATTTCAGTCCTGATGACCGAAAGTCAGCGGTCAAATTTGAGAGAAAGATGTGCCGCTTTTGGGCGCAGTCCTACCTACTCGGCGTCCCGACGATCGTGGTCGGCTTTCGCAGCAAGAACGGTATCTTGCAGCGGATCGAGGAGTGGAATACCCTGGACATCCCGAAAATGGTCAATCAGAACGGACAGACCTGGAATGCTTGGGTCTGCCTCAACTTTGCGTCACAGTTCCTCGACTTTCTCAAGGAGCACGTCACGAGTGACGGTTGTTGGACCGTAGAGCGCCGAAAGGGAAACGCCGAAATAACGATGTACAGGATCAACGACGAGTACAGCAGAGACATTGTCCCGCCTAAGTTCAGGAAGCACCGAGAGGAGTTCAGCTTCGAGAAGAGCATTTTCGACGAGACTTGAAGAGACTTTGTCCGGACTGCCGCGAAGCAAGGCCGTAAAACGAAATGCTTGAGCTTCAAGATCAACCTTTCCTGCGCCTACTGCAAGAGAGACAACATATCAGAAACGGTATGCTTTTCAAGGTCATCGATCATCCGAATCACTTCGTTCGCCTTCTGTTCCCCATACACTGGCACCGTCAGGCTCCTAAACTTGGCGTCTACCTTGTCCCGGGTAAATGGGTGCCGGACCTCTCCAAGTGGGAATTCCATTTGTACTTTGTCCATGCTTCCACTAGTCCACCCAACAGCGAGGATTCCTGCAAAACCAGACATGTCTGCATCTGTCTCGACTATTATGCGATCCGAAAGAGCAGCGATTCCTGGATCGTTCAATTTGTGATACGCCTGGATTCCAGTGTTGGCGCCATAGAGGAGTGCATTTGCAACTTGGAAATATACCGAAAATTGCGCATCGACAGTGGTCTGCGGATGGACCTTGTTAGGGGTATGCTTGCCCACTAACAGGTAGTTAGTGGGGCTCATGGTCACCCTGATGCCTTGAATATCTTCAGGTGTGATAGCGCGGGAGCTTTGAAGATTGCCGGCCATTTCGATGAAGACATGCGTCATGCGACAAGCTGGGAATGGTTTGAGGCTTGAGGTACGCCAGATCCACTCATGACCCAGGTCACGCACAAGACGCTCGAGGTCCTTCGGCTCTCGTGGACTATACGCCTTCAAGAAGCCCATTTCGCCTTCAATGATCTTGGTAGCACCAACGACGCCTGCCTCAGCCAGGCCAACACACATATAGGCGTCATGTACAGCAAACCCAGGATGAAGCCGTTTGTTCCAGGAGCCATTGTCCAAGTACTGCATAGAACCTGCTGCTCTGCTTCCAGCCAATCCAAAGGCCATCCCAACGGTCTCGGCTGAGAGCTTTTTCAATACTGCGATTGTCGCTACTGCGCCAAAGACACCCGCTGTGGCGGTATTGTGGAAGCCGCGGTGATACGATTCAAATCCTAATTCGCGACCTATGCGGCACACTGTCTCATAGCCAACGCAGATCGCAAGCATGAACCGTTCACTAGTCGCCTCGCCACTCAAAAGCTCAGCTTGCGTTAAAGCCGCTGAGATCGCCGTCACGCCAGCATGGAGAGTCTGAGACGATCAGCCAACGGTGTCTTTAGCCAAAGACGAGAAGAAATACGTACGCTTTCCGCATGTGTATCGTCAAAGTCCAAGGAATGCGCGAAGGCTGAGTTGAGGAGCGCGGCGTACTGCGGGAGCATATGCGGTTTGCCTTTACCAATCACTGTGCTGTTGCCTGTGTTACCTTGGCCTTGAAGCGCGACGATTGCCTTGTAAATCGGGTCTGTGGACTCTGCATTGTCCAATGCGCCGGCTGCGACTCCAATGAAATCGATCAAAACTTCCTTGACCTTGTTACGAAGTTCTGGAGTGAGCTGGTCGGTGGTGGCGGTTGCTGCAAACTGAGCCAAAGCTTTCGTATGCATCTTCTTGATGGTCTTTGCCGTGATTTTCTAGTTAAGAGAGGGGGCACATTGGCATCAGCGCCGAGTTCTACTCTAAGACCGACGTGTTGACATGTTTCGAGATAGACAGGCGACAGGGAACCGCGAGTTTACGAGACTCCGACAACGGCACTACATGTATACACTTGAACCCCTCATCGGACGGCGCACATCCTTGGCAACATGATCGAGCAAGATCCATCGACCAGCACTTCGACTGGATTCGCATCTCGAAAAAGCAATCAAGGAAGGCTTTACTGTTTAGAAATACTGTTTAGAAAAGGGAGGAAGAGAAGAGGTGGAGTCAAAGTCTGCGATCCACTAATCCTCCGCCTCTTGCGACTATTGGTAAGCACCGAACCTGTGCATGTGTTGCAACGCTTCTACCATGCCGAATTGCGCGATCACCAGTAACTCTCAGGTGGAGACGTCTCGTCGTCAGCGTCTTGTTCAGCTGGCTATGCGTGTCCGCCAACGTGCGTTGCTTGAACGACTCCGGCGTGACCCCAAGACAGGTCAACAGCGAAGGCCGCTCATCGTACATTCGAGAAGCGATTTCGCCATCATTGCTTCTCGCCGCAACAATTTCCGGGGGAGCAGGCGCTCCCTTCTCAATGTTACCCTTCTCGTAGGCCGGGATAGTAGCCATGGCGAGGAGATGGCCTGCTAGTCGACAGGGCTGGAATGGGCGTGATGGTGACGTCCAATGCCTTGACCAAGAGGACATGTCGCGTAAGTGCAAGTCAAGGCACGCGCCTAGCTCGCGAGGATGGCACACTGATACAATCGAGGAATGCAAACCGCTCGTGCCTTACGAGGCTGACTTCCGCTGTCATAGCATAGCAACATTCTCGTACGAGTTGACTTGCAGATGTTTCTAGCCATGCATAACTCTACACAAGATTCGACGATTATTCAGTCCGCCTGGTCCTCGAGAGTATGCGTATTCAGCATGGCATGAGGAGTGATTTGATTGAAAACGACCTTCCCTCGGATCGTCCAGGAGTAGAGAACTCCAAGACTTGAAGTTTCGCGAAGGCCGGAGAGGAGCGACTAGCGCCGGAATGAGTTGGTCTGATCCAACGGTGTCTTCGCAGATCGAAATACTGTCTTGACGGCTGGTGAGCCTGATTTTGGCCTATGCGAGTCGCTGTGGTCCTGTTTCTCGAGATGGTCGGGAAGACGAGAGCGTTCCACTGGGGAAGGACGCTGTACATTTACATCCGAGGCTTCGTGCGGCGCAACCGGATCGCCAAACGCAGCGATCAATGAGTCTGACTACGCCAAGTTGTCCCATCGCCGCTGTCGAATTTTCTTGAGAGACAGTCCAATGATTGCTGAATAGGAAGGTAAGGTAGCACCAGAGTGAGCGTGGAGTTAGTAAGCCAGCTGAGAAAGTCGGCATCATTGGCGCCGACATAGGGGGATATATCCGAAGATGCATGCACAGCGTCAGTACGAGGCGCCCGATCAAGATCTCTTGCAAAGCCATCCGACTCGACCATTCTCACCGAGAAAGCAGTTCGGTAGCATCATAGGTCAAAAAGAAACCAAGGAGGCACCAATCCAAAACGTACTGCAAATCTCATTTGCTCCCCTCGCCACTCGACTCGAAAATGGCCTCCAGCAGGAGGAACATCCTCATCTCAGGCATGGGCCGCTTCATCTCCGCCGACGCAGAAGCTTTCCAGAAATTCGGCCCTTCGCACCTCAATCAACAGCAACTCAACGCCGACATCGCTCAAGCGACCGAAGCAGGCTACGACTGCGACACGGAAGACATCAACCCCAACGATGCGCAAGACAGCCTCAAGCGCGTGAGAGACCGCCTGAAGAGTAAGCGGTACGACGCGTATATCATCGGATACGGCATCAGAGGGAAGAAGGATCACACGGCCTTGTATGAGAGAGTTGTCAACCTGGCAGTCGAAGTGAGCCCCACGACGAGGTTCGGGTTCAGCACGGCACCGGATACGGTGTTCGAGACGATCAAGAGGGTTCTGCCGGCGGAGAGTTGAATTTGGAGAGGAGCTGAGGTGCTCGTCGAAGCCGTGTATCGGTAGTCTAGGCAGGTATCGCGTCTCGAAGCAGACAAATAAGCAAGTGTGACGAAGAGAGCTCGTCGCCGGGATTCGTGTGGCGCATGCTGCGGTTGATGCATGGCGGTGCTTCCATTTGTGCAATTGTTGGCTCAGCAAGCGAGTCCTGTCTCGTCAGCAAGTAACATGTTGTATAGCCCCGAAGACATTCACTTCGCCTTGCATGTGATTCTGAAGCGCGCGAAGGACCAGGTGTGTCTGCCACTGCTCATCAATTGATTGATTGAATCGATTGATGAGTGGCTGGGAAATGACATCTGGCCCGAAGCGGCCTAGCGCAAACTCTGCTGATTGGGCCGCCCTCGGGCGCAACGCAGCGACCGCCCAAACATCCTGAACACCATCCGCTTTGCACAGCGACCGCAGCAGCCCGACGAGCACCAAGAATCCATCAACCACCACCCCGTTCCATCAGCATCATCTCGACTCGCCCATCATCACCCCGACACACTCACGTCCACACAGTTCCATGCTCTTTGACACCCATATTCCCTATCTTCGCTGATTCTGACGCCCTTTCCTCGGGCGTCGCGCCGACTGCTGCAAATTTTGCAGTTGCGACCGTGGCCACGACTTTTGACCACCCCGCCAGATTTCTTCACCACCGCCCATGTCCACGCGATCCGCAAATAACAGAAATGTACGGCAACGCAAGCTTAATACGAAGCAGCCGCTGCGTGTGATAAGAGAGAGCGATCTCGATGACATCGCCGATCATGAGACCCAACAGAGCATCCCTCAGGTCGAGACGGGTGTTGAGAAGGGCGAGGAAGTCGTAAGTACTTGCCTTGCCGTTGACTCACCTGCGCTTCACTGCATCGCCACGTTGCTAATGCATCTGCCTCTAGGAATACCACTTGCAAGCCATCATCAAGGGCTCGCATCAGAGTTACATCCCGACTCCAGATGCCGTCAAGGCCAGAGGTGTCAAGTATGACGAGCTGTACGCGAAGAGCTTCTCGCAGCCCGCAACATATATCCGGTTTAGTTCCACCGTGGAGGATACCATCGGTACACCGTATTGCATGAACGAAGATGACGCCAAGTTCCTCGAGCAGCTGAACGATGGCAAAGATGTCAACGGCCAACCTCTCAAAGACAAATCCGCACAATGCTCCGAGGACACCTTCGAGGAAGTGATGGATTTCTTCGAAGAGACGAGCCAGCGTATCCAGCCCTTTGCAAACGTCGACAGTGCTCCCGTCCTGACTCTTGACGAAATGCTGCAAAATAAGCAGGAGGACCTTTCCGGTGGCGCGGAGAAGTTCCTGAAGCCGCTTTACCAATACTGGGTGTCGAAGAAAGGTAGCCGTCCGCTGATGCCCGCCATCAAGGTGAAGGTTCTTGACACGACATCGGAGGCAGACGACGCAGATCCCTATGTCTGCTTCCGAAGACGCGAAGTTCGGCAGACCCGCAAGACCAGAGGAAGAGACGCCCAGGTCGTCGAGAAGCTCAAGAAATTGCGCATCGAGCTCGAGATGGCTCGAAACCTCGTGGCATCTGTTCGTGAGCGTGAACATCTCAACGGCCAGAACCTCAAGCTTAGCCGCACGGTCTTTGAGCAGCGCAAATCACTCAAAGAAGTCAAGGTTGCTAAGAACATTGTCGGTGAGAAGGGAGAAGACGAAGAGCTCTTGGTTAACCAAAAGCCTGTCGTTAAGCCCAAAAGGCCAGAAGGTTCCGGGCAACGTCCGACCATCCGCCTTCGCTCCATTGGCGAGCGTTCTGCTCCAGAGAATGATTTTCCAGGTGGCTTGCTTGCCGATGTCCAAGCTGATGCAGACTCATTTGTCCAACAGGCCATCGAGAGCAGGAAAGAGCAGCACCGGCGATGGAACCAGCAATGGAGTGACGAGACTTGGGGTCCTCTCACACCACCGCCAGATGCTGCAGATCAGCCGCCCAGATGGGCTGCACTTCCAAACGAAGCTGCTGGGTACCCAACTCCACCTCCGTCACTGCCTTCTAGAAGTTCGCAGGACAGGGATGGAGATGTTGAGATGGAAGATAGGAAACCCCCGCTCGATCTCGATACCGTAGCGGGCGCCGAACCTCAGTTCACGTTCTTCGTGCCTCCACCGCATTCGATAGAGCATTACTTCGGGGAAAACCAGCCTTTCGAAATGGTAACGCAAGAAAGCAAACCGGTAGCTCGTCTTCGTTGGGGTCGCGGGGGCCGTTTGCATCTGGAGGCGAGGAGGCCTAAGCGGGTGGGCAGGATCAGCCAAGGAGTAGTGTCTGATTCGGATAGCGATGATGAGGAGCCGGAGTATTTTCGGGTGTCTGACAGTAAATCCTTCGACTATCGTTGTGCGATGAACAGTCGCGCACGACCTGAGGGACAACGGCCCAGCGGAGACCAGACCGCGATAGTGGCAGCCCAGCAGGCACAACAGCAGCAACAGGCAGCGGCGGTGGCCGTTCATCAGCAACAGCAGGTCACCGCGGGCAGTGCTGGATGACTGTTCGATGCTCCACTCTCCCGTGGCTTGGCGAAGGCTTTTGGGTGATGGCTTGGTGATGGCCCGTTATTGTACGCTCTCCATTGATCCGATGCGCCATGTTAGATAAGGATAGCGATGATACCCGCAAAACTGCTTGTACTACTATCGCCTCGACCTATCTTTCGCCGTACAGTAACAGCGTGTTGAGCAATGTTCATTTCTTCGTTGGCTTTCGTATGTCGGCTGCTTCGTCTTCCAGCGTATCGGCCGCTCTCTTCTTGAGGTGCTTACTGGCAGGGGTGAGGCGCTCTATGGCTTCGCGAAGCACCTGCTTCTCACCTTCGATGACTTGCACTGCCATGTCGAAATGGAGCTTGTTTTCCACGGATGGTGCTGGCTCCGTGGGCGTTCGATACATCGCATATCGATGGACGAGGACGCTTCGAAGAAAAGCCTTGGCTTCAGCGGCGAGGTCTGTGTTGGGTAGCTTGTCCTTCTTCATGAGCTTCTCGAAGTCGGCTTTCGGAGCGGCCAATGCATTGAGTAACACGCAGAGCTCATCTGAAAACTGTCCCTCTTCGCTTCCTGCACGAGAAACGTCGTATCCGTCGTCAATGACTCCTTGCTGGTCCAGGTATTTCCATCTCTCGTTGAGTTCTTTCGTCGGCAATTTCAGCTGGTTCTGGGCTTGCTCTTTGATCATATCCGATGGTATCTCGACGACGTCGTACTTAGCGTACTTGTCAGTCACGTAGCCGTATCGCCTAAGCAAATCCGCTCTTGGTAGGTTGCCGAAGTCGTTGAACAGCTCTTCGCCTGACTTGACGGGCTTGATGACCTTCATGACAACTTTGTCATCCTCGTAGAAAAGCTTGGCATTGTTCCGGTCCGCATCGGCATTTAGCATGTCAGCCATGGGCACCATGCCCTTCGGCAATATTTCTTGCTCTTCCTCGTCTTCTTCCCAGCCGTCTTCTTCATTCTTGGTCTGATCTGAGGGCTTCTCGAGATCGAATGCATATGCCATGATTGTGCTTCCCATTCTGTGACAAAGCGCCATCAGCTCTGGTGTAGACCGAGCATTGGACAGTTGTAGAGATGCCGCTATTTGTGCGATAGTCGGTATCAACTGCTCTTCGAATGTAGAATCTGCTCCGTCTTTGCCAATCTTGTTCACGACCGTGCTGCCCTCAAGGTACTCCAATTCTGTGTCGTTCCAGAACATTAACGTGTCGAAATTTTCGGGCAGGATGTCGAAATACGGCTTCCACGGAGAGTCTGAGCCTTTGAGATATTCAAGCACCATGCCCACGATAAGGGACAGCCATGGGTCATCATTGCCCTTGAGGATTTCTTTCCGAATGTTCTCCGGAATCGTTGTTGTCTCCAGGGTCAAAATCGATGAACGGGGTATGCTGAACAGCTCTTCGTCTTCGGCCAGGTCTTCCGTGGCAACTATGTTGCTGGTCAGAGCATCTCATCATATGATCGATTGTCACATTCGTGAAAAAGAGCCGTACCGACACCTCTGCCAGCATTCTGAGCGCGCAGGTCCGCCAGTTGGATCTTGTTCGAAATGGTCGCTCCTCTGTGTTGCAGCCAGTTGACGAAGGCGTCTGATTTGGCTCGAAAGTCGTCGTCGTCGCTGGTGTCCATCCGCTCCATGGCAGCGCAGCAATATGCGGGTGTGCGTTAACGGTGGGTTGAAGAAGGAAGAGCTAGACTCGGCATTTCAGTGGGATTCATGTAACGTGAACGGGCTTTCCCGCCCGTGGCCGCCCGCGCTCGGACCCTGAAAGTCGAAATGCTGACTACATCATTACAGAATCGCTTTTACAACATGAAGGTGTCCTGTGCCTTCAATCACAGCATCTTTCCACAAGAACTAAAATTTCTAGCAGAATTCTAGATCAGGATGCGTCGGACAATTTGGGTATCTGCGAAGACCCTGTAGTTCCATACTGCGCGATAATCCCACCTAGAGCCATGCCAAAAAGGCTTCCACTCAGCCACTTCCAATATAATGAAGACCCCCTTCTACGGCTTGAACAGCATCAGAGGATCTTTCCACACGCTTTTAAATCTGCTCGGGTCCTCCTCACCTGGCGCTACTACACGATCATCGTCCGTCCGGAACGCTGTCGATAGTCTTCGCTCTGTCTCCTTCTTAGATTTGGCTTGAACGTGCCACCACTCACCCTCTTCGAGAAGGGGTACCCCAAGATTATGAGCACAGTCTTGGCACAATTAGGTATCAGCTCACTCAGCCGCTCGAGGCGCATACCACCTGAATTTCACGTCCATCCTGAGCACTGTGTCGGCCTACGCTCTGCCAGGGTCGGTGAATCATCTCGATGGTCTACACCGGTAGCTCGGTCAATTTAGAGAAGAGCATTTCTTGATATTCGCGAGGGTTCCGGTTCGATATTTAGATAGAACACTGAAGGAAGTGTAGTAGTCGAGATGTTTGCTTAAGTAAGCGTCGCTCTAGCCGCACAGCGGAGCTGAAGCTCCGCCCCACGTCACACCACACGTGATCCTGAGCTCCGTCGATAACCAACTCCTCCTCCGTCCTCCAAGGTCGCATGTGGCCGTAACCCACAACCTAAAACACCTCGACAATGCCCTCCTCTCTGGAATCTCTCGACTCACAAATTTCCTCCCTCCTCTCGGATTGGTCTATCACCACCACCATTCTCGCACTCCTCCTCGCTGGAACGCTCTTCTACCCACTACTCCTCAATTCCGAACCGGACACACATCCCCTCCTTCTCGCCCGCCAATCAAGCGCTTCGCCCGTGCGTAACAAGGGCGAATCGGCTGTCTATCGATCACCCGAAACGCCTCACGGCTACCCATTACGAACGGGATTGAACGTGAAGGACGCCGGAGCTCCAAGATGGAGTCCTGGGAAAGATGGCGATCTGAGAGATGTGTGGAGGGAAGTGCAGAGGGGTGGTAGTCAAGGCGCGGATGGCAAGGAAGTGTCAGCAGGGTTGATCATGAGTGTTTTTGGAAAGGAAGAGATTGTGGAGCATGATATCGGAGAGATGAGCAAGGAGATCAATATTATTGGGGCGCATCTGAAGAAGAGTGGTGCGAAGGCAGTTGCCATCTACTTACCTAACAGCGTGGAATACTTGCAGACCTTATTTGGTGGGTGTGAAGGCGACGCGGCACTTGAAGAATGCGCTGACATGGATGCACAGCTTGTGCGTTCTATGGGCTTTCGCCAGTCCTGCTACCTTTCAACCTTCCTCACCCGAAGCTCTACGAGCTTTTGAAAGCCACTGGTGCAGATGGACTGGTCTGCCAAGCTGGAACGGTGCCTCTGGACGACCTTGCAGAAGAAGTGAAGAGCTTGAGATCACTGATTTGGGTCGTTGAGAGAACAAGCAGACACATGGACTGGAACGGCGTGCCGGAAGGTGCCGAAGGGCGCCTCTCCGTAGGTGTGTGGCACGATGTGGTGGACGAGAGTATGAAGAATGCAAGCGCCGAGGTTCCAAGCAACGAGAGCGGAGACACCCCACGCGAGCTCATTACTGTCTGGCAGTCTACCACTCTGACTTCAAAGCCGGAGATTGTGTCATTCAGTCAAGAGAACATTGTTGCAGCAGTTGGAGCACTTATCTCGGCCATTCCATTACGGCAGCGTTTCAGCTCAGCGGACCTGATCCTCCCTGCGGACAGCTTCACGCATACCTATGTTCTTAGCCAGACTCTGGCTGCACTCTTCACACACGCAAGCCTCGCTATTAACAGCGTCGCAGCGCCCGGGATCGATCTTGAGCTGGCTCGACGGGGAGTTGCGCCGACCGTTATCATCGCAAGCGCTGAAACACTGGCGCAGCTGCATCAGAAGGAGACTGCCGGAATCAGCTCCGGCCTCCAAAGAATTGGCAAGTACACACAGGATCAGACGGTATCGGCTGGCCGTATGCCCACGGACGGGATCCTTTTCAAGCTGCTTGCGCCTTCATCGGCCAACACGCAACCTGGAAAGCTCCGATTGATTCTGACGTCGGAACGTCTTGGTGCCGGATCGCCGGCTTTGTCTTCAACGATGCTCTCCGACTTGCGCATCTTCACTCGTAGCCGCATCATCTATGCGCTGACAACAGCTAAGGTTGCTGGTGCCGTCGCGCAGACCAACGTCTTTGATTATCGACGCGATGACGGCACTGAGCATTCGCATTTCGGCATACCTCTGAGCAGTGTGGAAGTGAAGCTGCTCAGCAGCGGGAACGACGAGGCGGTGGCTGCGCAGGAGCCCAAGGGCGCGCTCTGGGTCGGCGGACCAGCCGTGAGCGGTAGCGAAGTCAAGCTCCCCGTACAAGGTCGGATACGGGAAGACTGTACACTCGCTTTCGCGTGAGGCGCGTGGTGATACACAGTCAGGTACGACACTGTATACAGACCTGCCGAATTGTAGTGCTGTGAAATATGAAGCGATCGTAAGGTATGGCATTGCCAGAAAGAGTAGCTGGAATCCCTCTTATAGCAAATGCTTCCTGAGGCGCCATTTTAGCGTCGATCGATACAACGGTGGAGATGACCTGCTCCCCGAAGCTGCATAATGGCTTTTGGTACAGATTTCATACAGTAGC
The DNA here is from genome assembly GCA_963674455.1 of Lecanosticta acicola. NCBI lineage: Eukaryota > Fungi > Ascomycota > Dothideomycetes > Mycosphaerellales > Mycosphaerellaceae > Lecanosticta > Lecanosticta acicola. The sequence continues at coordinate 139,071 of CAVMBE010000042.1, read as the reverse complement.
TCGTCTCACAAGCGCAACGTCTCTTCCTGCGGTGAAGCCAAAATGGTCGGAAGGCCGGAGGTTCCGCCGGTACCGCGGACCCGGTAGTGTGACGGCCACATAATGTCTGTGCCAAGACAGAACGCAGACGGTTTCAGTGCGAAGACATGTCGGCGGAGCAGATGTTGGTTGTGGCGGGAAAGGGCCCCGAGCAAGATGTAAGGCCTAACAGCGGTGCCACGCTGCTGACAAGGGTCGGGATATACTCCGAAGGCGTTGGCGGTGGTGGTGCATGATGAAGGATGAAGAGAGAACCTGGAAGGCAAAGAGGGATCATAGGGAGATTGGATTGGCGGGCATTGCGAAAGAAGATGGTCCAGGTCTCTCGTGCCAGAAGGGTGTTTTCGAAGTCTATTACGCCACCCTTCAGGACTAGAGGCAGAAACCAGAAGACCCGCAATGTCAACCTCAGCGGCGTGGGCAAACTTCACCTCCCGCCCTCCACAGCCGGCCAGACGAAACACACGACCGTCACGACTCCGGACCGCATACCGCTGACTATTCCACACGCTGACACCTGCTCTACGCCATCCAATCTGTATCGTATCTGCCGCGGCGACCATCGCCATCGTTCTCGACACGGCCGAGGCAGCGCGGAAGGCGGTAGAAGCTGCATCGAAGATATGAGAAAGATCCTGGTTGCGGGAGGTATACACGTGAAATAACCTTGCCACAGCTGGCGAGGAGCCTCATCCGTCTCCTGCTGAGCGGCGCCGCGTGAAGAGCCGAACGAAGAAACCTCGCGGGCTCCCCCCAAGGCACAAGCACTGGTGTCCGGGTAGCGCACCACTCCGCCACCCCAGACGAGACAATCACAAGAAACACCCTTACACACGTCTGCCGCCATCGATAGACAAGTCAACCAGAGGATAAACCCCCCTTCCTGCACCACATCAAGGGTTGGCTGCCTTTCTTGGCCGTCCCCTCGCAGAAATCCGTCAAGATTGAGAGCCTCATCTATGGTATGCATGTCACCACAATTTCCTTCCAGCCCGTCTTCTTTCTGGTAGCCCGCTCGCTAACCTTGACGCAGGAGCGAACCTCGAGATGGTTCGCATAGATACCATCCGCGAGTCCAACGCCCAAGGCGCACAGCTGCAGGACTTGGTCGTCGTCTTCGTGGGTGGTACCGGCGGCGTGGGCGAGAGCACGGCAAAAGAGCTGTTCATACGGACAACGCGGCCGCGCGCCTACATCGTTGGAAGGTTTGTCTCCTCCATCTCCTTTCTTCCCTCGCTCACAGCAGCCTCAATCCACTGACCTCTACGCACAGGAGCCAAGACAAAGGCAAGCGAGTCTGCAATGAACTCCAAGAGCTCAACCCAGACGGCAAGGCCTTCTTCATTGAAAAGGATATCAGCCTCATGCGCAATGTCGACGAGCTCTGCGCCGAGCTGATGCAGCGCGAATCCAAAATTCACTGCCTATTCCTGACAGCTGGCTTCATGACGCTGCGCGGCCGGAGCGAGACAGCCGAAGGCATCGATCGCAAGATGGCAGTCAACTATTACTCCCGAATGCGCTGCATCATGGGTCTCATGCCTCTCCTCACAGCAGCCTCCAACGACAACGAACTCTCGCGCGTCATCACCGTCCTCGCCGCCGGGTCGGAAGGGGAAATCCGAGTCGATGATCTGGAACTTCGACACAACTTCACCCTACACGCGTGTCTCGCGCACTGCGTCGTCATGACCGACTTCTGCATCGAAGAGTTCGCCAAACGCTTTCCAGGCACCTCCTTCAGCCACTCCTACCCAGGCACAGTCAAGACCGGAATCGCAAATGAGCTGAGTGGGCCCGTACGACTTGCGGTCAAGGTCCTGTACGCCGTGATGACGCCATGGATATTGAACGTACAAGAGTCCGGCGAGCGTCACTTCTTTCAAATGACCAGCTCCTGCTACCCTTCACGCAACGGCTCCGCGGGCATCCCCGTCCCCAAAGGATTCTCAGCCTTTCGCGGGTCGGATCACCGTCCGGGCAGCGGCGCCTACCTCCTCGATTGGGACGGCAAATCCGCCGGCGACGAGAGCTTTCTCCAGAAATACCGCGAAATGAACCTGGGGCCGAAGATCTGGGAGCACACCATGCAGATCTTTGAGAGGGCGGACCAGATGTCACGGAAGGATTCGAAGCGCCCTGCGGAGGGCGAGGCGGAGGGCGCAGGACGTTCAATACCCAACCCCATCGGCTGGAGGCCTGCTTCCTAGGAGAGATTTCAATATATGTATACACCTTGGTGGATTCTTTTGCGTACAGTCAGTTTCGAGCGAGGCGCTGGAGGACATGGGTTTCTTTTATTTTGGACTTGCTATACACTCTTGAGAGAGACTGGGGAGCGGTACATCTCTGCTCAACCGACGAGGCGGGATTGCAGATTAGAAAGAACAAAGATCCCTACGCGCGTACATGCTACTACGTACATGGCATACGAGAATACAATTCCGTGCGAGTGTTGCTTAAGGTACATTTCAGACCGATGTCCCACACCTTCCCGTTCCTGCCCAGATCCCCCTTCTGCTAACTTAACCCAGGCGACGCTCAACCACCCCTTCTTCCTAATCCACCCGCCCACGACTCAGCGTCCGGATCACGAAGCTCCGCCGCCAACTTGCCGCATCTTTTCCGAAACCGGTTATCATGACATCCAAATCTTCCGGAAAGCGCGCGATCAGATAGCCCCGAGCGCGACTACCATGCATGCCATACCCGGAATGTCCATCCACCTCGAACTGCTCTGAGAACGTTTTGTGTCGTGGGAAAAGTTGGGAGAATTGTTTTGCTTTGCAGGCGAGAAATTGTGAACATGCCTCGCTGACAGGTAAGCTAAGTAAGTTTCGTGGAGAGCGAAAGAAGACGGACGATCTGACATGCTATCCTATCCTATTCTAAGCGTAACAAGCGATCGAAAACGCAGCTTAAAAAAGTAAGTAAGTGTATCGTATCCTCAGTCATGAAGACGTGCATGCAGATCACTACTCCCAGAGAGAGAAAAATGTAGTTCACACCACCCCTTCAGCAGCAAAAGCCGTCGTCATCAGACTCCTTTCAGCTCCGCAGACACTGCCAGTAATAGAGATTCTGCCTCACGCATTTCAACCCACTCGCGCAAGTCTTGATTTGGGATCCCAGGCCGTCACATTGCTGATAGAGACCTGCCTCTCCTCCCGTCCCAGGCGGAAGACCCGATGCAGACGGAGCTGCAGTTCCCGTCCCAATAGCAGCGGCAGCAGTCGAAGTCCCATTCAAAGCAGAGGCAGACGCAGACGGAACAAGAGCACTCGCGGTACTACTAGAGCCACTACCACCAGCCGTAGCAATACTCCCCCCACCATTCCGCGCGCCCAGAGCAAGAATCCTCTCACTAGCACGTTCCGCCAAACTGACAATCAGAGCACTCGGGTTCGTCGACACCATGCCAGGAAAAACCGAAGCGTCGACGACGAACAGATTCGCCGTCCCATAGACTTTCGTATCCGTATCGACGACCGCGGAGCCGTTATTTTCGAGCCCGGAAGCCGTGCCCATTCTACACGTCCCCAGCCAGTGGTTTGCCGTCCGCGCCGACGTCGTCAGGGGATATGTGCCGAGGAACTCGTCGAGGGAGGTATTCGCGGCCGGGAAGACGATCTGGATCTGCGGATCCGCGGCGAGGGCTTTCTGGAGGGTTTCGATGCCGCTCTTGACGGCCGCGAGGTCGTTTGCGTCGGAGAGGTAGGGCACTCGGGACACGACCATGTTGAGGTCTTCGGAGATGGTGGCGCGGCCTCGACTCACGGCTCCGCGGCCGAGGTATTGCGAGAGGACCATGGATTTGTTGTTCGTGACCCCGTGCCCGCTCTCGACGCGGGCCGTCCACTGGAGCTGGCGCGTGATTCCGTCGGCGCCTGGGATTTCCTGCCAGAAGACGGCGGCGAGGTTTGGCGCGGATTGCGCGAGGATGCCGGAGCGATGGTCGAGGTATTTGGTCTTGTCGGCTGGGATGGGGGAATCGTAAGCTGCGTAGAAGTCGTAGAAGGAGACGTTGGGGTGGGTGATGACGATCTCGGTGTTGACGTGGTCGTCCAGGTTTTCGCCGACGGGGAGGTGGATCCATTGGGAGCTGTTGATCATCTTGTCACCCTCAGCAGTCTGGACGATTTCGAGCTGATCTTGTGGCCCGATTCCGGAGCGGAAGAGAATCTTGGGTGTACCGAATGCTCCGGCGGAGAGGATGACTTTTCCCGTAGTAGACGTGACATTTATCGTACCGCATTCGCCGCCGTCCAGGAAGGCTTCAACTTCGATCCCGGTGATGGTGCTGCCATCACGCACCACACGGTTGACAGTCGTGTTGGTGATGAGCTTGAAATTGCTCCTCTGGCTTGCCGAGACAAGATACGTAGCCATCGGTCCTCCACGCTCTCCATGGCTGAACATATGATTCGGCCTCGAGAAAGTGTAATTCTTCTGTGCTGGTACATCGTCCGCAGTCACATTCTTCCATCCAGAAGCAGCCAGCGCACCAGCAACAACCTCGTACCCTTGCGGTTTGTAGATAATGCCATCCATAGAAGGAGTCTGCGTGAACGGGATTCTTTCAAATACACGATCGATTGCAGGTTGCATGTCCGCAGCTTTCCAGCCTTCGGGGAAATTGTAGTCGAAGTCTTCCGGGTTGGCTCTCCACCAGAGACCTGCATTGACAGCGGTTCCACCGCCGAGGACACAGCCTGCCATTACGTCTAAGTCGGAACAGGCGATACCTTCGGAGTCGACCCAGATTTCGTTGTCTAGGCCCGGGACATCGAAGCGGGAGAGATTGGTGCCGACGAGCCAGTCTGGCTTGAGAGTACCGCCCCAGCGGCCAGAAGATGGAGGACCTCGTTCAACGAGAAGGACGCTGGCGCCGTTTTCCGAGAGCTTGTCTGCGAGCGGGATACCTCCAGCTCCTGCGCCCACAACAATATAGTCATACGTCTGGCTGACCACTGTACTGTTGCTAGCACATGCCGCGGAGGTAGCTGCAGCTGTTGAAGACGCCACAGAGCCCGTCCCGGTCGCAGTAGCAGTGGCAGTACCATTACCAGCTGGAAACGGCGCACTGCTAGAAGCAGGCGCAGCAGTAGCAGTAGCGAGAGAAACCCAAGAAGTATACGCGGTATTCCTCGCACTAGCGGCCGTGACAGCAAAGATGCCATCCTCGGCATGCTGCTTGATCCCCGTATCCGCCTCGCTGGGATTTGTAGGTGCATTTGTAGCTTGCACCCATCCGATGAGTTGTGCAGCAGCAGAAGTCGTAGCAGGAACCTGACTTCCAGAAACACCACCATCTTCCCATCTCCAGCAATTCTCACAGCGATACGTTAGGGAGAAATGCGTATCGTTGACAGCGGAATCGATGACAGAAAGTGAAGCGTTGCCAGTGTAGACATCCGGTTCCACGTACCCAGAGGCGTAGCGAAAGGAAGACATGACGCTCTCGCCGTCGACCCAGGCAAGGAGAAGCAGGGAGCTCGTCATACTGCTAGTGTGACTGACTCCGAACCAAGTCCCGCTTTTAGGCCTCGTAGCTACCATTCGTCCAATGTACTCGTCAGTGTATTTCTCCTGTGCAGCGGCAGGCAGTGCCATGCCGAATTGACCGCCTCCAGTCCCGACGCCAGTGCTAAGGGTAGCTTGCCAGAAGGTAATGCCATTGTCGTCTGTATAGGATCCGAAAGTCTGAGCCAGTGTCGTAGCCGCATATGCCAGCAGGGAGAAAGCCGAGAAGAGCTTCATGGTTGTTCAGAAAAGATGAAACCTCGCCAGGAGGTCTTTCGTAGTGCGCCGCCCGAGCAGACCGAATGTGTAAAACGAGTGACTTCAGGTCGACAAGCAACTTGAGGAAAAGAACGAATGGACGCTCGTCAAGAGCAAATCGAGAGGAACAGAACTGCGAGAGTCCTACAAAGCAATCAACATCAGCAAGAAAGAAACCAAGCAGTAGAACTCACAGCTTATTATATCTCCCCCAGACCTAGTTGGACCGCCTATAAATCGCTCGCACATGTCCGCTTTGGATCAAATAAATTAATTCCGTCCGTCGCTAAGCATACATCTCTCATGCCGCCGGTCTCCACAAATTTGTAAGCTCCTCGAACAGTGCACGCAAATAAAAAGCTTGGGTGACGTCCCCGACGTGCATCAAGTAGATTAGACCAGACGCCGGTCTCTGCCAAGCTCTCGCGTAACCGATCTGTAACAATATCAGCCAGACGTAGATAGAGTGGTATTCTCCCGTCGACCAAAGAGAAGCGCCGAGATGGTAAGAAGGGTAGGCGCTCTGAAGTTTCAATGGAAGAAGAATGTTTTCGATTCTCGAGGTTTGAACTGCTCTTTCTCTGCTCTTTGAGCAACTGCCGTAGAATTACATGGCCTTTTGGTCTGCATATGCATTACGTTCCTCGCATTGGGTTGAAGGCCGAAAATGTCTCGTCATCGGATATTCAGGTTGTTCATCATAAACGCCAGTTCGGGTCTCCTCCTGTGCTATTCTCGAAGAGGATGGGTATGCCTTTCCTGCGCCAGTCCATGTTACCGAAACGCCCCGATGCTGCTTGTGTGGGTCATCAATATATCAGTCATCTCGTGTCCTTACTCGTCGTCCTCGACTTCAAGCTGTTCAGGATGCCTGGGACTTGATTAGTACGCATCGGGGGCCATAACACGCGAATACTTACCCAAGCAGACTCTTGATGTCCTTCATCTCATAATGTTTCTTGCGCATCTCCTCGAACTTCTTGTGCTTCTCATACTCCTGAGGGCTCATGTCTTCTTCCTTCTCTCCATGCCTGCCTTGGTCCTCGACGGCCGGGTCCTTCTCCACCTGAACTCTCTTCTCGCCATCACTCTCGCGGCGTGTTAGAGGGTCCATTTCAGGCTCACCGAGATCCAAGCCTGGAATCTCGGTGTCCCTGGCGCGAGCACCCGACGACTTACGTTGGGCAGGTTTCGGCTTGTTCATCTCCAGCTCGTCTACAGCCAACTCTTGAGCGTTGATGTTAGCAATCTCCTCCTCGTCCTCGACAGGGTCGTAGTTTCGAGCGTATGGGGTCTTGGGCTCGTCGATCTTCATCTTGCCTCCCATCTGGCCCTCGTTCAGGTACAGGTTGGCTTCGTCCCATTTCAACCTCATACCGCCATCCTCGTGCACGCCGTTTGCCGCAGCTCCGCTGTTCTCGATCTGAGACGATTGACGCCGGCTGATGCTTCTGCGAGCATTGCTGCTATTCCGACGATGTCCGTTGCCTGCGTTGATCTCCGTGTTCATCTGGGTGATCTCCTTCTCCGAAAGCTCCCGCGGGGGCATGCCTGGTCTCGCAGAAGCCTCCGTCTGGCCGTCATGATTGCCAAAGCTCGCGGTAGGCTCTGGGGCTTCGGAGGTCGGGCTGATGCGGCCGTCGCCGTCGGGCGAGGTCTGTTGGTACGAGCCAGAATTCTTCAGGATCCCTGCGAGCGTCACAAGTCAGCCACTGCCGGTTCTGTTTACCGGGGATTGGTGGGATAGCTGCGTACCCCTTGGCCTCTTAGGCACGGGAGAGGGCGATTGCTGGTTGGTCGAAGTCTGTGCCATGTTGGCTTGGCGGATGGAGTGCAAGATGGATGATGGGAAGACGGAAGGGTATAATAAGGGCGGGCGTTTGGCAGGTCGGGTAGCTGTCTCGTGATAGATATTGCACGTGAAGGGTGTCTTGGATGCAGGAACCGATCCTGTGGAACCCAGGCAACCTGGCAGGCCGGTCAGAAGACGCTGGCGGTGGGTGTGTGGGTGGGTGTTGATTGCGGTGTCGACAGTGCGGTGGTGGGTGGTGTGGTGGTGCGGACGGCGGGTTGGCGATTGCGGAGTAGTTGTAGTGGGTGGTGGAAGCCGATGGGCCAGCAAAAGCACGCAGTGGGCAAGCCCATTCGAGCGAGCTACCTTACAGTGTGAGCATCTGCAGCGATTCGGCTGGCTTGGATTCTGCTTGTCGCCGAAACGACGGACGGGTACAGTAACGGTAACGTCACCGCCCGCCCACCACCCACCACCCACTACTAACCCACCTTCCTCTTTACGCTTTACGCCGGACCCTGGTTGGCTCGGCTCGGCCGTTGCCGTTGCCGTTGCCGTGCTGGCCCGAGCAACGGCGTCTGGGCGTCCTCCTCGACTTTCACTTCGTCCCTCATCAACATCTCGTCTTCACATGCAAATGGAACGATCGCGTTCTTCCCGCCTGCCAAGACTTCGCTCATCCCCTCATTTCATGTCCGCAATGCACCTTCAGCCTACGTGTGACCGCCAGGGGATCAAATGACTCCATGCAGTCGGAGACAAGCGTAATCCGGAGCAAAGGAGCCAATGGTGCATGCAGCATACCTCTATGCGCAGCGCAAACTTTTCGAGCCGAAACAGCCCGTTACATATCCGCAGCACTTCCCAAAGCGCTCCACTGCTTCAACACTGCCGACGTGGACTGCAGTCAGACGAGAAACCTGCCGAACAACGTGGTCTTACAGGGGCACTTCTCTAGTTCGCCGCCATGCGTTGGCAACCATAGCTTCGTCGCTTGCATTTGCTTCGATCACACCTACGTCCGCGATGCCTACGCTAGTTAGATGAGAACGCGGTCGACATTGGGAATGGTACATTCGCTAGCCGCGGCACGCGAGCAACTTCCTCGCTTGCACCTGCAATTAATCCGCCAGTCCCCGAACAAGCCTGCCTGGCTTCACGTGCTCGGCAGCGGCCCATAAGACCAACACCCTCACCCTGCGGGTTGGTATGCCCAATGATACCCATTCGAGACACACGGAGCGGTCCTCTCCGCACCCAGAGCGCTCTGCGCATCGCCAGAAGGAGCCCGCTGACATTTCAATCGAGGATCACTTGAGGATGCTGTCTGCGAAGCCCCGAAGCTTACCGCGGAGTCCTCCCTTGCCTTGTTCTACTCCGCCTTGAGCCCCTGGAGGCGGCGGTGGAGATGGACGGTCATAGGTTTGACCCTGCGCAGCGTCCGGACGAGCTGGCACTGGAGGAGCACCGGAATTGCTAGCAGCACTCTTGCCGCCCACAGTGACAGTGAACAAAGCTGGATCGCCAGCATTAACTTTGCCAGACTGGTCATCACCTCCCTCTGGCTGCACGTCGTCGTATGCGAAAGCATATCCCTTGCGATCGATATTACACTCGTGGACCAATCTAGCATAATGATTCGTGGGATCTTGCCGGTAGAATGTATCCGGGTTGCTTGGGTGCTCTTCACACTGGCACAGAGATGAGCGCACGAATCCCGCAGCAAGTCTGGGAATGATTGCATTCCGTGTCGGCGAAGGACCTGTCGTGAAAGGACCACTGTTGCAACCAAAGATGTCCGCGGTATTGGGTTTTTCGAACTCCTCATCTCCAATCTTCAGCTTTCCACTTCTATCCACACAGCCTTGGAGCACACCAGGACCTGCCTGAGTATCGATCTTCATCTTGGCGCCCGACCTGTACTTCTCCCAGACCTCGTCCACATGAGGCTCGTAATATCCTTCGAAGCTGGCACCGACCGCCCCTCCATGCGTAGCGTTCAAGATTCTTAAGTTCCTCCCGTTGCGGTTCACGACGAGCTTGTCCCATGGCCTGCCATCTTTCTGCGCTTGCGCGGCCAAACTCTGAGCCATTTGGTCGAGTCCATCAGGTGCCATTCCTGCTACATGCTGGACTTCTCCTGATTGCTGCTGCAGCGTAATCGCGATTGGAATTCGGGGCACAAAATCCACATAGCTGATATTGGCATACAGTTGAGCATCGTTGAGCGTGAACTCTGCGAACCCAAAGGACACTTCGGCATTTGGATCGCTCGGGTTGAGCACAGAAGGCTCGACCAAGGCGCTTGCCTCCGGAGAAGGATTTAGCAAAAACGTGAGCTGGCCTTCCGCGATCCATATTCTGCCACCTGCGATCTGAGGAATCGTGACATCGACTGTGTTTCCTGGCGGTCCGAGCGGAATAGCACAGTCTTCCGCTAGAGGCGACCCGATGGTGTCGGTCTTCCCCGGGAAGTACAGATCCTTTCCATTGGCTTTCAGCAAGCAGCGTTGGTTGTTGTGCTGAATGGCTATGCCCGTGATGTACGCGTGCAAGTCGTCAAGGTCTGAGTCATTTCTGAGGGCGATTTGCAGATTATTTGGCATGATGAGCAGAGTCGATCAATCTTTCTCCGTCGTTGAGATGTGCCTAGGAGGAGAAGTTGAGAAAGAGCTCTAGTGCTAAGCGCCGGACGGGAACCCTGTTTGCTTGGTACCACTTTGATGACCTGATCGACTGGTGTTTGAATTTTACAACTGTGACCAGTTCGCTGACAAGCGTTTGACTGCTGACGTGGCTCAGGGTTGCATTGCAGACGCAGGACGCGTGCTTGTGTGACCTTGTTGTCAAGAAAACATGGCATTGATGAACTTGGGCAGATGCACGATCGGACCCAGCCATGACGTCAGAGTCCGGCTGCCGGCCAAGGCAGGCTCAACTCCCGAACGCAGCTGGCACATGCAAATGCCAAGACCAACTCTCCTTCTCCCATTCACTTGCGGGCCCGCTCACATCACTGGAGCCTTACTGCAACTGGAGCCACTCCTGTCTCAAGTCAGATACGACCTGCTGCAGCGTATACGGCTCTCTTCCAAGCAACTTCGTCACGGTCTCCGTCGGCTCGGCCCCTTCGCCGTTCCCAACTCGAACATCCAACTCGGCCAGGTACTCCGCCTGGGGCTCTGGACATTCGTATTCTAACAGCTTATGTTTCAGTTCTTGTTTGCTTAGTTCAACGTGCTTTATCTTGCGACCAAGCGTTTGTGAGAAGATGTCCGCAACCTGGAGGGTAATCAGCAAGATCATTAACCATTTCATCGGATGGTGGATCCACTGACCTGTGCGTAGCTCAGGGAGTCCCCGCCAGTAATGACATAGTCAGTATTATGCGATTGCTCATCTACAAGCATGCGATGCGCCACAGAAGCAATGTCCCTGGCCGAGATAAAAGGCACCGTCCCTTTTCCAGCCGCCGTGTATATCTTGCCTTCATCCCTAATACAGGGCGAATGATATGGCTCGGCAAAGTTCTCTGCACCAGCACCAGAATTAGCGTTGCACTACAGCACCGAATCAAAGTCCTACCCATAAAGAAATGCGGCCTCAGAACGGCCCACTCGATCCCCTCCCTTGCAGCCATGCCCCTCAAAGCAGCATGCGTCGGCCCCATCACACAAGCATCACCTTCTCCGACCTCCCACGCCGAGAGCAGAACAAACCGCTTCACGCCTTTGAGATATGCGAACCTCACAAAGGGCATGACCTGTTCTCGCGCATCCTGAAGATCGGGTGAGACGAGGTAAGTTGCGGTGATGGGTGAAATTCGGGCTTGCATGTGGGCAAACGGCAATCCCCATGTCGTTTCATCCAGCCAGTCGAAGCGAACCGTAGGGTATTTGGCATCTGGACTCGGGCGACGAGAAGCGATAAGAATGGCATGGGTGGGAGTGAGGAGGTTAGCCAGGTGTGAAGCTGTCTTGCCGCTGGAACCTGTGATGAAGATGGTCATTGTTTCTTCGTACTTTTTCTGAAAGTGATGGACTTCAGATGGATCTACTCTTTGATATTATCTATGCTAGCAACGTCATAGCATGCATCTGTTGGCCCAGTGAACGGGAGAAGTACGCATGTCACAACATCGGTGTACTAGGTCTGACTGATGAGCTGTCATCAGGGATGTCTGTAACCCAAAAGGCGCTGTACCTACATCGCGCTAAGGACTCTCCTAACCAAATCAGGAAGGAAGCTGCAGTGTAGATTTTGGACCTCGAATGCGACGACTCCATCGGCGTCGAGTGGGATGTAGAATTTAGACCCTTCGATCTGGACTTCTGTCGGCCTTATTTTTCATTTACCGTTTCGTTGCCACAGCGTTCGGGTCGTCGTTTTGCTCATTTGTGGTGCTCTCTTCAGGCGATATGTGGTCAGAACTGGACTGCAAAGGCTGAGACTCTGGAATAACATCATCGTTCGGCATTTCTGCTGGTGCTGAGGGACTTTCGTGAGCCTTGCTGGCAATCAAAAGTTCGTCCCCTCGAGCTCTTGCCCACTCTCTCGTCTTGGCCACGTCTACGCCATCGGCTAACTAAAACCTTTCGGTTGTCATTGAACAGCTGGTAGCTGACTGGTTCAGGATGTGCTAGGTGTCGTCAAGTCTAGCCGTTTTGCGATCATCACGAAAGCCGCCCATGCGAATAAGCCGCCGCATAGGAAAGTCAAAAATAGTGCGGGTATAGCGTATCGCCAGTCCCAGCTTACGCCAGGCTCATATCGTGTTGCAGGCATCAGCGCGAGATCGCTATCAGGAGTCGAGAGCGTACTTTCGACACCAATCACGGCGTTCGCTATGAGGTCTGTCCACATGTGACTGTGAACCATTGCCGCAGTCTCAGCACTTGCCGATAGCTTCGACCATTTCAAGATGTTAGCCAATTGTCTACACCAGCGTAGCCCTGTGCGTAGAGGTCGCTAGGTGAGCTGCTGTATATTTGGGTCAGTGCCTTAGTATCTTCTAGGCACCAGCGGAGACTCGCGAGGAAAGCTCAGGGAGGAGATCTTTACTTAATCCAATTGATGGAAGTGACTTTTTAGCGACTAGTAAGGTTATCGCTGTTGCTCCCGATGTCATTCAATTCGCCTGGCAGACCGTATGTGGTACAGGACACAAGCTTGTGAGTGCTTCGCCTCCAGCCGTGGAAAGGCATCACTCTGCCAACGAGTCCGGTGGGTTCCAATGCTATGTTACTGTAACGAATATTACTCAGCGAAATTCATGCAAGCACATCTGCTGATAGTCAGTAGATGGCGAGTGTCGATGAGGTGAAATCGAGCTGATGGAGTTGGTGAGAGAAAAACTCGGAGGGCAATATACACATCGGCCCATTGTTCTTCCGTACCGTCTCCTTCCACATCTCTTACAATTCGCACCACCTGAAGTTCTTCACCCTGTTCATCCATCCTGACATCAACCTGCATCGACGCATATTTTGTGTCTGACGATCTACCAGAGCTGTAACTCTTGATAAGAGAAAGTCTGGCGCTTCACGATGCAGGTAATACTGTGATGGCGGCCAACGATGCTTGCGGAGGTAATCAAGACCCATCGGGTCTGGTACGGGTCCCAGAGCATGTTTAATGAGGGACGATGCCTCTGCTCCAATGCTCAAGACCGCTTCCTGCTCTCTTCCCCATCGACTTGCTTCCTGACACTTCAAGATGAACTCACTTCTCCAAAGGCTTCGCATCCAAGAGGATCCTAACCGGCCTGTACCCAAGGAAGCCTACGGATGGCGGGTGTACGCACAAGCATTATGCGCAGCAGGAGTGAGTTACAAGCACGAAGTCATTCAGTGTGAGCACGAAGTCATTCGGTTTAAGCGTTGACGAGCGTGAAAGGGCGCTTCTCTGGTCGGCTATGACCATGCATACATCGGCGGCACCTCTACACTTTCAAGCTTCCAGCACGCATTCGGCATCGACCCCAGGAACAAGGCAGCACTCCTCGCTAACATAATGTCTACAATGATCGCAGGATGCGCTCTCGGCAGCGTGATGGGCTACATCCTTGCAGAGAAGCTCGGCCGCAAGAAAGCCCTCCTCTTTGCCAGCATCGTCACATCCATTGGCGGCATGATCCAGATGTTCAAAGGTCACATCGGGCTTCTCTACGCTGGACGTATCATCTCTGGCGTCGCTATCGGAACCGTGATAGGTACGATACCTGTCTACATCAGCGAGATTGCGCCACCAACCATTCGTGGACGGTTGGCAGGCATGGAAATGTGCGTAGCATTACTGACGCAGCTTCTCGGATACTGGATCAACTATGCCGTCGAGAGGACCATTTCTCCAAAGCTTGATACTCAATGGCGCATACCAGTCGCCATACAATTCGTGCCTCCCGGTATTCTATTGCTGTCCCTTCCTTTTATGATCGAGTCCCCACGTTGGCTGGTTCATCAAGGACGGCACCAGCAAGCTCTCGAATCCCTGGCATGGATTCGGAATCTCGCCCAAGATCACGAATACGTTCAGTGGGAGCTCAGTGAAATCCAGAAAAGTGCAGCTTCGTCACTGCAAGGGACTTTCAAACAAAACACAGCTGCATCGTGGAAGGAACTCAGACAACCTGGAACGCGGAGGAGACTGGTACTCGCCACGACGTGCAAAATTTTGCACTCTATCAATGGGTATGTTCGGCTACCGCAACGCTCACGCTACCTTGCTGACTGTTGCCCACAGAATGACTCTCCTGTCTCTATACGGACCGCTGTTGCTCGTAAAGGTCGGTTTCGTCAAGAAGTCAGAAGCTCTCTTCTTCACAGGATTCTATGGCGTTGTAAAGGTTGTCGTGACGGCAATTTTCACGTTGTTCTTAATCGACTCTTGGGGCCGTAGAAAGACAGTATTGACAGGAACTGTCTTCGTCTTCGTTGCGCAATTCTACCTAGGAACCTTCTCTGGGGTGTCAAAGTCTTTTGAGCATACACCGCCAAGAGATGCCGCACTCTGGCTGGCTTTAGTGGCAATTTACGTCTGGGTGAGTTGATTTGTTGCCAACAGCTGGCTTTCTACCGATACTGACATTTTCATCCACAGACCGCCGCTTATGCCGCCGCTTGGGCCTGGTTTCCCAGCGTCTTCGCCTCCGAAATCTTCCCAACCCATCTTCGCGCAATGGCGCTCATGTGCATCAACGTCGTCGGCTGGATCATGCATTTCGTGGTGGCGTACAGCACCCCGTACATGATCGAACACCTCAAGTGGGGAACATTCATTTTCTTTGGGTGCCTGGGTGTTCTCAGTACGGTAGTGGTCTTCGTTTGGGTTCCGGAGACGAGTTCGATCCCCTTGGAGAAGACGGGTCTCTTATTCGAGGGTTCAAAGTGGGCGAGAAAGGCGAGGAAAGATGCGGAGAGGAAATTGGAAGAGGAGGCAAGGAAGGGCTCTTCTAGTTCGACTGGCTCTGTGGAATTGGAGGGCACGGAGACGGTCGTTGTTGGTGAGAAGAAGGATCAGCGGGGCGATACTGTCTGAATTGGGTATTTGAGATGTGAGGTCTAGATCGAAGGGGCACGACTGATAATGGGTGATCGTCGTTGGATCTGCGAATCGTCTTAATGGGTTGGGATCAAATGAGTTCATATCGCCTAGGCTGCAGTCCCTAGCATTGCGTCGCTTGTACTCGATAGAAGATGAATACCGGGTATACACGTAGGTTTAGATTCTATTTCATATAGTCAGTCACTGTGTCGTTGGTCGTCAGATTAAGCACATGCCTAGAAGCCAGTTAGATGTTTGACTGACTCAAGCTCTGGCCCTTCGAAGCTCATTTTCGTTTTCAACCTCATTTACACTCCCACCTGCACCAGACCAGATTCACCTTCACAACTTTCACAAACATCGCGAATCCAGCGACTACGGACGACCGTCAACGACAACCGCATCAGCCAATAACAACACCGATGCATCCAAGCCAGGCTCAGCGGTGCACTCCGAAGTTGATGCATCCAAGCCAAGCTTAGCGGTGCACTCCGAAGGTGATGCGGTCCTTGGCACAAAGCGTGAGAGACCACGCCTTGCTGTTGAGGAGCTGGAGACAATTCTCGTGATTCATCAGAAGGCATGACGCTTCTGAAGGGGGGCATATCGACGAGCCCCACAAATGTTGAGAAGGAGACAAGGGTCGGAGGCGAGCCAATGGGTTGGACAAAGAGAGGCCATTGGGAGAGGCCTCCGCACTCGAGTGACCTGTACCAAGCTTTCTATTCTATTTCTTCTTGTTCCTGCTCTTGCCACCTCGTCCCATAGCTCTTCTTTCCGCTGCCCTCTCCTTCCTGGCCCTGGTCTTGCGCCACGCCGCAAAACGGTCACCAGGCTTGAACGGCGTAACAGCTTGTGCTCTCCTTGATGTCTCCGCAGCTCGTCCAATTTCCCAATTAGCCTGTCGGTACATGCCTCCAGGCCTCAGATGCAGTTTGATCTCTTGTTTGTCCTTCTTCTCTCCCTTGATGATCTTCACGCCGCGAAACTCGTTGGGCTCTTCGCGAACCTCCGTGCCGCTACCGTCCGTTGTTAGATCTGCTGCAGCGATCTGCGATTGTGTTTTAGGCACTTGGTAGGCCAGCATGCCGAGTCTCCTTCTTCGAATTTCATGAGGGGATTGAGGGAGAGTTTGGTTTTGCTCGAAGACAATGCCGATGAATTTTCTCTTCGGGTGCCGAGCTGGGTCGCGGTAGTATGTTACGTATCCCGGTGCGCCCGCGTGTATTGTGTGATCGCGTCCCTGAGAGTCAGTCAGCGATGAGTTGCCTCAGCCATTGTCGCTCCGTCCTACCATGAAGCAATTATCTCCAGGAAACCAAAGTGTTCCTCTCTGCCTGTAGATGATATTGCCCGTCACCACGTATTCACCACCCGTCTTCTTGGCTCCCAATCGCTTGCCAGGTCCATCTGCTGCGCCGTTGGCTCGCCCTTGTGCTTGATGCGAGGCGTGTCGTTTCGCTATTGTCCCGACTGAGGGCTGTGAGATGCGGAACGACGCGAGTGCTGAGTCCAGAGCAGATAATGCCGCCACTGAAGGCGCGTGCCGTGTTAGTCGTGATGCCATGTGGTGTGTGTGATGTGCGTGTGAGAGAGCAAAGAGCAGTACAAGTGAGGTCGCTCTGCTCGCATCAAGTCTTGGCAAGGGCGATCCGAGCACCCCCGTGCTCCTGCTCCGCGCGACTTCAATGGAGACGACACCGCATCATACTCCGAATCTACTCCCTTGGAAATCAACAGGCAACAACATAACCCGCGAAACATATTGAGTGTACGACAAATCACCCAGAGCGCAATCAGCCCCGATACAAAGACTCCTGCCGTATCAGAAGAAACACCTATCGTACAACCTCCCCTCGACAAGCGACTCGAAACAGTCAGATCGGGCCTCGTGCCCGTAAAACATCCCCAAAATGGCGTCCGCAATTTTCTTCCTCGATCTCAAGGGCAAGACGCTCCTCGCTCGAAACTACCGCGGAGACATTCCCATGAGCGCAGTCGAAAAGTTTCCCATCCTACTCAGCGAAGCCGAAGAAGAATCCAGCAGCGTGCCGCCTTGCTTCAGCGACGATGGAATAAACTACCTCTATATCCGACACAATAATCTTTACCTACTTGCTTTGACGAAGCGAAACAGCAACGCGGCGGAAATCCTCCTGTTCCTACACCGGATAGTTGAGGTATTCACAGAATACTTCAAAGAGCTGGAGGAGGAATCGATTCGAGACAACTTCGTCGTCATCTACGAACTGCTGGACGAGATGATGGACTTTGGCTATCCACAAACAACAGAGAGCAAGATCTTGCAGGAGTACATCACACAGGAATCGCATAAGCTAGAAGTGCAAGCGCGACCGCCGATCGCAGTCACGAATGCTGTGTCGTGGAGAAGCGAAGGCATTCGATATCGCAAGAACGAGGTCTTCCTGGACGTTGTAGAGTCTCTCAATCTGCTCGTCAGTAGCACGGGCAATGTTTTGCGGTCTGAGATTTTGGGTGCTATCAAGATGAAGTGTTATCTCTCAGGTATGCCCGAGCTGCGACTAGGACTCAACGACAAGGTCATGTTCGAGACCACTGGCCGCGCAACGAGGGGAAAAGCAGTCGAGATGGAGGATGTAAAGTTCCACCAGTGTGTCAGGCTGTCGCGATTCGAGAACGACAGGACAATCTCGTTCATTCCGCCGGACGGAGAATTCGAGCTCATGTCATACCGCCTGAACACGCAGGTCAAGCCTTTGATTTGGGTGGAGTGTATTGTGGAGACACATTCCGGGAGCCGGATTGAGTACATGTTGAAGGTAAGTTACGGCTCGTTGATGATGGGAATGAAGACGGATGCTAATTATTGCAGGCACGTGCCCAATTCAAGCGCCGCAGCACAGCCAACAACGTGGAAATCTCCATTCCCGTACCCGACGATGCAGACACGCCCCGATTCCGGACAAATATCGGCTCTGTCCATTATGCCCCCGAAACCTCCTCCATTGTATGGAAGATAAAGCAATTCGGCGGCAGCAAGGAGTTCCTCATGCGCGCCGAGCTAGGACTTCCGTCCGTAAAAGGAGACGAGGAGCGAGGAGGTGGAATGATGGGAGGTTTCGGTGGATCGATGGGTGGAGTTGGAGGTGTGGGAGGCAAGGCAAAGAGGCCGATTAACGTCAAGTTTGAAATTCCGTATTTCACGACCAGTGGAATTCAAGTGCGGTATTTGAAGATTATCGAGCCGAAGGTGAGTGCTATCAAATACTGTATGTCGACTTGTGACTTCATGCTAACAACCCTGCAGCTCCAATACCCTTCATTGCCCTGGGTGCGGTACATCACTCAGAGTGGTGATATCGCGGTTCGATTACCGGACGTGCAATGAGAGCGCAATGTCGGTGCTAGAGATAATGATACCATGGACGAAGGAGTACGGCGTACAAAACTTTGCCAAAAGTAGAAAACTTCCTGCGAAAGACAGCGCATGCAAATTGAAGTCCATGAGCATGATTTATTGAAGCACTCATTCTGGCAACTTTACTGGCTTTGGTAATCTGTCAATATTGCCTCGTTTTCACTGACCTCCATTCGATCGACAGGCTCTCGACTGTCGTAGCACACGCCAATTCAACGACCTTGTACCATGTGAGAATGTGACTCTCAGTGATGGCCGCAAGAGCTGCCTCTTACCAGTTCAATGGACCGCTGGATTCAATCTGCGAAAGGCGCATGTTTTCTATCTCGGCACCCCAGGGAGTCCGGGCATGGTCCTGACTAGATTCCTAGAAAGCTCGTTCGTGAGACTGCGTAAGAATACCTCCTAGCAGAGGCCCAGCCAGTGTTGAGACGCCTTTCTACTGCGTCCGCAAACGCTGTAAAGATCGGTCTTCTACGCAGCGGCGTTGCCTGCACAAAAATCAAGAACCCATCCAGAAAGTATTCCCGGCAGATCTCAATCCAGCCACGGCGGCCCTTCCTACCACAAACATCCTGGAAGTCCTTGCATGCAGCTTCTCCTTAAGATCACCCACCGAGCCCAGGAGGGAGAATTGCGATTCACAGGCAAGCAGGAAGACTCACGAGCTTGACGGGAAGGAACTGATACGCTTTTGGCAGACGTGAGTTGGAAAGCGTCTGCAGGGGATGGACTGCTGTGGCTATGAGGTTCATGTCGATGCTGCTGAGAGGATGAGAAGAGCTGCTATCGTCGACGTGAGGGATCAAGCTTGATTGCCCATCTCAATGGCCAGTGTGAGTGACAAGTCCTAGCTTCATTCTGTCAAGCTCCTTTGGAGGCAGTGAATAATGAGGCTTCAACGATCGAATGTGAAAAGGATCATTTTGTCCCGATTTGTTATGCAAATGACCGCTGATAGAAAAGATGTAGACGTAGATATCGTCGTGGCAGTGACGACAAGGGAGTAAGAAATGTTGTGCCCACCCATAAGCTCTCCTGATCAATACGTTGCCGGACCCAGCCGCTTTCGTTCATACCACCAGCTTTCCACCATCTTCTTGATCCTGTTGTAGGTACGCTCATCCTCCAACGTACAGCGTCGATGGTAAGGATCCCAAAAGTCAGCCAATGCCCATTCGCTGTCGACTTCGACTTCGACCTCGACCAGGTCCTCGTCGGGGAGGAGTAGCCAACGCCCATCACACCCGTCAGAATCGGGCTCCAAGAGTAAGATAGGTTGCGTGATCAATATGTACTCGTAAGGGATTCGGAAGAGCTTCATGCGTCTCCACGATGCCCCTTCGCGGAGAGCAGCCCGTTGCTTGTCTTCTTGCAAGCAGTAAACATGTGACTGTTGGCGAAGGTGTCCCCCATTTGGGTCAATGGTAAAGGCGACAAGCCTCACGTCGCCGGAATCATTGCAGGGCTGCGTCATGTACCGCCAGGAGGACGTTCCACGGAAGAACTCGAAGAGCCACCAGAGGGGACGAAGATAGGCAGAGTCCTCGTGGCTTTCCTCGCTATTCAGATACTCAGCCTCTTCGGACTTCGGGTCTGCAAATTCCAGAAACATGAGCCGTCGCAGCTTGATGGAGCCCTTGATGGTGTTGGAGAAGTCCGTGTTGACGCGTTGGAGGATGAACAGAGACAGTGCAGGGCCATACTGCTGCTGCGTGCTTTCGCCAATGTGGACTTCTTGCAGTGCCATCTTGACGAGGATGTCTTCCAGCAGTTCCGGTACGGCGAAGACTTTGGCCGCGGCCATGGTTGGTAGTCGGTGGTTGATGAGGTCAAGAGTTGTGTAGGTCGTCGCTGTTGCTGGATTAAGTGTGTGTCGTATGTCGTTGCTGCTCGATATGTCGAGAAAGAAGTCGGCTGCCTTAGAGTATTGAAGCCATGGCGTGTGCATGTGAATCTGGGCACGGAGCCATGTGCATAATGTGAAAACTCACGCAAGCTTCAGGTGCCCTGACCTCGCTGTTCGACCTTCCACTGAAGCCGCTCCAAGCCCAGCATCTGCTCGAGACCGATCGTCGTATCGTTCCTAGCATCTGACAGCACTTCACTGCCAGCACTCGGAGGGCTCATAACCTGCCCTGTGCAGCCCATCGGCGGCATACTGAGCCTCTCACTCGTCGTCTCGACTTCCTCATTCGAGATCGACGGAATCTTGGCAATCCGCATCTGATGGCCCGGAACTTCACACTCTTCCATCAGAGTCGGAAACATCTTGACGACAAAAGCCTTCAATGCCAGCAGTGAAGCACAGATGATGCCGACATTGGCTTCGATGACGGACCAGATGATGGACCAGATACCAGACATGATGTAATCGCCTTGCTCGGCAGCGACAAGGACGGTAGTGAGGCGGCTGACGCTGACAGCGCACACGACGAAGCCAAGAAGGAAGACCAGCAGAGTGGCAAGTTTCTGCCTTCGAGGCAGGTGCAATCCCGCTATGGCCGGTAGGGGGAGAAGCAAGGTAAAGAAGTCCAAGCCAATGTTGACCGCGCCGACAGAGACCCAGTATGTTTGCGCATCTCTGCAGTGGCCTGGGAGTTGCACGTTCCATAACTTCGCAGCGGGCTTGCAGAGGAAGACGCCGCCGAAGACTCCCCAGCATGTGGTTGGCAGGAGGCAGAATAACAGAAGCCAGCAGCACATACGGGTGGTGCGTCCGTTGAAGACTCGTAGGTACTGCGTCAAGATGGAGGCCTTCGTGATGCTGACGGTGACGGCCCAGATGCTGTTGCAGGTGACGATGAGCTTGGCGACCATGATAGTATCGACAGCGCCGTTGGCAGTGCTGTAATTGCCGATGCCCATGTGTACTTCGGCTCCGATCAAACCGCACATGGTCCAGGAGAGAGCCTGATGTGCTAGCTTAGCATTTGCGTCGAGAAGCAAACAATTGCGAATACCCACTAGGGAAAGCAAGATGACCCAATCGTCCAGCCCAATATTCCTCACCAGATTGCACCTCGTATACCACCTCAGAGCCACGACAGTCGTAGCCAGAACACCAAACGCAATGGCTGGACCGAGAGCTCTCCAACCCACATCTCCAGCGCCGAGATGTACCGTGACCGGCGGAGGGGAATTCAAAGCCATGGCATCGTCGACGTCTTCCCTGAAACTCCTCCTCGCAAGCGATAGAACAGCCATTCTTGCAACACAGCAACGGCCTCAAGCCTCGTGTGGCAAAGCTCCAGCCATAAAGAAGTACTAGAGGCCTGCATCTTCACATCTCAGCCTGGCCAAACAGCTGGCCACTCCCCGCGAGGGCAAAGCAGATATGGCCGATCCATAACTAGACCGGTTGGACGCGAGCAGGAGAGATCTCGAACGGTAGCGTGTGCTTCATAGTGGGGCTCCATTTCCATTGCTTGCGGGCGTGAAGCGCATTACGACGGATCTGAAAGGTGTTGCTCGACCCAAGATGGCGGGAAACTTCCTTCGGATCCGTGGCTCAGCGAGAGGGCACAAAGGAGCGTAGCGATCGGCGAGGAAGGGTTCTTGTCATGTGCTGTGTGCTTGCTGAGAAGCGTGATCAGGATACTGGAGTCATCATCATCTTAAGCATTAAGCAAACGAGATGGATAACGATAATCTGCGTTGAGGCTGTCTTGTTGCTCCTTGGGTTCGCGTCGTGGCGTTCGGCGTGTTGGCTCTCCCTGAAGTGATAAATGGTAAGCAAAATCGGAGAACCCGGGCGAGGCTGATGGGAAGTCGCTTCCTCGGTGTCGCACTCGCGAACTTCCTTTGTTGCAGCGAAACCACCTTCCTCGCGATGTCGTGTCACAGAGTCGCTTTCTCACGGCTGTAAGACGATCCACGTTCCTGTCATGAAGCTGGCATGTCACCCGTGCGGAAACGAAGCGACATTACAATATCACCCGAAGCGCCATCATGATTGGCTCCTCGCATTCCTCTCTGGCCTCTTGGAGCCATTGGAGATGCTCTGGAAAAGAGCCATCTTCGTTTCCAGGTAGGCCTGCACGACGGGATCCATGTCGTCTGCTGGCATGTTCCCTAGCCGAGTGGCCGTTGCGGGTATTGAGGCGCTCCAGGACTCGATTGCGGAGCGCTGGGAAGCCGCGAGGTATCGATGGTATGAGGCCTCGCTGGATGCCTGATGAGATGACATTCTGGGAGGATCTGAAGCGCAAGCTTTCTGATGGTCCGCTCCGCTACGGCTCGTCGTTCTTGTCGACTTGCGTGTGTCGTCCAGGTCTGTTCTTGTCTTGGATGTCGCTGTTGATGCCGTGTAGGCCATGCTACTCCTGGAAGAGGACATGATATATATATATATATATATATATATATATCTCGATCCTCCAAATCTCCTTGAGCAACGGAATGTTTGGAATCTCCCCAGATGTCGTTGGGCTCCGTTTCCAAGCCAAGCGTACGTCTACTGGCTGCTGATATGCCGTTAGTTAACAAAGGAAAAGGGAGCGCTGTTCCACCGCACGCCTCACCGCCGATTCCTTCGGAAAAGAAGCAAATTGCGCGGCGGCCGGAGTAAGCTGTTGCTCCTGCTTCACGCCTCATGCACCACAAGTCGCCACGATTGCAAATACCACGACACCTTTGGATGTCAAATCATCTTGACCAAAGAGAGAAGCGCAAGTGTGTGGGAAAGGCGCATGTGGGGCCATACTATCCATGATAAGACCTGCTAGTAGGTGATATGACTTGACAAATCATCCAGCGCAGAGGAAGGAGATCCTGCAGTCGTCAGCAGGTAGTTTAGTAGCAGGCGAGAACGAGTCAGGATATTCCAAGTATTCCGAATCGTCTGTCAGCATCTAGCTGGTAGAGAATAGCCGAAAGAGCGCAATGGTAATTTTGCGTGCTTGCTTTGCTGCTGCTGCTGTTCATGTCTCGTGCATGAAAGCCGAGAGAAGACGAAGAAGATTTGGAATATTCGTCTTCCTCCCGAACCATGCCCGAATCGCACTGCATCATCAAGATTTCTGCCCCAACAGTGAGCGTGTGATAGGACATCGATAAGAGCCTCAATTCACTTTCAGGCGGGGCTCCGATACAGAGTAGTAGTAGTAGTAGTAGTAGTAGTAGTATACGTATGTCCACACGTAGATGCCTCGCGACGACCTTCCCCTCCACCGCCAAATGTGCCAAACTGTATCTGATCCATCCCCAAGCTAAGGACGACACATGGCCGCCATCATCCTTGGCTTGGCGCACGCACTCCAATCACATGCAGCCTGCCGACGCTAAGCCGCACATTGCTTCTTTCATATCTGTCACGCTCGGTCATGCAGTGTCACGCAATCCTACACGCACACATCCCTTTTGGCTGAACAAGTCGTCCTTGTACATTCTCCCGGAGCTCGGTCTCTATTACCTTCACGCAAACGTAATCTTCCATCCCGATCCAATCTGTACACTCGGATCCCTCACCACCGCCCACGCTGCCTTGCCCTCCTCCTTGCCATGGTAGTCCATTGGCACTTTCCGGGCGTCAGTGCTCTTACCGCTCTGTTCCTCGCCCACCTCCACCTCGGTCTTGTCTTTCCATGTCTCGGGAGCGCCGACGACAATGACCTTCTCCACACGCACCTTCTCCATCGACTTCAGGTATTCCTTCGTCTTCTTACCCGGAGCAGTCGCCAAGTCCTCGCTCATGAGAGTGGAGGTGGAGCCGAGGTATTGGAATTTGCGATGGATGTATGCGCCTTCCTCGTAATCGAAGCTCTCGCCGTCATCAAGGTACAATGTACCCTCTGCATCACCCGAGTTGCCCAGTGTGATGACGAGCGTGATGGGGTCGTACTTCATCAGTCCGGAGCTCCTTCTCGGTCGGTCGCGACGTGGAATGATGTGTCCACCGCGCATCAGCAAAGGAATCGTCTCCAACGGAGACGACAGTGCAACCTCGCCCGGTCCCTCATACGTCCAGAAGTCGAAGTAGTCGTAGTATTTCTCCTTGTCAGCCAGGTACACAAGCGTGCCCGGCTGATCTTTCTTGGTGACAGGCTTGGCAAGCAGCCCGAAGCTGCCCAGATATAGTTGATCGTCAATGCCGAAGCCCTTCTCGTCGCCTGGGAAGACGTAGTAATTCGGACGGACGATCGGCGCTCCCGTCACGTGGCTCTCGTGGAAAGCCGTGTACCACGCCGGCAGCAGACTGTAACGCAGACGAACGGCTTGCGTGATGATCTCCGTATAAGGCTCGCCTGCCAGATACGGCTCCCGACGCCGAGTGTCAATGTGCGCGTGTGCGCGCATGAACGGGTAGAAGATGCCGGCCTGATACCACCGCGTGAGCAGGTCCTTATCAGGGTTTCCAAAGAAGCCACCAATGTCAGCACCCGCAAATGGAAAGCCGCTGATCCCCATACTCAACACCATTGGAATCGATGCTTCCAAATGCGCCCAGTCAGCCTGGTTGTCACCTGTCCACATGGCGCCCAGTCTCTGACTTCCGGAGTAGAAGGAACGCGTCAGGATGAACGGCCGCACGTTGTGCTTCTCCTCTTCCTTGTCACGAGCAAGGAGACCTTCGTACGTGGCGTTGATGAACGTCATGCCATTGATGTTGTGGACGTCCCTGTGCTCCCAGCCACCATGATGCACATTGTCCTTGGGCATCGTGGTTTCAGGACCGTTGAATACAGACGGCTCGTTCATGTCATTCCAAATGAAGGTGTTCTTCGCCGTTCCGGTGAACTTGCTATATTTGAAAAGTCCAGCCCACCACTTGCGAGCAGCCGGACTGAAACAGTCCACCCAGTAGCTGCTGCCCGGCCAGCACCAACCTTCGTAGATGTTACCATCCTTGTTCTTGACGGCAAGATCCTTCGACTTGAGCTCATCCACGACGGGATACCCGCCTTCATTCTTGATGTGAGGGTCAATAATCGCAACGAGCTTCCGCTCATGCTCGTCCAGCTGCTTCTGCATTCCGATCGGATCACGGAAGGTCATCGAATCCCAGGTGAAGTACTTCTTGCCGTCAGTGTATTCCACATCGAGCCAGATGACATCGTATGGGATCCGGCTCCTGTCAAACTTGCGGTCGACATCCTTGACATCCTCATCGGTGACGTAGTTCCATCTGCACTGGTGGTATGCGATGGAGAACTGCTGTGGAAGCTGTTGTGTGCCCGTGAGCTCTGTGTAAGCTCCGATGACATCCTGTGGCGAGGGTCCAAGGAAGACAAACACATCGAGCAGACCAGACTCGCTGACGAAGTGAGTATCAGTTGTCTTCGTTCCAGTAATGCCAAGACTGAGTGGGTTTGGCGAAGTCGTGGATTTGACAATGTCGACCCAGGTCTCGGCGCCATTGAGCCAGAAGACACCGACGGTTGAATCCTTCTTGTGTGCTTGAAGGAACGGGATGGCGCCGTACAAGGTCATTGGACTGTCCATCTCGTACTCGAACACGTCGCTGTTGTACAGTCTGTACGGGTCATTGTACTTGTTCTCGCCTTCGCCGCGAGTTTCACGGAGTGCCAGAGGACCAGCGTGCTCCGCAAGACCGTAGACATGGTCGTAGCCCGGAAAGCTGATGTCCAGAGCCACAGCCTCAGGTCCACGCGGCTTGGTGTCTGTGTTTCCACCAAAAGACTCATCCCACCAAGTGCTCTCGTCCTCTCCAGCTTCTTCTTTCTTCTCCGCTTCGGCGTCCTCAGCTGATGCATCGCCCTCTGGTGCCTTTTTCTCGATCTGCTTCCGCCAGTGCTCAACGTTCATCAAGCCTCGCTCGTTGAGCTTGATCTGAGTCTCCCCGTCTCGTTTGAAATCGATGGCAAGCGGAGAATGGCGAATGACGGCTTCGAACTTGCTCTGTGGTCCATACTTGATCCTGGTAGTGCCCTTCTCAGAGTCCTTGTCCACCGCGGCGCCTGTACTGAGGGTTGTACCTCCAACAATGGCCCATTTCTCCGCCTCATTGTACCGTTCTTTCCTAACCTTGCTGTCGTGTCTCAATTCGATCTTTCCCTGTTGCCGTCTCTCTTCATCAACCGTGACACGAGCGACCCCCGACTCGTAGAATGCAACCTTGATTGGCAATCGAACAATCTCGTCCGTATCCAAAAGCTTTTTGTATACAACGCCCGTCAAGATACCATTGCTGAATTTGATCGTTGATCGTTCGAGGGTGTAGGGCGCTTCCCATTGGGCGGTCTTCAAGGCGGTCTCGGCGTATGCCCGATGCCTTTTACAGAATCCAGACTGATCGCAGGTCTTGAAGTTCTCATGCTTTACCGTCGCTTCGGGTGTGTTAGCCGCGGCTTCGTGGGCCTGTTTCTTGACGGGAGTCTAATCGTTGGCATTGGATCGTAGAGCAACTCACCGGCCGGCGTGACGAGGAAGCATAGTGCTAATAGCAACAGCAAGAAACTCATCCATCCTCTGGACGAGCCTTTGAGGTCCCTCATCGTTCCCCCAAGCTGCCTTGTCCTTTGCGTGGCAGCAGCATGTAATGTGTCCTTCTATGCAACGATCGACGTGGAAAATAAACACGTCGATGGCTTTGGTGATGCCGGAGCTTGGAAACTCGGGCCAGAAGTCGTGACGATGGGGAATCACTCCTGCCCGGCCACAAGCTGGCAGTTCCCTGCGAAGAGCAAAGTTGCGGGTGATGAAGAATTGTGCACTACCACATTATCAATCGCGAGATTCAGAGAGTATTCCAAGAGCACACGAGAGATCGGCGTAACAGAAGACAGCCAACATCGTCAGCGAGCTCTCCCACGACTAAGAGGACGTTCAGTAGCTGCCCCTGCATTCTAAGCGAGCGGTCCCGCAGCCTCCCCCACCAAGCTCCAAAAAAGTTATGAGCGACAACTCACCGCCGATACCTGAACATCTCCAAACACATCAACGCCAAAGACCGATCCCATTTGGCCAGTCCCCAGTCCAAGAAACCAGAAGAATCAGACGACATGTCTAACGAGCAGACGTAAATACCTCGCCCCTCTCGATCACAGCAGACGGAGCAGTACTGATGAGCGAAATAGCTTCATCGCTATCAAGCCAGACGGTGTCCAGGTACGATCGTTCACACTCGACAGACAAAGGCAATGCGAGAGATGGATCAATTGACGGGTGCTACAGCGTGGCATCGTCGGCGAGATCATCAGCCGTTTCGAGAAGCGTGGGTATGTTGGCATTGGGCACACAAACACTGCGAGTCTACCGTCTCACCGACCACCAGCTTCAAGCTTGTCGCCATCAAGCTCGTCACTGCCTCCAAGGAGCACCTCGAGAAGCACTACGAGGACCTGAGCTCCAAGCCTTTCTTCCCAGGTCTCGTTGCCTGTACGTTGCGATAGCCTCTAATACGAAGGAACGACTTGCAGTGGCTGACACCACCATAGACATGGGCAGCGGCCCCATCTGCGCCATGGTCTGGGAGGGCCGTGATGCCGTCAAGACTGGCCGTGTCATCCTCGGCGCTACCAACCCACTCGCCTCTCAGCCAGGTACCATCCGTGGTGACTTCGCTATCGTAAGTCTGACCAGATGCTATGCCAGAAGTAGCCACCTAACCCCATCTTGTACAGGACGTCGGCCGCAACGTCTGCCACGGCTCCGACGCCGTCGAGTCTGCCCAGAAGGAGATCGCTCTCTGGTTCGACAAGAGCGAGATCCAGAGCTGGAAGTCCGCCCAGCACGACTGGATCTACGAGAAATAGATGCATGAACGCTCCATGATATGATGTGGCATGAGCAGCACAAAAGCAGGCGTATGATGGGATAGATCAGGGGTCTCGATATGCCGCATAGCCTACGTTGCGCATTGGGAACGGCGATCTAGCCTCGTGCCAGATGAAACGACGGAAAATGGAAAGCTCTAAATTGGGCATGCTTCTCTCGTGCATGGTGAATCGGGCCCGAAACGTGAACCCTGCGACGTAGACATGCTTTTCCATACAACATCCTTCGTCTATGCCCACGCTCAATTTTGCTCCTCCAGGCATGCTTTGGGTACTTAATTGTGTGTCGTACTTAATACGAGGGTGACCCCCGCTTGTAATCTTGTCAACGTTCACGTTCCTGACTAACTTCGAACTTGAGGTACATGTCGACTCGTCGCTGGTCGATCGTCGAGCCTCAATGGACCTGCAACCTCGTCGGCTCGTAGGATGTTACGAGCCTATCACGGACGACGTCTATAAGGTGCCCTCTGTCCTGGGCCATTGCGCGAGGTCGCTACATGACCACCCACGATGATGTCTTCGGATATGACGAAGTCAAAATTATTAGCCGATGACGGGATGCTTTCAGCTGGCACCTCGCCAATGCCAAACTTGGACTTCAACACCCACTTCAACCATCCCACCTGCAACACGACCAGCAAACAGAACAAAGCTCTGCTGCAACACGGACCCGCGTACATCATCAGCTTGAACCGGCTGGCCTTTAATTCGACATCTGGTCTTCCCGACGCCACTCCATCTTCAGCTTGCGGCATCTGAGAGTCCCATACCGCGAAGCATACATCGCCATATACGATATCAAACTGCGCAAGGCTACTTGATGTTCGGATGACAGAGATCATGAAGACTGTGTGTAGACAGCTCTCTTGCTTGTCCGAACCACAGTCGTGAGAGCAGGCACGAAAATGGCCGAAGAAGACGCGGAGCGACAACCGGTAAACAAACCTGGCACGTCATGCCTGGGCTGCCGAAGACGGAAATTGAAATGCACCCGAGAGACAGAGGGATGTCAGAACTGTGTGAAGGCCGACTTGCCATGCGTCTACCCGACACCAGAAGTCGGCGTCAAGCGAAAACGCGGACCCTACAAGAAGGATAAACCGGCTCGTCAACGACATTTGGAGGACCTCGTTCGATATCTCGAGCCCAAAAACTCGAGTTCAGAAGCCAATGTCCAGCAAGATACCGGTAGCTCTGGGCAGTCGGCGTCACCGGCTAATGTTGGACAGACGCCGCCAGCTCCCAGCGATCGACCCTCATTCGGCCGTCCCTCTCTACACTCTGCGAACTCTGAAGACCTGGTGAAGGACGCATTGATAGCACTGACGAAGTCCTCGGTATCAGAGCACGAATCGCGCCAAGACGATGGAGTCTTTCTCTCTCATAATTACGCTTTGCAGCAAGGCAGTGAGTTCAACGTCCCGCATCCTCCTATCCGACGAATATTGGAGTACTGGCAAATCTTCGTTACCCGGGTGGACCCCATGACCAAGGTGATACACGCCCCATCATTCGGCAAGAGGCTCTTCAGCGTCATAGACAATCTAGGCACCATACCATCATCCACGGAAGCCATGTTGTTCAGTATCTACTATGCAGCCGTGAGCAGCTGCACTGCGCGCGAATGTCGAATACAATTTGGAGAAAGCCAGGCTACTCTAATGAGTCGATACGGGCGGAATATCGAAGCTGCTTTAGGAGAGAACCACGAGGTGCCTGCTTTGGAAGCATTGCAGGCGCTCGTACTGTACTTGGTAGGTGCCGGCTTGCAAGTCTCCAGTGGATGTCACTGACAGGCGCAGATCTGCATCCGTCGACAGCATGATGGTACCAATGCACGAACACTGTGGCAGCTGGGAGTCAGATCTGCGCAGATGGTTGGTGCACATGAGGATCCAGAGGGCAAGTATCCACCGTTCGAAGCAGAGATGCGTCGACGCGCATGGTGCCATCTCCACGGCCTTGAGAATAGCGCAGCCGAAGCGGTACAGTCTCGCGGCAAGAGCATTATGTCGACCTCAAACGTCAAATTGCCCTCCAATCTGAACGACGACGACCTATATCCAGATATGACGGAGGCTCCTCGGGCCAGAATTGGCATAACTGACATGACATTCCCCACATTGAGGTTTGAAATTCACCGACTTGTATCTGCGCTCGTTGCAATGCGCCGGCAGCAGAGCTCTAGTTGGAATCATGGCAATACATTGAGAGAATCTCAGATGATGTATCTAGATCAGGCCAAGGCGAGATTCTGTGAACAGTACACTAACCACATGGATCCCTCACGACCCTACGACTGGATGTGCTTGATGTTCGTGGAGGGCATGCTGGTAGGTCGGCGTCTCAGTCAGGATCCTCCATCCTCACTAACACTGCCATAGATCAAAGCGCAACTGGTCATCGATTTTCCTCTTGGAACAACACCGACCAAGACGATGCCAGCTGACGAGCGAATGTGCCTTCTAAAGTCTTCAGTGGGCATCATCTCCATCACTCGCCATTTGTCGGTAGATGATCGGATCAGTGGCTGGCTCTGGTATTTCCGTGGTTTTGTACAATGGCATTCCCTAGCAATTGTCGTTGCGGAACTGAGCTGGAACGCGAACCCCGAATTTGCAGACTTTGCATGGCAAGTACTGGATCCCATCTTCGCCGACTGGGATCGACTGTACAGAATGAAGCGCGACGAGCCCGCTTGGGTGCATGTCAACTCCATGATTGAGCGAGCTAGACACCTGAGACGACAAAGGCCCAAGCAGTCGCATGTACAGAAGAGGAACAAGCCTAACAATGCTGCGAAGGCAAGACCTTCGACTGGAATCTTTCCCGACCCTACACTCATGGGAAACACATCAGCTGCAGCCCCGAGCTTCGAACCCTCAGACGCCTCAGCAGCTCAGGGGCTGGCGGCTCTGGCAGCTACAGAGGGCTCATTGACACACGACACCTCAGGCGCACCATCGTACCATGTTCCAACCCCGGAGAGCATTGTACAGGGCCCGCCACCTTCACAGTACTCTCATACCACGCCCATGATGAACTTCGATATCAACTTCGCGCCGTCCGCAGAGAATTTCGACAGCGTTGATTTTGGCGCATTTGATGCGGTTTTTGGGAGTGCAAGCTGGGACAGTATTGAGCTTTTGGATCATGTTAATGCGCAATTGGAAGAGGTGGAGAGACATGGGAGAGCTCATGATGAGATGGGGAGGGGATGAATAGGGGCTGAGATTGAGTCAGCAGAATCCCATGCTCTATGGAAGGCACGCACAGTGAGTGAGGTCCGTGCGTCTTAAAGCTAACCACTCAATCTCACATGCGGCTCCGACTCTCATGAACTGCACGACACGAGCCGTTCGAAAGAAGACGACCACCTGCGTGTCGCGTATCTCACTTTCAAGGCACAAGGCATCTTGTCTCAGCCACGTAACAACAAAAAGGGCACACCTGAAAGCAACATACCCAGGTCGACGACTGTCTCAGCCACCATCAAACGCGGAACTCATTCCCACCCAGTTACAACCAACAATCATGACCAAGCCAATCTCCGTTCCACCTCAAAAGGAGAGCGGTGATGACGGCGGCAATGGCTTCTTGTCCGCCCTCATGAGCTCAGAGAGGTCTCGACGGCAGTCCACAATGTCCACCCAGTCAAGATACCTTCCGTCATGGTCCTCTTCGTCATGCAAGTCTTTCAGCCCCAGAAAGAGGACTCGAGCCGAAGAAGAGGAATCCGTAGCGCGGCTTATCTTCTCCGTCAAGAGATCTCGCAGCGCCTCTTGGTCTCTGAATGATGGCGAGGAATTGCTTATGAGCGGGGCTTTGGATGCTGAGGATGAGAGGTGTGAGGTGGAGGGGTGTGTTGTGCGAATCCAGAATGATGCGGCGCCCATCGACTCCAAAGATGACACTTCTAACGCCGAGGATGGAAAGAATTCTGAGCGCCTGAAGCGCCATCCCGAAGAAGCGGAGGGTCCTTCAATCTCGGCGGAGAGCCTAGCTGAGCCAAGGTACGAAGACGAGAACAGCGAGGATACGAAGGCCGCCGAAGAGAGCTCAAGCTCAAATGTGGACACGGGCGAATGGAAGTGCCGTGACCTGGAGGGCGAGAGTGACTACGAGGATGAAGACCAAGACAGCGAGGACGACGACGAAGCAGTCCACCGCGGCTATGATGATGACGTCCGATATGGACGTGCTACAAGCTCAGGATGGCTGTAGTCACATTCGACCCTGACATGCCGAAGTCCTACAGCCTTGGTCGTCGGCTTGGAGGCTCTTTCAAACACGGACGGACGGACGGCCGTCAGCAGGCCGTTCCATGGTGCTCTCGCGAGCTCCCAGTGTATGCAAGCGACGACTGAGACGATTGTTTTGAAGCGTGGTGCAAACTTTCTTTCGGTTTTGATTTTGGTCCCGTAGTAGCAGAGCGAGCATTCGAAAACGACAAGAGTCTCTGCGGTGTTACTGTGATACCCAAACATTGCCCTCAAAGAGTGGTGGCCCTCATAATCCAGTGTACCTCCTTCTCTCACTCTTGATCAGACGGCGAGGTCACTGCTCCAAGCAACTTTTCGGAGCCCTGCATGTCCTTGAGCTGTTTCAAAGGAGTTGCACCTATTTCCACTCACTCACAAGTTTCATATAGGATAACGACGGAGTTCAACCGTGAATGGCGAAGAAGAGAAACATTGCAGGGCCGTGAACGTGCCGCTCCCTTCTTGATTTACTGCTTCCTATCTTGATCTTTGCCTCGTGCTGTCGCTTTGTATTGATCTGCTTTCCGTCCATTCAGTTCTGCATCCTGCGGCCGTAAAGAGCTGTCACAAAGCAGAGTCCGCCGGCAATGTGAACAAGTAACAAGCATAAGTCTCAGCTCTATTTGCTCCGCTTGTAGATCTTTCGCAAGAACTCTTCGAAGATCTCCTTCTTCAGACCTTCACTCTCGTCCATCTTCGCAATCTTCTCCCGGATCTCGGCAACACGCTCCTCTTCGTACTTGGCATACACCTTATCGAGCTCCATCTCGTTGAACACCTTCTTGACCTCGTCCTCCGCCTTGCTATCCTTCTTCCCGTAGTTCTGCTCTAGGACTTTTCGCTGCTCTGGTGTTGCGATCTTTAATGCCTGGTTGATCAACCAACTGCACTTGTTGTCCTGGATGTCTGTTCCAATCTTGCCCAGCACCGCGGGGTCAGCGAAGTTGTCGAGGTAGTCGTCTTGTACTTGAAAGTACTCGCCCATGGGAATAAGGATGTCTTCTGCTTGCTTCAGATTCTTCGGCGAAGCGAAGCCGGCAAAGTATAGAGCGAGGGCGACGGGGAGGTAAAAGCTGTAGTAGGCGGTCTTGTAGATGACAATGAACGTGTACTTCTCCATGCTGAAGTTGTCCAGGTCCACATGTTCTTCTGGCGCTGTGAGCAGATCGCATGCTTGTCCCAATTCTGTCTGGAATGTCACCTCATGGAACAGCTCCAGCAAATCCACGTAGTATTTCTCTTGACGGAAGTATTTCTTCAGGAGCAAGTAGATTGCAGACTCGAGCAAGAAAGCGTCGTTGATGGCGATCATTCCAACGTTGGGCATGAGGTACCAGCATGGGTTGCCGCGACGCGTCTTGCTGCTGTCCATGATATCGTCGCTGACAAGGAAGAAAGCCTGAAGCAGCTCGATCATCCACCCTAGCGACGCAGATTTGAAGTACTCATCGTCGCTGAGCTTGCGACCGAGGAGTAGTTGTGTGGTGTCGACGACTGAGAGACCGCGGTTGCATTTTCCACCTACGGTGTTGTGGTTGAGGGACTATAGAGACTGGGTGATCAGTCAATCGACGCTTTGTGCGGACATCCAAGCTTGTGATTGTCGCGTACCTGATCATACCACCTCAAAGCTTGCTCTGGGAGTTTGTACTTCTGGCTGTGTTCTTTCAGGTCCTCAACAAGCTTCGGCCAGACCGCCTCGAACTCCTTGAGTGTTGTAGGCATTTTGTTTATGGCACGGCGCGGGGTGTCCACCCGAGCGACGGAGGAGTTTCGTTGCGTTCGGAAGAAGTTGTTCCTGGGCAATTGAAGCCTACCAAACTGTCGAAGGTGTTGATGTAAGCAGCGGTAGCGAACGGTGGGCGCAATGTTGGTCAATGGGTCGAGTACAACACAACAAAGTCGTACGTTTGGACTCGGACTTTTCCAGAAAGCTTGCGATGGTACCTGCATCCTCGCTTACATAAGTAGGTAAGTCCGTGCATACCGAAGATGCACCTAACACGCGCAAGAAGTCGCGTCTTCTGTTGATGAACAACTTCTTAACCAGACACCGCGATCTCCACCAAATATCTCCCGGGTGTGAATTTGGGGCTATCAAAATGGCCCTCTCAAGCGATCAACACGCCGAGCTGCAGGCTCAGCTCCAACAGGCCATCACAGCCTGCAACGAGAGGTGCCTGTATTTTGCCGCTAAATGGTGAGCATGTGATCTCAAGCTCATATCAGCGGAAGCCTAACGGTACATGTCCAGGACTGCAGAGCTCTTGAACTCATTCGCGGAGCCTGAGGAGAAGTTGGACACCTCTGACACTGAAGCCGATGAAGATGAATTTGAAGCGCTGCCACCGCGAAAGAATGCCGACAAGAAGGAAGCTCGACTGGAGGCCAAAGAGCTGCCTCGATATCTCATGGCCAAATCGTTTTTCGACTGTCGAGAATTTGATCGATGTGCTGCCGTCTTCTTGCCCACGCAAGTCGCCCATAGCACTCCATCATACCAGGTATCGTCACCGTCCACCGTCAGCTCCGCGCCATCCAAACACAAGCGGAATCTTTCGACACCGTCTACGAAAGCATCAAGACCAAAGTATCAGCCGCTACCAAAGAATATGAGCCAAAAATCTCTCTTTCTCGCTCTGTATGCTCGATACTTGTCTGGCGAAAAGCGAAGGAACGAAGACTCTGAGACGATTCTTGGGCCTCATGATGGACCGGCTACTGCTAACAAAGAAGTCTCCAGCATTGCCAATATGCTTGAAGAATATTTCGACGCTCGTGGTGGCCTGAAAAACATGAGCAATTCGCAAGGATGGCTGGATTACCTCTATGGCATCATCTTGATCAAGTCCAAATCCGAAGCCCTCGCGAAGCAATGGCTACTTCGCAGCGTCAATATCAACCCATACAACTGGTCAGCATGGCTTGAGCTAGCGTCTCTTGTAGAGTCCCAAGATGACCTACAACAGATAGGTCAACACTTGCCTCGCAGTATGTTGGCCTTCTTCTTTCACATCCATTGCAGCCAAGAGCTCTTTCTGCAGGAACCTCAAGTATACAGCACGCTCGAGCAGATGCAGGCTATTTTCCCAGACTCGGCATACCTCCAACAGCAGAAGGCGCTCTTACTGTATCACGCACGAGATCACGACCAGGCAATGGAGATCTTCGATGGCTTGATACGGAGTAATCCATACCGACTAGATGGCATGGAAATATACAGCAATCTTCTGTATGTTCTTCCGAATCGACCGAAGCTCGCAACACTCGCTGCCATGGCGAGTGAGACGGACAAGTTCAGACCAGAGACAAATTGCATTCTGGGCAATTACTACAGCTTGATATCCGAGCATGAGAAGGCAGTCCTCCATTTCCGACGTGCACTGGCGTTGGACCGCAGCTTTCACGCCGCCTGGACTTTGATGGGTCACGAGTACATCGAGCTCAAGAACACCCAAGCCGCAATTGAGTCATACCGACGAGCAGTCGATACTAACCGTAGAGACTACCGCGCTTGGTACGGTCTCGGTCAAGGCTATGAGATGCTGGAATGCTACAGTTACAGCTTATTCTACTACCAACGAGCAGCCGCACTTTGTGGTGGAGACCCAAAAATGTGGGCAGCTGTCGCGAACGCTTACAGTAAATGCGGCAAGAACCATAACGCTATTCAGGCTTTTAAGCGCGCTTTGATCGTCGGCAGCCAAATCGACCAGAGCTCGAGCTTCAGCACGTCGAACTCCGATCCCCTCGCTCAGGCCGTTGGTGGGGCTCTGGATCCGCAGATTCTGTTTGAGATTGCGAATCTGTATAACTTCGAGGGCAGTGAAGAAGAAGCTGCTGCTTACATGGAGCTCACGCTTGCTCAAGAGGAGGGGCCTGATGAAGGTGATGAGGGTCTTGGCGTTACGCAGATTACGAGCAAAGCAAGACTGTGGCTAGCGAAGTACTGCTACAGATGTGGTGACTGGCAACGGACAATGGAGCTCGCAAATGAACTTTGTCAGGACGGCGTTGACGTCGAGGATGCAAAGGCGTTGGTCAAGGATGTGAGGAGCAGGATGAACTTGCAGGTTCAGGAGGAGTCGATGTTGAACGGGGATCATTGAGAGGAACCCGGTGCGTATGTCCCTCGCGTTTGAGGTAATATAACCGACAGCTTAAATCGACGTGATGTACTCCAGTATATCTCTGTTTGGGATTTGTAATTCCCCTCCACGAGATGTTTCAAACGTTCAGACACTCAAGTGCTGTACGGAATTTTAGTGCGATTTGAGCCAGCCTGTTCAGGAGCTCCGACTGGGATGCAAGCAGGATTGGAGATCAATTGGGCTTTGATCATGCAGCTCGCAGTCAAGCTTCATATGCTGTTGAAGCCCAATGAGATCGAGAATAGATAAGATACTCGCTGGCTACGGCAGCATTTCTGAACACTCATGTCGATCTGGGCTGGTCTCGATAAAAATGCCTTCCAAGCGAGCGTACAACAACTCTTCGCGAAGGAAACCGGTCGGAATCTGTCAAATTCGACTTTCAAGCCTTCTCAGCTACCACACGAGCAAAGAAATGTTTGCCAATGGATGCCGTACGAGACAAGGTACACGATATCCAAGGACTTTGCTTTCCTAGCAGCTTGCGAGGCTTCTGCAGAGCGAGTCTCGGCAGCGACATTCTCTCGGAGTGTCGATACTAGCCGGACTGTTCTTAGCATCGCAGCAAATGAAGGTATTGAGAAACGTGTCGAAGAGACCTTCGATATTCTGGTAGCCACCTTGAGACGCTGTGCTAGTAGAGGCGAGTCTTGAAGAAGCGCTTTTGCAATTGCTCGGGTATTGATCGGACCCAGGCATCTCCGAAAGAGACTGTGGTAGACTGTGCCTCCAACAAGTCATCAGGCTTCACAAGAACCGTATTCTAGGCCGCTTGGGCGCAGAGGGATACATCCTCCCACGACATGCACGACTTGGAAAACCGATTGAAGTGGAGGCCCAGCTTCATCGTGCATTGTCACAGCTCAACTTCGCAAAGGGTGACGGAAGGAAAGTATCCATACTTGTCGCACAGATCGAGCGCCTCGCGAACACATTCGACTCACTTCACAAACGAAAGAGTGAAGATGATGTATACACTCTATTGGAACATATCTCGAAGGAGGCACACGACGTATTCATTGATGGCTCCACCTTCTCATTACATGCAAGACTGCGCAAAATGGGCATAGCTGCCGAGATAGTCCCAGGTCGAGCAGCGCGCCAATTACGCGCGATCGGCAACTACTGGAGGATATGTCAATACCTTGCCAGAGCGTCAAGAACGCACCAAAGAGCGTTCGAAACGCTGGAGTTGCATACAGTTCGTTTCGGATCCAAGAAAGACATCGTTCACGCGGAGGTTCAACTGCTACTATTTCATGAGACGAGCAAGGACATCGTCAGGCCTGAAATCATGCCCGCCAGCAAAAAGACATGCTTCCTGTGTCACACCTTCTTCGAAAGCTTTGGTCAGTACGCTCTCGTGGAGACTCATGGCCAAGTACCTCAGAGGTGGTCCCTGCCGGATGATGAGAGGCTTGACGCTCGACTTCGAGTGAAGCTGAACCAAGCGCTGAAGAGGACGTCGAGTGTCGTTCAAGGCCCGCTCAAGAAGGGCAAGAAGAAGAAAATTCAGTCGAATCCAATGGGTGGACCCCTGAATCCTGCCCAGAGCGTTGTCAGTTCGATTTTGGACGAGCTACGAACTCCCTCCATCTCCACGATCCGGCCTGAAGCTAGTGTGATCGAGATCATCTCAATGGCCCGAGGAAAAGATGTCGCCGCGGAGATATGTGCTCCACCTTCGATTGACTCGGAATTCAGGTCTCATAAATCGTTCGAGAAGACGGTGTCAAGAGAGGCGCGGACGGCCGAAGTCCTAGACTGCGTGGAGGAGTCAGCCTATTGCACTACTCCGCGGAGTTTGCTGGAGTGTGTTGGAGCAGAGAAGGCATCGGCTCAGAAAATCAAAGCGCGACGCGACAGCGTAGCACCCTTCAATACTTCTTCGCAACAACTTGTACATGGCGAACGTGCAATATCTCAGCTAGACCTGGATTGGCTTTCCTTGTACGTCACCGAAGCGTCCCTCCAAGCAAACGAGCCTACGACACGGCTTTGCAATGCTATCTGCCGACCTGTTCCCGTCAGCGCCCGGCCAGACATAATAATAACTGTAGATGTCACCGGATTGACCTCGCAGGATGGGCTTACGATCGAGAAACCAACGGGGGCCGAGTACTTTGATATACGTATGCGTCTCGAGGGTCACGAGGATGTCTATGTACGACTCGAATGGACCGAATGATATTGGGATAGTGTCGAGGGGAAGAAACAGGCCCCCGCGCTGCTTGCAGATTCAAGAGAAGGAGTCAATCTCGGCTGATGAGTTGCAATACCCAGCACTCGATGAGACGCACACAGCCGTCGCGGTTGATCATGCAGGACATAATTCTGCAACCCCATCAACGAACTCGGCTCAGCTTCAGGCCCAATTCCTTTTCCTCTTGCTTCTTTCGCCTTTCCATCTCAGCAAGTGCTGCCTTTGCGATGGACTGCAGCCGCGCCCTCTCCTCATCTGAGACTGTGTCAGACTTGATTGTGTCTTTATTTCGTCGTTTGATCCCTGGCATTCGTTAGCCTACAAGTCAACTTCGGGCAGTATGTTGCAGCTCGCCTTTCGAGGGCTTGTCCTTTGCCTCATTAGAACCAGAAACACCATCCCGGTTACGCTCCCCAGCTGCCATACTGATTCAACTGTCTTGGCGATGTTGGTGCTGTAGACTATTACAAACTCTCGGGATTGTGTGAGAAGGGGAGTGATGTTGACCAAAAGCAAATGTGGAGGTTTGCCGCTTCTACACACCACACTTGTCCAGGC
The DNA here is from genome assembly GCA_963674455.1 of Lecanosticta acicola. Lineage (NCBI taxonomy): Eukaryota > Fungi > Ascomycota > Dothideomycetes > Mycosphaerellales > Mycosphaerellaceae > Lecanosticta > Lecanosticta acicola. The sequence continues at coordinate 99,603 of CAVMBE010000042.1, read as the reverse complement.
AAGCAGACTTAGTATGTTTCCAGCAAGTGAAGTTAGGTTCATGTGCTTCTTCTCTGTTCTCGCGGGGATGGCTACGTTTTCTAGTCGTGAAAACACGTGATTTCACATGCTGCACACTCAAAGTCTTGGCGCCACCAAAATTCGAGCTCGCAAGTTGACACGCAAGTGTCTCTGTAACCAAGACTTAGTGGGAAAGATGCAGCACCTTTGCTCAAGTTTCAATTTGCAGAATCGCTGCACGTTCTTGCACGCCATCCCTTCGGTCTCTAATCGCTGGTATCTCATCAAAACAAAAGCACCCTTAAGTCTGACGTTGCCAGACCGCTTGAGATGTCATACGAAGTGGTAATCTAGCGCGAGAGCATATTTTCCACCGGCCTTCAAGCCCTCTAAGCTTCTTTGTGTTAGTTCCTTCGTCATTATTCACTATGATCCCTAATACTTCTTCGCTGCATACGCTCCCGCTCCCGCTCCCGCAGCAGCCTTTCCCTCTCTCATCTACGCCGTTGCATATTGTTAAGCTCCGGCAGCACTGCCCTCTCCCCCTTCAAGTACGAAGTCCTGTCTCACGACCTTGTAAAAGTCCTCGCATGCTCCGGTCGACATCAGCTTCTTCGCCATGCGGGCTAGTCGAAAGGCCCAAGTCGTTCTCGCCATCAACGCAAAGTCCACAGAATGAGACATGCCCACTGACGAGGGCCAGTCCTAGCCAATCAGTATCAAGGGCCCCAGTGCATGTGCAGTGCGAGCGAACCGAGCGGTGGGAATCGAGTCATTGAATTGAAGGAGATTCTGGCGTGGACAAGGAAATCATCGTCGAGTGCAAACAAGGGCTGTTGATGTCTTCTAATGGCTTGTGGGACAGGGAGCCGACCTTTAACAGCCGATGTCAACTTGCCGAGCCAGTCCTTGCGGATGCAATCGCATTTGGTACCATGGAGGTTGTGCACTTCTTGTTTTCGCGAGGAGCAGATTTCTCTTGTCCCAGGTTGTTACACTGTGCCGTTGATTGGAAAATTCGGGCCGAAGACGTCGCAATCGTCGAAAGCCTGGCAAGGGCAGGACGTGAAGTCAATGCACGCCGTTATTGGAAGACCGGGGGCTATTTTGATCGCTGTTCTCCACGTAGCTTGCGACGAGAGTAATGATCCTGTCGCCAAGATACTCCACAAGTCTGGAGCGGATCCTAACGATGACATGGGGAAAGCTGGTTGCGCCGACGGGCCTAGAATAGCACAGGCGAATCGTGGTCAAGGCTGTGCGATCTGTTGCTCATAATAGCTGCTGAGGCTCGAGGTGTCTATTCGCCCACATCTTGAGCAGCTCTAGCCAGGCCGTCGATTCGTGTCGCCCTTGCGGAGGCTGCCGGAGTAGGTTAGTACGATGTTGATGACTCCCGGAGACTGCGTCCGAGCAGATTGAGCATAACGAGATATGAGGTATCTTCGTGGAAATAAGATATCTTCGTAGAAATGTCCTCGTAGAAGGAATGCTCGTGCTGTCTCGAGGGTGTGGTGGAGCCGGGAAGGATTGCATGTTGATCCTTGGCCGCCAAGCGGCCCGCGTGAAAGGTGAAAGCCAACCTCACCTCCCAACACCTCCTCATCTCACCACCCTAAATATTTCAGTGAGCGTCGCTATTCCGGCCGCTTCTCGCGTGCACCTTTAGAAACAACCTCGAAAGCTTCCCTCCGAGCCTTGAAGATTCGTGGGAATTGTCCTGATCGCCTCAGACAAGAGCCCATCCCGTCGAGTAGAAGTACGACCGTCATGAACATTTGGGTGCGAAGGATATGCCATCGAAGAGAGGAGAAGCCAGTGGGATGAATGGGGCATGTGGCCGCCATAGAGTGGTTGTGCATACAATATGAGCTTTCATCGCGCCTGAAAGAGATGAATGCCTTCGAAGAGCGCGTAAAACTCGCCCGAGATTAGCTGGTGCACCACCAGACAGGGCAATGCAATAGCGGCGCTGGGGTAATGGGTGATCAGTGCGATGCAGAGTCAGAAGAACGGATATCCAGAGGGATTGTGCGTGCGCGTCAGTGGTGCTTGCCAGTATGTGCACCAGCGCAAAGCATACCAATGGCCTGGCGCGATGCGAAGAGCTTCCTCCTGATCCGGCCTCCGGCACTGGCCATGCCGTCTGCATGTCTAGGCTCGCATGGGAGTTTCGAAGGAGTGTATTGCTCACAAGGCCACATGATCAATATGCTTTTCCGCCTCGCAGCGATGTCACGGCGTCCATGGATTCCAGTGCTGTAACGTGGTCAAGAATATCAAGCCGCATGGACCGACAAATTGCGCCGAAGCAACCGAAGCGAGCATTGGAAGGAGAAGCCAGCCTTGCTTCGGAAAGCTGGTCACCCACGCCCGGACATAACCCGGGCTTGAGCACTTACTTATGCCGAGCTTCAAAGCTATTTAATGGTAAATTCGACTTCTGCTTGCATCGTGGCGGAAGGGAGTACTGAAACGGACCAATTAGACGCAGCCCCAACCGTAGACGCCAGTCCACCCGTATGGGGGGGTCTCACTGCGCAGCTTGATCATGATCTCGATGAATGAGCATCTCTTCAAAGAATCTTGATCCGTGGACGTCGCATCGATCGTGGACCATTATCCGCTTTTTTTTTTCATCTTTTTGTTTGGCAGCACGTTCAGCATTCGAGTCTCGCTACAAATATCGACACATCATTCCTTTTCGCTCCTCGCACGTGTTTTCCAATTTTTGACGAAAAACAAATCTAGCGGAGGAAATTGTTCTGCTCGTACCTGAGCGACTTTTCGCGCCGGCGCACATGAGCCGACAGTTTGCGATACTTTTTGGCTGGCTTCGCGGCATTTCTCGCCTGCTGTTCGCGCAATTGGCTTCGGATTTTTGGACCACTCGAACCTGCGATCCGCCACTTTAGACAAAGATGAATTCAATTCCGAAAGCTGGCAAAGCAAGGACTATATTGGGCGACACGCATCTTTCGCGCTAGCATCTTACTCCACCAGAATGGTCTCCGGCTCTAATGCCTCGACTTGGTGCGCAAATCATGTGAATGTCACGTGACCGCTAAGTTCCTCCATGTTTGGTGCCCGAGGCTCGAATTCTCCAAAGTATCACATTTTTCTCGCCATTCTCGCGCATGCTGCGAGTCCATCTGCCAGTCCATAAGTTACCAAGTCGATATTATACATTACACCATCCTGAAGCAAACCCGTATGCAAACCGAAAACAGTTGCTAGCGCAATGAATTCCTCCAACATCACCTCTCGAACCAGAGAACCCTCAGCGGTGCCTTCGAACGCGCGACGAATTGCACCGGGACATGGACTAGCCTCTTGAAGCACGTTCCGCAAACCTGCCATGGTCGCATTTCGGAGAACGTGCATGAGGCACATGTCGGCTCCCTTCCATAACTGGATGAGATTGCCCTGCGCCTCAGATGAGGCCTGTTTGAAGGCGTCGCGCTCTTTCTTGCCTTCTTCCGGCATCCATCGGAGCTCCGAGGAGAAGTCTAGTCGGGTACGACGTTAGAGCTAGTAGAGAAGTAGTTGGAAGGGTTCGGTCGTGCAGCCGGGAAGCTTGAGCGTTTTGGTCTTGATTTTGATGAACCGCGAGGTCAGAGCCTTGTGGAAGTACAGAGAGGCATCGCGCAAGAGGGCTCGTTGAACGGAAAACTTGCCTCAATCTTCCAAGTCGAGCGTGATAAGAACGTCATCGGAGGTAAAGATGCGCGCGATCTTTGCGGCGTTATTTATGTCTCGGACTGTTCAGAGGTCGGTCGATGTTCTTCCAAAGGTTCGTAAATGTGTGGCGACTCGATTTGTTGTTTCGAGTCACTTTTTCTGGCTCCGTGTGAGAGTTGCTTGTAAGTAGTCGCGTGGAAGGGTGATGGCCTGCGTTGCAAGGGCGCTTTTGACACAACCAGAGAGCATTGCCGTTTTACTTTTGGTTCCAATATGAATGCCTATTACCTCCATGTAGCTCGCTGCAGATGCCCGGCCTAGCTACGTATTGAACAGCCAGCTAGGGTAAAGGTCAAAAGGTCTTTCTTGCCGAAATGACATGCTCTGTGTCAAGGATTAGTATCTAAGGGGCATAGCGTACCTGCTACTGAAGTGAGAAACGAAAATCAACCCAATTCCAATAATAATCCCTTTGTCTAAGCGAATCTATCCGCCTGCCGTACTAAAGCCCCATAGCAAGAAAGCAAAACCGCGTTCACAAAGTCCGCCGCCCATAAACATTATGTAGTCCCCAATTGAAGAATTTGCCGCCGTCCAGAATCAGAAGCTGCCGCACTTTGGCAGAGCAGCAGGTATAACGCAGAGCTAAGGTTTCCAAGACATCACGCCCAGCTACAATGGTGCCCAGAAGTGTCCGGTTGCCTTCTGGAGTCCCTACCACCAGTAGTCTATCGTGGGCTCTGGTACTAGGAATTCCCAAAAAGGCCTAACAAGAATGTCACACGCGTCCATATCTGGTGCACCCGCAGCGTAGTCTTCGAAAAGGCCTGGAATAGCTGCGAATGCGTCGAGTTCGGCGGCGGAATAAAATGTACCCAGTCGTCCGCCGTTAGTGGCCACCCGCGCCTCCCACATCATCATCGCTCGCATGCGGGATCCTTCCGCAGTCTCTTCCCAAGCTACACGAGCAGTCTCTGGCGAAAGCTTGACGTTGAGATCATCGGAATCAAGGACGCGTAGCAAAGCGCGCATCGCCTCGTTCTGCAATCGTGGCATGAGCCACATATCCGCCGCGATCCAAAGCCGGACGAGCTTGATTTGCAAGTCTTTCGCAGCCTGCACGAAAGCGTCGTACTGCTTTCGAAGATCGTTGTCGGTCGCAGGTTTCGGTCTCATGCAGCCCGGCATTTCTGACAACTCTTTGACGAAGTCTGGGAATTTGCTGTGACTCACCCAGTAGATGAGAAACTCCACGTCGGAGGTCGTGCAGCCGGGTAGCTTCAGCTCCTTCTTGCCCGTCTCCATGAAACCTCCTGTCAGTGCTTTCTTCAAGTAGTCTGAGAGGCCGCAAAGAATAGCGCGCTGGACGGTGTACTTGTTACCATCGTCTAGAGAGAGCTTTATCATCTCGTCGTTCTTGTAAGCGTCGGCGTGTTGGATGATTTCGTTCATGGCTGCGGTTGTCCGATATAGTTCTTTGGGTGGATATAGTCCTTTGGATGGATATAGTTCTTTGGGTGGATATAGTTCTTCGGGTCGATATAGTTCTTTGGTGGGATATAGTTCTTTGGGTAGAGATTGCGTCGAGGTTGAAGTAGTGTTGATTGATGTGAAAGAGTTGCGTTTCGTGCGTGTGTGCGGGTGTGCGGGTGCGCCGTTGTATATGCAAAGAAGCCTTGAGGTATGCGGTGGTGTGCCGAGAGCAGAAGCGTTGGTCCGTAATATAAACCCCGGTGGGCAATGTGTTGTATATAATTCACTTGTGGCGTTCGACGATTCCTCTTCACGCCATGCGGAAAATGCATTCACGTCTCTCGATAAGACCGTTGCTTCTCAGTCCGACTTGATGGGCCAGTTCCATAGTGGCCAGTCCCATAGTGGCCAGGATCGCGAGAAGAGCGCCGCGAAGCACACGGAGATGGTCAAATTGACAATGGCCTTGTGACCGGCACTTGGCCAGGCATTTTCCCGCTTCGTTCGTCCTTCTTTGTCCCTTGGACTCACTCCTCATTTCCCCAAACAACCACGGTCCCATCCCCACCCGCACTGGCCCACATCTTTCTGAATGGATTCCATGCAACAGCACTCACCACATCCCTCTTGGTCGTCTCACCTCCTCTTTCTCCCTCTTCCCTATGCCATAATCTCCTCACAACCTCCCCACTCAAGACATCCCAAACCACAACCTTCCCATTCTCACTCCCACTGACCGCAATCCCATCCCCCATCGCGAAACAACTCCTCACCCTATACGTCTCATTTCGAAACCCACCCTCCTCTTCATCCCGAAAAGTCTGCAGACACTTCCCCGTCCCCCGATCCATAAACCTCGCGCACGAATCCAGAGAAGAAGCAAGATACCCCTCTCCATCCCGACTCGGCATCACACTCGTCACTCCAGTGCCAGGAGCCACGACATCCATCTCCAACACTCCCATCGCGAGATCATAAACCCTCACCCGTCCATCCACACTGCCCGCAAAAATCTCAGACCCCCGGACCGCCACACTCGAGACCGCATCCTTCGCCTCCGAAAACGTCATGATGGGCCTGTCAGAGCGCGACTTGCAATCCCAAATCTTCACCGTCCCATCGAAACTCCCACTCACCACGACTGCGCCCTCCGCGCCCTCGCCGCCGAAAGCAACGGCATTCACCCTCCCCGCATGCCCATTGAACCTCCTCAGAGTCTGCGCGGTGGCCACGTCCCAGAGGAAAACCGTCTTGTCCCCTCCTACGGATACGAAGCGAGAATTGTCTTCGCTCACGTCCAGATCGAGCACTTCGTATCCGTGTGCGGCATAGGTCTGGATCAATCGCTTGGTGGACGGGTTGAAGAGTCGGATGTTTCGGTCTTGGCAGCCGGTGAGAATGTACTGGCCTGTGCCGGCGGAGAAGGTCACGGCGTGTACGGGGCCTTTATGCTCTGTAAGTCGGGCGATGGGCGTTGTGGGGAAACTCTTGGCCGATGAGGAGGCCATGTTCTGGTTGGCGGAGACTTGATGTTGATGAGATGAAGGGTCCCTGTCGAGCTAGTGCTCAAGTACAAAGCCCGACTTTGAGTCGGGCGCATTCGTAACGTAGTATAGTGACCTATGAAATATTAGAAGTGTCTTGTAGTCCTATCCGTGGGGTAGCGAGGAAAGGCGATAGATATATATTCGCGAGGTTAGTAAAGGGAGAAGTAGAGACGCGTTACCTTGTTTGCTAAACAAGCTCGCTTCGCATGACTACTCGCTGAACATTATTAGGGTCACATGTAGGTCCTTTTTCCTGCACCAATCAGAGAAGGCCTTGGCGTGGCTTGGCAGGGTCCAAAAAACAGCTGAAGGTCGGGCAATGAGGTTGAAAGTCGATGCCAATAAGATGGAAGCTTTCGCCTTCTCGCTGTCAGGCGGAATGCATGCAACGTCGAATGCCCGCACGTGGGTGCGCAATTGCATATGCAGGAAGTCATTTTGGAAGTGGAAGACTCAATTATCACAGTCAGGGCAGAGACGTGGGGACAAAAAATTACAACATGTGAATACTGCTTGCTTTCGATTAAGTACATTCCTACAGCTTGATTTCCATATGCCTTTTGTTGAGCTAGCAATGCTCAGCACCTGCCAGCTTCCACACAGCACCAACGCTCGCTCCCATTGTCTCCATAGAAAATAAACACAATGAAAGCATACGTATCGAGGTATCTTCGCACGCAACAAGACAGTCTCCAGTCCCATCACTCTCCCAATGCCTGGCTCCCTTGGATGCGAGCGGGACATGTGCTGTCGTCGCAACTGTCCTGCCGTGGCCTGGTCGGTTCTTGCTTCGATCGCAGTTTTGGCGGAGTTCCAGATCATCACATCTAGCGTCTGCCGGTTCGGGACATGCTGCCTTGCAGGCCTTCGACTTCCGCTTCAAGCTGCTTGATGACGGCGTGACTTTGCTCCAAGTCCTTGTTGAGGCGGTCACGCTCGGAAATGAGCTTCTGCTCCCACTGTCTGAAACGCTGCTCTTCCACCTTGACCTGCTCGGTGAATCGCTTCCTGAGCTGCTCCTCTTCCTCCTTGAACTTGGGGTTATCAAGCTTCCTGGGTCTCGCTTCGCCGAACTTCCGCGTCTCCATCTGCTGTGCGCGGTAGGCCTCGTAGTGGATCTCCTCGGTGGTGTGGATCAGGTCAAGCATGTGGGTGCGGATTAGGATGGCGCGCAGCTTCTTGAAGTCGCAGTGCTCCTCGTTCTCGACCTCGGCAACACCCCACGCATACTGGCGTCCCTTGACGGTGCGGCCGTCGGGAGTGCTGACATCGCGCTCGGATCCTATCACGGAGAACGGCATGGCAGAAATCAGACTACGAGCGTGCTGCAAGCCGGCCTCGTCGTCTTCCTCGAGCGGTGGGGTGTATATCTTGATGCCTTGAGCTTCGATGACGTTTCGGATCTAAGAATTATCAGCACTTCTGCGCTTGCTCGCGAAGTAAGAAGACGGCAAGACTTACGCGGTGCTTGAACTTGGCAAGGTCGGCTTGAGAGAGGGTATCCGCCTTGGCAACGACTGGGATCAAGTTCACTCGTGAGCACAGGCGCTTCATGACCTCAATGTCCAATGGCTTCAGGGTGTGACCGGTTGGGCGGATGAAGTACAGGCAGGCGTGTACCCTCAGGTCAATCTTCTCGGTTCTCTTTGGCTGCTGCTCCTGAAGCATGTAGCTCTCGTGCTGGTCATCCAAGAACTCAATGATGGGCTGCCAGCTATCTCGGTTGTTCACGTAGTCGCCAAAGCCAGGAGTGTCGATGACGGTCAAGCGGACCTTGAAGAACTTCTCCTCCAACTCGGCCTTGGTGATCTCGATCTCAACGGTCTTGTCGACCTGCTTAGCATGACGTCGGCGGTGGTCGGCGTAGTTCTTGATGGTGGTGCTGAAGAGGGTGTTTATGAAGGTCGTCTTTCCAAGACCAGACTCGCCTGCAACCATGATGGTGAAAGCTGCACCGCGCTTGGCTACGATCTTGTGGCGCTGGTTTGGAAGCTACGCGGAGTGTCAACTGCTGTCCATGTATGGTATATAATCTTCCTCGACGGGTTGACATACATTGGCAATGCCAATCGGCGACGCTGCTTCGGCCATGACGGAGACGTTGGAATCTTTTGGTGAGAGAGGGAGAGGAGTCGGCTTGGAGGATGACAATGCGGCGGAAACGAGGACGGCGGAGTCGCGGTGGGAGTCTGGAGAGGGGCGCATGTTAGTGAGGATGTCGTCGTGGTCACCGCCGCGATTGGCGCAATGTCAATGGGTCGATAATGTTTCTGCTGGCCAACGCGCGTGCACCGTGGGTATTGCGCGGCGCCTGCAGGCGAGGGAGAGTGTTGTGCGTACCAAGTCAGAAGACGAAGGAGACTTACAAGCGAGCGGCGGGAGGGAATTGGCGGATGTTGCCTATTGCTGCAGGCGTGATGCAGACGCTGGATGCCGTATGGTCCTGCTGTATCGTATCGAAGGTGGGAGTTTGAGAGGAAGGAAAGCTGGAGTCTCCTTTCCCTGTCCAGGGTGTGCAGGGACGCTCTTGCCGAAATCGATTGGCTTGTGCTTCGTCCCGCCAGCCAATCGGAACACTCGAGCCGCCGCTAGCGTCCCTGGGGTACTTGAGCCGCATTCGGGGTCGCCTTCGTGAAATTTTGGCATGGCTTCTCCATACAACAACGGAGACGGACTTCTGATGGCGACATGGATGCGATCTTGATTTGAACCAAGGCGCATAGCCATCATGAAGACTGAGTTCAAGGTGCGTGGTCCGGCGATGACCCGTTTTGGCACCCACTGACATTGACCACAAGCACAGTTCTCGAACCTCTTGGGTACCGTATACCGGAAAGGCAACCTCGTCTACACCGACGATGGCACATGCTTGTTGTCGCCGGTGGGCAACCGAGTTACGGTGTTCGACCTGATCAACAACAAGTCGCATACTCTCCCCTTTGCGCACAGACAAAACATCTCCCGGATAGCACTACATCCCAACGGCCAACTACTGCTCACAATAGATGAGCAAGGATATGCCATTCTCTCTCACTTTCAGCGGCGGATAGCCCTCTATCACTTCTCGCTCAAAAGTCCGGTCTCGGCGCTTGCCTTCTCCCCAAGCGGCAAGCATTTTGCAGTGGCTCTTGGCCGTAAGCTCGAAGTCTGGAAGACCCCGTCCACCCCTGGGTCCAGCGACGACGCCGACGGAGGACTCGAGTTTGCGCCGTTCGTACGATATCGACAATATGGCGGCCATCATGATACCGTTCAAAGCATTGAATGGAGTAGTGACTCTCGCTTCTTCCTCACGGCAAGCAAAGACTTGACCGCGCGCATATGGAGCTTGGATCCAGAACAAGGCTTCACACCAACAGTCTTAGCCGGTCATCGCACAGCTGTCCACAATGCTTGGTTCAGTAAGGACCAAGAAACAATATGGACGGTATCGAAAGATGGTGCGCTATTTCAGTGGCAGTATCTACCGCCCCTCGATACCGATCCGGACGAGGTCGATGCGGAAGACGAGCGGTGGCGCATAAATCAGAGACATTATTTCTTCCAGGATCAAGCCCATCTTACAACTGCCGCTTTTCATCCTTCGTCTAACCTGCTTGTAACGGGCTTCTCCAATGGCCTGTTCATGCTCCACGAGCTACCGACTTTCTCCGAAATCCACAAGCTCTCGATCTCTGCATCGAACGTGGATACCGTCTCGATAAACCAGTCCGGTGAATGGCTGGCCTTTGGGTCTTCTGCACTTGGGCAACTGCTTGTGTGGGAATGGCAAAGCGAGTCATACATCCTCAAGCAGCAAGGTCATTTCGACAGCATGAATGCACTTACTTATTCTCCTTCGGGCGACAAGATCATTACTTGCGCAGACGATGGAAAGATCAAAGTCTGGGACACAACATCGGGATTCTGCATCGTCACTTTTACAGAGCACACATCAGGTGTGACAGCCTGCGAGTTTGCGAAGCGAGGCAATGTGCTCTTCACAGCTTCTCTTGACGGCAGTATTAGGGCCTTCGATCTCATCCGATATAGGTGTTTCCGAACATTTACCGCGCCCAAGCGACTCAGCTTTAGCTCCATAGCGGTGGATCCAAGTGGCGAGGTCGTTGCAGCTGGATCGTTAGATGATTTCGACATCCATATTTGGAGTGTACAGACTGGCCAGCTTCTCGACCAGCTAAATGGCCACGAAGGGCCAGTATCAAGCCTAGCATTTGCACCAAATGGAGGGAATCTTGTCTCGGGAAGTTGGGACAATACGGTGCGAATATGGTCTGTGTTTGGGCGCACACAGACTTCAGAGCCCATCCAGCTGCAAGCTGATGTTTTGGCTGTGAGCGTGCGACCTGACGGTAGACAAATAGCAGCTTCTACCCTGGACGGACAACTGACTTTCTGGAACCTTAGCGAGGCAACACAAGAGGGTGGCATGGACGGCCGGCGAGATGTTAGTGGAGGTCGTAAAGCCACCGATCGCCGAACTGCTGCCAATGTTGCTGGCACGAAGAGTTTTGGCGCAATAGCATACAGCACGGACGGCTCAGTGTTGATTGCAGGAGGCAACAGCAAGTACATCTGTCTGTATGCGGTGGAGACTGGTGTGCTGCTGCGGAAGTTCACTGTGAGCGTCAACTTGAGCCTGCAAGGCACACAGGAATTTCTCAACTCTCGGCTGCTTACTGAAGCGGGTCCGAGAGCTCTATTAGATGAGCAAGGCGAGGGCTCTGACTTGGAGGACCGCATGGACAAGAGTTTACCTGGTGCCAAACGTGGCGATGCCGCCCAGCGTAAGACGGGCCCCGAAGTGCGCGTACCGGGCATCGCATTCTCACCAACTGGACGAGGGTTCTGCGCTGCGAGTACAGAAGGCTTGCTTCTGTACTCTCTAGATGCCGGTGCGACATTCGATCCCTTCGATCTGGACGTGGATGTCACCCCTGAAAGCACTCTCGAAACATTGAAGCGCGGCGAGTGGTTGAAAGCGATGGTCATGGCGTTCCGACTGAACGACGAAAGGCTCGTACGGCAAGTCTACCGTGCTGTCGCCGTCTCCGACATTGGCCTCGTCGTCCGTGATCTGCCGCAAGTCTACCTCGATCGATTACTCCGTTTCGCTGCGAAGGAATCCGACCAAAGTCCACACCTGGAATACAATCTTCTCTGGTTGGAAAGTCTGCTGAATCAGCATGGTCGTCTACTCAAACAGCAGCAGGGAGAGTATGCCGAAGTGGTGAGAATGCTGCAAAAGGCCATTGGGAGAATACAAGGGGAGATTCTGAAGGTTGCGAATCAGAATGAGCATACGATTGACTACCTACTCGCGCAACCGAGGAAGGATGACGGCGGAAAGCTGCGTCTTAAAGCTATGACGAATGGTTCGACTGGAGAAGCGGATGAAGACGAGGACATGGAGGACGACGATGAGGACGACGGAGAAGGTGGGTGGATCGGGCTGGAAGACTAAGAAGTTCCGTTGAACATCCTCGCAAGTGTGTATTGTAGTACAGAAGAACAGCAGCACATCGTGCAAGGAGCCCTGCCGGCGTAGCTCAACTCGCTCCAGGTTTCCTGACCTTATCACTTTGGGAGCTCCACCCATTGACGTGCCCATGACCTGCTGTGACGTCGACTTTTGTCCTCTCCTCACGCCTCCACACAAAAAGATTCACTTGCGAAGCTCTTTCCTCCACTAGCTTCAACCTTACATCATCGAACCGCAAGAACACGAGTCTCAGCTATGGCCGAAATCACAAGAAACCAGAAGAAGAAGATCGTCTCCGTCATTGGATCCCTCAACATCGACTTCATCACTCGAACGCTGAGAATCCCCGAAGCCGGGGAGACGTTTGCTGCTCGGAGTTTCGATACGGGGTTTGGAGGGAAAGGGGCGAACCAGGCTGTTGCAGGTAAATGCATTCTCTGAACACTTCTCTCGTCGTCGTTCGATGAGAAAACGGAAAGACAAAGATCAACTAAATTGTGGAATTGTGTAGCCGCTCGACTAGCGGGCGAGGATGTCTCGGTTCGTATGATGGGACAGGTTGGCGATGATGGGTTTGGGAATGACTATTTTGAAGCGCTGGGACGGGAGGGGATTGAGAGTTCTGGTGTAAGTGCATATTTTTTCTTTTTGGGTTCAGGAGGTGTGTTTGTGTGAAAGAAGCAAACTAATCATTTTGGGGTCCAGGTGAGGGAATTGAAAGGCCAAAAGACTGGGGTTACGAATATAATTGTGGAAGAGGCGAGTGGGGAGAACCGGATTCTGTTTGTTGCGAATGCGAATGATGCGTATCCTGAAGAGTATGGTCCGGATTGGGATCTTCTGGTGGCGGAGGAGGAAGGAGGAGGAGGGGAGGTTGTGGTTTTCCAGCTGGAGATTCCGATGGAGGTGGTGAGTATGGAACTGTCCATGTCTTGTCTGGATGTCTGGAACTGATATGCTTGTGTTAGGTCCTTCACAATATGCGGAAAGCTAGAGAAGCTGGTAAACATGTCATTCTCAATCCTGCGCCAGCAGCTCCTTTACCGGAAAGCGCTTTTGAGCAGATCGACACGCTGGTCATGAACGAGAGCGAAACCGCCATCCTGGCCGGGCCACAACATCAGCCGAAGGACCAAAGCAACGAGACTCTCATCGCCCTGGCCAAGAAGTTCCTCTCATGGGGCGTTCGAGACGCGGTCGTCATTACTCTGGGCGAGAAGGGTCTAGTCTACGCTACATCGTCCGGATCCGAAGGCCATCTCAATGCGTACAAGGCGAAAGTGGTCGACACCACCGCGGCAGGAGACACTTTCGTAGGAGGCTACGCCGTCCAACGCGTGCGGAATCTAGCAAGCGGCTTCGACTACACCCAAGCCCTGCAATTCGCAACGCTCGCCGCGTCGAAAACGGTCGAGAAAGAGGGAGCAATGGCTGCTATCCCCTACCTTCGACAACTACAAGTCGGAGCCATCACGGATAAGCGCACCATCGCAGCAGCGGAATCCAAAAAGTAGAAGAAAACCTCCAACTTGCAAATCGAAATCAAAAACTTAGATACTTCGTTGCTACACTACCCCATCCCTACCTCACCTCTGCGCAGCATCGAAAATCACAGCACAGTACCCACACTCCCCACCACACCACCCTCCCAAATTCACCGGCATCACATACCGCTGATAGACACAACCCTGCACATTATAAAAACAATTACTGCCCCAGGTATAGCATCGCGGACAGTAGATATGATTCCAGTTCGCGGGTCTCGGCAGCACCGACAGGCTCCCATCGATGTGGAATTCGCTGGCTGTAGCGGGATAACGGGAAGCGGGAGGTGCGCGGCCACGGATCTCGCCTGCGCGCGCTGCGCGCCAGAGGAGTTCGTCGAAGGAGATGAGCTTATCGGGTGAGGGCGGTGCGGCGGCGACGGCGGTTTGTTCGTCTGCGATGAGGGTTTGCAGGAGGGCTACCTCTGCGGGGTCGTAGCCGTCGTCTTCTTCTTCTTCTTCTTCTTCTTCTTCTTCTTCCTTCTCCTTCTCCTTCTCCTGCTCCTCCTGTGTAGGGACAGGGGCAGAGTTTGGATCTGTTCCTTCGGCTGGTGTGGGCTTCGCTTGGTCGAGTGGATCGACAAAAAGGTCTTCGAGGTTGTCGGCTTCCGACTGTGTTTGGTCGACGAGAGCAGGAGTTTCCCCGGCGAAGGACGACGATGATGTCTGCTCCGGTTCTGCCTCTTCAGAGAGAGGTTCGAGTTTGACTTGGGGAATACCGGAGGGATAAGCAGCAGGGGAAAGCTCCTCCTGCTTGACCTGGACGCATTTCGAAGCTCGCTTGGCTTTCTTCACAGGCCCAGAAACATGACTTTCCTCATCAGCCGGAGCACTTCTCTTCTTGGTGGGCTTTGCAGTCGGCTGCGTCAATTTAGCCTTCTTCGCGGGCAGAGGAGATGCTTCTCCGTCAGGAGAAGCTGCTCGCTTCTTGCTCGTCTTGCTCGTCTTGCTCGCTGGGGCTTCCTTTTCGCTTGGAGCGTTGCGTTGCTCATCCGCCCGCGCAACAACGCTGTCAGACGTCTTCTTCGTACCTGCCATTTCGTTACTGAGGAAGCAGAATTCAGTGGGAATGCTTGATTTGTTTTTCTTTTTTTCTTTCTTGTCTCACGAGACCGGCTCGTATGTTAGCAGGATGCAGAACACTCAAGGGAAAACAGAGAAAATGCAAGGAAATGTAGATGCTGCTACCAGAGCCCAGGAAGATCGGTGTACGAAATAGAAAGGAACGTTCGAGGGAAGAGTTGCTTGAGATGTCTCTCAATCTGCCCCGAGACGCGCGACAAAGAAACGTTGTCCCAGAATAGCAGGCAAAGGGTTGAGAAAAGGACAAAGGCCATCGAGACAATCGTCATCAAAGTCACTCGAGATGTCTTATCGACGTCCCTTGTTTCCAGTGGCAAGTCGCGAAGCGCTTCATCTTAAATTATCCAATTTTTAGCAACCTTTGAAAGGTCAACTAGTGATACCGCCTTGCCATCCAAGTGGCGGGAGTAGGAGTGGAAGTTAAAGGCGAGCCCGCCATTCCGCCCGACTGTCGTTGTAGTTGTTGATGTACATTTCGCCGCCATGTTGGCATATCGCGATGCCATGTGAGCTGTACATTCCCTTTCAAGATCCATCATTGCTCAACGCCAAACACCCTGCTAATTCTCCCGCGTCAATGCGAGTCGTCTTCCTAGGTAATACATGATTATGAGTCCGTTGGCTGGTCGATGGCATTTGGTGTCCATTCGTTGCCAACGTATCTGAACCAGTTTGGTCTACAGTCCTCTTTCTGCAAAAAGGGCTGACCATCGTAGAACTGGCCCGCAGTACACTTGCTACACTTGGGTGAGTTGGGACAGTTAAAGAACGGAATGTGCCGATAGCCAATGTCCTTGAACCAGTGAATCTTGCTGACGTCTTCAAACAAGCCAAGTGCGATGGAGTGGACCGGGGCATCGCCCCAGCGCTCGTAGAAAAAGCCTCCAGCCCGGTCGAGGTGCTCAAAATAGGCCTCGTATACTGGCGAGCGCCAGAAGTTCATGTCCGCGATCTCAAAGTTTGACCAGAAATGGCATGTGCTGTAGCCTCCGGCAATGTGGTGGTGCTCCGGTCTTCGCTCTCGGTCTGTCAACCAGCCCATGGCGTTGTTCTTTGGGAGCGGCGCCGTGTTGCTGGCGAGAAACTTGATTGTCTCCGGCCAGAGTGTTGGGATTGACTGCGGCGAGTCGTAGATGTTGATGGTGAAGCCATAGGTCTTGTTGTGGTCGCGCATGTAGCGGAAGACGTCGTAGTCGACGTCGCAGTAGAAGTTGACGTGCGGCTCGACACGCCAGTAGTATTGCATGTCCTTCAACGCCGGATGCTTGTAGAAAAAACCGCTGTTCCATCTGCACATCTGATGGTACGACTTCATTCTTGCGTATTGGATGTTCTGCTCCTCCAAGATCTTTGCGCTCTCTTCCATCAAGTCCATGTTGATCCACGACGGAATCTCCCAATGCTCCTTGGGAATCAGCTCGTATCTGCATTCAGCCTTTGTGTTGGCCTGTGTCGCTCTCTTGAACTCTTCCGTAAACGGCTCATCGTTGAAGAAGGTCCAGGGGTAGTTGAACTTGTGGTTCCACGTCCGCTCCAACTCTTGCATGCTACCCACAATCTGCTCCAATTCGCTGTTCCGGACCAGAGACAGTAATGTGGCGTTGATGCGATCGGATTTGGGGTTGTTGGGAGCGTAGTTGTCGCCATTTACTCGATGGAGTGGTTCGGGAGGCTCGCCAGTTGCTGATCTCCGAGTCAGTCTCCCGGTCAGTCTCCATTATGATGCGCTCTTTGCGACGCGGTGCTTGTGCGTACGATCTAAGTTGGGATCTCGAACCATATCATCGATCTTCTCCCTCCCGCCAGGTGCCGATATGATCTTGGGACTCCGCATGATCTGAAATACCAGGAAGACAAATAGGAGCATTGTCCCTCCCGCGAGCATCTTGATGGGTTTGGGCATCTTGCCGGAAGGAGATTTGCCCTTGACGCCGGGCAGCGTGTCGTATGAAAAGCTGTCTCGTTTCTTCTCCATCGTCCAAAGGAGAGATGAGGATATCGCCCATGTCGCCCGCACAAGCCGGGACTCTCCCAAAATAAAGCCTGAGGCAAACTTCGGCCTGAGCCCCGGCGCGGTCCGGAAGCTTCCAGTTAATAATCCCTTTCCGTATTCCAACAACATCGCGTCTTGTCTCCGCGTCGTCTTCGCGTTAGCAGATCATCGACAACAGAATTCGAAGATTACACCCACGATGCGATCTGGATGCAGACATGGCTCACGCTGCGACTCTCAGCAGACTTGCCGAGAGCTTGGTCACAGCAATCACCGGCCAGACCACCGGTGATGCCGCCTTCCGCAGGTTGAAAGATCAGACACTGCGAGGCCTGAAGGACCAAAGTCATGCCCGCACCAATCAATTCGCCGTCAAGGACACTTTCGATGGTCTCGTGGAGAAGTTCATCGTTCTGAACCGCGAAGATCTGGCAGTGGCACTGGCTGAGCGCCTCGAGGAACTCCCCACCAAATCGAAATGGATGCCCGAGATATCATCATTGCTGCTCGAGCTCAGCGATCGGCCAGTGAATAACACGAAGCTGAAAGATGTCTTCAATGCGAACGTGCCCGAGTTCTCGGCGCCTGAGCTGACGTGGAGCGACATCATTGCCGACGACCCTCTCGATGACCCCGACATGTGGGATGTCGTCGAGCGTGGCTATCATTCCAGCGGCGACGACGAGTTCAACCCAGACGTAGACTCGGAGCCTACCGTCTCAACCAAGGCCACGTCTGTACATGGAGATGATCCCGTTGCCATTGCCAGGATGCACCTCATGCAACCCAAGGAGACCACGATTCAAGATTTGACGTCAGCGAGAAGTCGTTGGGAGGCCTTTCAAGACCAAGAAGATGGAATAGAGCCTTCGGAGCTGCTTCTTGTGCGCGAGATCTTGTCAATGTTGCATGGACTACCCACCGACCTGTTCCTGCTGGAAGAACACTCGGGACAAGTTCGCGTCTCGACACAAGTCCGCCTGCGCAACACCAGCCACTCCAGCATCATGAGCCTTCTGAACACTGCTGCTAGAGCCGGTACTTCGATCAATCTGCTCCGAAAGTGGAAGTCGGCCGAACAAAGAGTGACCTACATGCAAGCAGTGGTCTCCGCTGTAGACACACTCTGCTCG
Source organism: Lecanosticta acicola (assembly GCA_963674455.1). Lineage (NCBI taxonomy): Eukaryota > Fungi > Ascomycota > Dothideomycetes > Mycosphaerellales > Mycosphaerellaceae > Lecanosticta > Lecanosticta acicola. Next base: position 81,667 of record CAVMBE010000042.1, on the reverse strand, counting down.
CGATTCGGGAAGCAGCTCGCAGCGCTGGAGGAGCAGTTCAGACGTCCGGACAAAGATCGCGTGGTAAGCGCAAACGAAACACTCACCCAGGTCTTGAGCTATGCGACACCTTTGGCTCACTTGTCGACTCTCATCCAACGATGCTCTAACGCATCACAGGGTCGCAGTCCGTTCGCATTGATGGATCTACTGTACGAGGAGGCAAACATTGCTCAGATGTCAGGATCTCAGCACACGTTCGAATTGCTGGCAGACGTCTTACTGGCTGGATTAGAGGCATACCTGCGTCCTGTCGCAGCCTGGATACAACTTGGTACCCTAAGCCCAAGATCTCAAGATGTCTTCTTCGTGAAGGAATCCAACCAACATTGTGAAGCGGGTAATCTTTGGCACGGTCAGTACGAGATGCGTATCAGTGGTGACGGCAACGCATTAGCGCCCGTTTGCGTATTACCAGTCGCCCACGACATATTCGTGATCGGCAAGAGCAAGTCCTTCCGTAAGCGTCTGGGCGATTCGAGCGATCTGTCGATACACACCCACCCCTTAGATGGTGAAGTCTCTCTTCTCAATGGCGTTCGGCAGTCTGTGCACCAAGATTCTCTGGTTCCGTTCTCACAGACCTTGATCGATGTCCTGGAGCAGTGGATTTTATCAGTTGGTAGAGAGGATACTACTTTCGTCACTTCAGCACTGCTACGAGACCATGGACTGGACAGCACTCTGACTGCTATTCCATATGTGTTCTTTTCAAAAGACGGAGCTTCATTTCAGGACTTCGCTGATGCTGTCTTCGACCGCCTTGCCAAGCGTCAGGTCGCGAACCTTTCAATCGATCAGTTCCTGTTCACCGAGTTGGCTCAGACCACGTTAGGAAGTCCATCACAGGTACTTGCGGAAAATCTCAGTGTCAGCATCCGTGAAGAAGATTCATCTATCACAGCCTCCACAGTGCGCAGACTGGAATCGGTACGACTTGGACATCATCTTTCTTGGCCGGTACAAAATATCACGCGATCGGAGAGCCTAGAGACTCTCTCCATGATATTTGCGCTGCTTCTTCAAACCAGCTACACCGCCAGCAAGTTAAGCTCCAGCTGCTTTGATCTCCGATCGGCAAACGCAGGTACTGCGGGTGTGCTTGCGCTTCGACAACATCTACTCTGTTTCGCAAACATAGTGCAAGATCATATCACCACTGCAACGAATGTACTACACGGAGAGATGCAAAAGCAGATGGCTCTTGCTGCCGACATCGACTCAATGGTTGCAATCTGGTCTCTTTATGAGAAGCGGCTGAAGATAACACTCCTCCTATCGCCCAAACTGGAGCCTATGCGGGAGGCTGTTGTCTGCATCTTGGAGTTGGGAGATGCACTGACCGAAAATTGCGGCCCTCGAAGTGTTGCGCATCTCCGGGCGCAGCTACAGAAGCAGTTGGCCTTCCTCATTGCCGGAATTCGCAGCGTCAGTCGAGCTGGAGGCGACCTTTCCCTTGAAATCTTGGCAGAAAGACTAGATTGGGGTGCCGGCTGATGGGAAAAGGTGTTGATGTTATCCACTTGAAATGAACAATGCATCTCCACGCAATACGATTGGGCTCCCCTGCCAGCTCTTGATAACGGAGGCCACCGGAGCGCCGAATTGATACCTCTAGCTACGAAGCAAACTGTTCGACGCGTGAGAAGAGTGCAGAACACTCGAGGATACCAATCTCAGGTGTATCCCATACGAGACTACCTTACCTTGGCTCTGACTGGTCCAGCAGTTGCACCCGGAGAAAGGCCTCCTGGTCCTCCCGCCATGGGCGCCGCTCGTTCAATTAGCTGCAAAGACCTATCACTCAAGGCAGTCGTGGCTTAACTGCTTCATTCTGCATCATCACGAATACTTGGAGCAAGCGTATATCGCATCCTGCACACATCGTACGCGTTGCAACAGATCAATGATCGAGCAAGTCCGCGGAAGCAAAACGAAGAAGCATGAGGTTGAATCTCGACTCCGTCTTTCGACGGGAAGCACTGGATAAGTGACTGTGTTCGTTCAATTGCAGAATCGTACAACGTGTCCGCTCAACAATCATGGATGCTAAAATACGCCTTGCAGCGAACGCCTGCGCTCCTGAGGAAAAACCGGATATCCAAAGTGAATGTGAACAAAACATCTCCTTGCTAAATCACCTCTTCCGGGTCGACCAGCTCGCCACCCTCCGAATGGTAGTCGTACGCCTAAGAACCATTACCCTCGACTTTTTCACGGACTCTTCCGAAGTAAATCCCGACAAACTCGAACAAGGCGAAGTAGAAGCGGAAGAAAACGGCGTTTCCGTCCCAGGAAACGAAACCTGCGCAACTTTCATCGCCGGCTCTTTACTGAAGGCATCCGTCGGCAGAGCATACTCCATCGTCGGCGCAACAGGCTGTTCTTGCTTATTACACGCCATAGCCATGAATCTCGCCATTTCGTAGAGACTATTACGATGTGTGGGCACGTGATGTGTTCCAAGGAAATGAATCGTAGTGGCGTCTTCGAAGGCTTCTGCTAGTCTGGCGGATTGTTCGGCGCTGACCATCGTATCGAATTCCGCAAAGAGGTGCAGCGATGGGGTGTGGATCTTGGAGCTGTAGAAGCCGGAATAATATTTGAGGGAACCCTGGAAACCGCAGCAGGAGATTGCGAATTTGAAGGGGGATTGTGGTGAGGGTAGGAGGAACGGGGAGCCTTGTGTCGCGAGTCCGATCCTCCGTTCTGCGGAATTCTCACACCAGCTCGCGAGCATCATGCCGATCGTAGCGCCTTGCGAGAAGCCGACGATTCCATCAAACGGCCCTTCTTCCGTGATGTATTTGGCGAGGTATTCGAGCGCGGGAAAGAGGTGTTCGTGGCGTTGCTCGAAACTCTGAGGCGTCCAGTACCAGGCATATGTCTCGACGTCTTCGGGGTCGGTGGAATCGTAGCGGACGTCCGGGATCATCTTCAGCGGGCCGTCGGGACAGAACCATTCGACGCCGTCGAAGCGGCTGAGCAGGTCGACGGAGAGGGATTCGTTGACGTAGCTGCTCAGCTGTTTCGTCTTCATCGCGATGCGCAGGTAGTCGCCGCTCTGACCGAAGCCTGATGAGGAAATGTCAGGGGATATGTGGTACGTCGCGGAATCTTTCCAAGGAAGAATACGAACCGTGAAGAGCGAGAACTCGCATCTTCCTCCGCGACACCGGCGCCGCCTTCTCCAATATCTTCTCTGCCATGTGGTGTTGAGCATCGTCGTTTGTCCCATCCGCCAGGTTGAAACCCGCGGCATAGAAAGAGTTGTGCATCATAGTGGCGGGAAGCTTATAGATATGAAAAAGGGGGGAATGGAATGAGTCTGGCAGGCAACGCACAGCAGTTATACTATCGATATGAGGGACTAACGTGAATCCCTGAACGATTGCTCGTGCTACGCGATGATGGCACACAAGCAGTATTTGGCTGTAAATGCACGATGAGGAGGAGTTGCGCGACCTGCTCCTGATGACATGAGTGGGTTATCTTTATGTCTCCCAGCTGTGCGTCACATTTCAATGTCCCGTAGATGACCCCGACGATGTCACGTCAAGCTACGCTGCAGAGGCCGAATCCGTCTCCTCCAGTCCATACCCTCATGAGCTGCGCCCTATGCTTGGCCCGAGACCCGCAGCACTTTGGCTTCGTTGCTCCTCCCCCTCGGGGCCGCAGTGTGTGTAACGAGCGTCGGTGGGCTCAGACAGCTTGATCGATGCAGTTGGTCGACGTCGCCAGCTCCTGGAGACAATTGTGGATCCTGTCTTAGGCTAGCCACGAGACATGGCAGTATGTGTCTTACTTTTTGGCCAAGTTCGGGCTGGATGACGGCGGCGATCGGCTGATTTACTGCGTGGCTCGCAGCTTGAAAGAATCGATATGATTTTGGCGCAGACGTCGGCGAGACTTTTTCGAAATGGGCTTCATCAGTGGTGGATGGGGCTCTATAGTTGAGCATTCCTGGCCCCCTGTCTGCCGGAAGAAGGCGGCGGGCTATAAACGACGCCGGAATGGTGTGTTTACGGGGCATCGAGCGCTCTCAAGACGACGGCCATGTCGAGGAAAATGTCGGCAGTCGTTCTGGAAAGGAAAAGAAGCAAGAATCCAAGAAGGCTTGTGAAAGCACAAAGGCCAAGCACGTTTGTGACGATGCTCGGTTTCACGTGGAATTCGGCGCGCTTGAAACGCGGGGGTGATAAACGTGGGTCGACGATCAGTCGAGAAAGAATTCCATATCATCCAAAGTCGGTAGCGAGGGGGTCATCCAACACATCATAGTCGAGATCACGACCGCTCTCTCGCGATTCCTTCCAACTCATATTCGAGAGTAGCTGCCTCCATCGATCGTGCATGCGGTGTGCCATCCTGGATATAATCCGATTTCTGAGGCAAGACGTATCCGGAGAGACACGTCAGGATCGCATTGATGTCGTGGAAGACCCAGTTCTTTTGCTTTTTCTTCTTCATCCGTCTCTCGTCATCGAAATCTATGTGACCGAATCTGGTCCATTCCGTTGCCGTTTGCGTTTTCTCGATATGGTAGTGCAATGCATGAAAGGGTAATACACCCGGAGTGTCCATGTAGTAGGATATTTCTTTCCGACCCTTAGAGCGTACCAAAGATTTCAAAGAATCAGACGTGTGTTCATCATGCTTATACTTCTTAGTCCACATGCTTTCCACCCTCGAGCCATCGAGCTGGAGGCCGGGAAACACCGGTAGGGCAGCCTGAAAGGTCATGTATTCTCAATCAAGCAGCGGCAACGGAGAATTGACGACGCGGACATGTCGAAGCGTGGTCAGTCTGCTGGCCGGCCGCTGGCTCAAGACAGGTAGGTGACATGAGGATGCCAGCCGTTGCCGATCTCCTGGTCAAAGGTGCGGCATACCAGCTTGAGAGACACCACCTCATCATGGAAGACACTTGCCACGTTGTGGAAGAAGATCTCAAGGCGAAGCCCAGGTGGCAGTCCTAAGAGAGAGGGGGGAGGTGAGCCCATGATGGATCTAGTGGCAAGAGTGGAGGATATGGTGTCGAAGGCGCCTCGAGAGCATTCCTATCTGGGCAAAACAGAGGGAGATCCTAGCATGTGAAGAAGATCGGCCGCGCAAGGATGAAGTCAGAAGGCAGGTAAAGCTGCTGATAGAGTTATTGATGCTTGGCAACATGCTTCCGCTATACCTCGATTAAAACGAAACCGTGTCAGTCATTCATTGAGCCTGAATACTTCTCCTTGTAACAAATCGCCAGCAGAAGCCATGTGGTGGTCTCGACCAAGCCTGGTCAATGAGCCTAGCGGTCCAAGAGAGGGTACAGATCACCGCCCAAGGAACTTGCTGTCCAGTCGCAATCAAAGAAAGGAATCCTTTTCCGACCGTCATCAGTCGAATAACCCTCGCGAAGATCACGCACCAAAAAATGATGCTATTGAAAACCCAACCACCAAACCGTGCACAGCGTGTGACAGGATCTGCACAATGACCTTTTTCGGTTTCGAAGAGGCGACATCCCGTTCATCGGGTCAGGGTTGACAAGAGATCCAGGGAAGCAGTGCAGAAAGTGGAGAAGAAGGAGAAGGAAGAATTTGTCTCGGGAGGTGAGAGAGAAACAGCAGCAACAAAGTATCAGTGTGAAGGGGCGGGAGGGATTGATACAGGTAGTGATGTAGTCTTGATGACACTATTGATTGAGCCATGCGGTGCATGCATGCAGCCTCGTGGACCTAGACGAATCCAAATAAATGTATTGGTTTTTAGGGGCCCGCTAATAAGCCCTGGAAGCGTTCCCTCAGAGATCGGTAACCAATCGCAACGGGAGAAGTACCACGAACGGGCTTTGCAGAGTGCGAGCAGAGCCATCTTGCAAGAAGATATCCGCGGCGACAGGGAAGAGCATTTGCAAGGCGTGAAAGTTTTGATGGTAGGGAGCGGAGAACTGAGGAGGAGGAAAAGAAGAAGAAGCTGTTCGGGCCTATGTGTCGCGTATACAAACCACTGGGGACCAGTGTGAGCTCCTCATCAGTTTCTCCAAGCCTATTGTCGATATGGACCGGTACCCAGCTGAAGTTCTTGTGGCAAGCATGCCGACCGCACCCCGATGGCAGAAGCGGTTGGCAGCTCGCGCAGAGCTGAGCATCGCGAATTGCCCCGACGCAGGGCCAGGAGCAGAATCCTCATGCGCCGCTTCTGACTCGATTTCGGTCTCAGGTTCGTCCCTAGCTTCAATCCCAACCTCGACTTCGTCCACCGAGACGTGTCTACCAAGTGCGATTCCCGAGCGGCTGCAGGAACGAAGACAGGCCGGAAAACTTCTCTTCATCGATCCGGAGCCAAGCGTGGACGGAACTACTTCTCCACCGAGCACGATTTCTGTCGAACTCGCGGGTAGCTTTCTCGGTTTTCCTTGCCCTCCAACGCCGGGAACTGCAGTAAACGCCAGACGATCTCTTGCTCCCGCCGGTAGTCGTCCGCCTGTGCTGGTTGTTGCGGGCCTGGACTTCACGACACCTGCGGACACCGGGATTCAGAAGCGACCACGACGCAGCTCAAGCGCAGATAGTGCATTGCCCCCCCTTCCTAAGCCTCATCCACGTCAGACGCAGGTCGACTTTCCACGGGGCGAATTGAATGAATTGATCCAGGAGAAACAATCTCAACACGAGGACTCCGAGTTCGAAGCAGAGTCTGACCCGGGCTCAGGAACCACAGCAGGCTCGGACTCTGTCATCCGGAATTCAAACGATCGTCTCTCGCGCGTCTTGGCTAATCGACATCTTCTGCGGGTTCCTCAGCTATCAGGAGTGATATTATCGAAACCTCATGATACAAAGCGCAATCCACTTCGTACTGGATCTGCCGGATCCATGGCCACTTCAAAAGCGGTTTCGCGGGAATGGAAGAGGAGGCAACGGGCGCCTTTGAGCTCCCAGCTCGACCTCTGGATGTAAGCCCGCCATGCTGCTCGTCGCACTCTGAGCTGATACTGATCTTGGAATGAAGCGACGACCTCCACGAATGAGTCTCTCATAGCAAAGGGTATTGCGGCCCGATCGAAGTATCCAGGCTGTCCTCCCACACCGAAGGCGTTTCCTGCTGGCTGATCGGTTCGCCCACCTTGTTTAGAGCCCAGACTAGGTATGGCTGCCAGCGCTCGTCCAGCTCCTGGTATATGGCTTCCGCCAACTGTCGCCCGAGACCTTCCATGGACCACAGCCGCCCGAACTGATGGACAGCAACTGCATAGTGTCCGAGTATGAGCAGAGCCATCGGATCGCGTCGTTTCAGGAGGGCAATGAAGTCACCCACGTCACCCTCTACCATCACTGCCCAGCTACATACGATGCTCAGCTGTCGCTTGCCCGGTGTCATGGCCATAACCGCGGCCAAAGCCCAGATTCCTTTTTGATACGCTCTGTGACGCATGATGGAATCCTCGTCCGACGGGTTCGGGAGATAGATGGCCACACATCGTCGCAAGGCTTCCAGGGCACTCCTAAAGTCGTGGTCGAGGCTGGTGAAGTCCGACTCTTGTGGACTCAATTGGAGAAGAACGGAGCGAAAGCGGCCGTCGTAGAGCCATTCTCTCCCTTCAATGGCAATGGCAGTGCAGCCAACGAGAGCATCGAAGACATCGATCAACTGACAGACGACGTTTTGGGGGTCGTCGTGATTGCCCTGGAGCATGGCGTAGCAGAGACAGCTGAGAAGGAGGGAGAAGGCGAAGAGGGCGTCGCAATTCTGCTGGTTGATGTCCTGCAGCAGTGGAATGTAAAGGGTCAGAGCATGCTGCTGATGATACCGGGCGATGCTCATCAAGCTCTCCTTCTCTCGGTCTGGACGGTCATGTCGGATATGAAGGGCTGCGAGCGCAAGAATTCCGTGCAGCAAGAAGCGGTTGGAGAAGGCCATCTGAGGAACGTGCCGGCGCCAGAGCTCGACTTCGTGGGCGTTGGGAGCCAGCGTCTCGCAGGTGAAGGCGGTGAAATGGTGCAGAAGCTCCAAATCTCGCATCGGGAAGATTGGCTCCGGGGACTCTGCATGTGTCGAGGCAAGAAACGGGGGCAGAGAGAGCGCCTGGCTATAGACCTGGCCATAGACCTGGCTATAAGAGCATTCGCGATTGCCGCGCTTGCAGTTGCGGCACACGGGCTTCTCCTCGTCGCAGCGTACCCGGCGAGCCTTGCACGTGCTGCAGCCATGGCGAGTCTTCTTGTGCGGCCTTCGCGAGGGCATTTTTGGGAGAGCCGGTGGAGTGAAATTTCGGTATTGTCTTGTTCTTGTGTCCAATGGAATGATTGCTCTCAAGACATGTCTGCGTCCGGTCTTCCCTGCTTCAGTCTCCTGGGACGCGTCGAATGCGGGAACGATGCGCTGGAACGCTTGAAGTGGTATATGAATACCGGGAGGACTGCAACGACGAGCGATACATTTTGATTTTTGGGCGGAAGAGACGGAGGTTGATGACGACGGAAGAAAGCGTGCCTTATCTTACTAAGGTAGGTATGGCCTGATGTGCATATCGGATTCTCATGGCACAGACGGAGCTTCTCTGCTTCCGATTCCGTGGAATGCCAAGAAAGTATAAACCGCACTATACTCTAAAAGTCATCATTCTTCACCTTCACATGCTACCGGCTTGATAAACTCTCGATGGAACGGACGGGTGTTTGATGGTTTGCATACCTCCGTTTGGATCTATGCACTCGAATATGATACCATCCACGAACCAAGACCCCAGAAGACTGCCAAGACAGCTAAACGCAGACGTACCACACGCCGCAAGGCTCCCTCTCCCTTGCCCTCTCCCTCTCCCTCTCCCTCTAAAGCGCGGAATCAGTAACATTAACCGCAACATCCCTAACCACACACCCCTCCCTCCCACCAACCCACCGCCCCTCCAACATCCTCTGCAAAACCTCCAAAGCCCTGGCATCGCCATTGCTCTCCTCGGCAAGGTGTCCCCCAAGCCCATTCCTCTCGTACACAACCTCCGCCCCGCCCTGACAATACCTCTCCACCAAGGCATCCGCATCCTCCACCGGCGAAATCTCATCATGCACAGCTTTGTAGATATACATCGGTGCTGTTGGGATGCCGTGATAGCCTAGACTCGCGTCCCGAGCGAGCGGCTGGGCGATTGCCGGGGCGGAGAGAATCGATCCGTTGCGAGGGAGAGGGAGGAAGTAATTGTACATGTCCTGGTAAGCGAAGGCGACGAAAGCTTCACTGATCGACATGTTCCGCACCGAGAGGAAAGTGCTGGCGTTGTAGGGTCCTGAAGGGCGGAGTTGCGAGGCGAGGTATGCTTCCACTTGGGGATGTTGGGTGGCGAGACCGACGAGACCGGCGGGGATGAGAGCCGCGAAGGTGGAATTCCGGGCTACGTTGGGGAGGGCGTTCGTGATGTTGGGCAGAATGCCGCCCAGAGCTGCACCGGCGAGGATGTCTCCCAGTTCGGGCGCGTACTGGACTTGGAGTTCGAGGGCGAAGCCGGAGGCGAAGGAGCCGCCGCTGTAACCCCAGAGGGCAACTTTGGGCTGGCTGCGATTCGTGAAACTGTGGCCGAGGACCGCACGGATGGAATCTAGAGTCGCATGTCCGGCCTGAACGCCGCAGACGAAAGACGCCTTCGGGCCTTCAAAGTCCGGGACATTGACGTACCAGCCTCGCGAGAGGGAAGCTTGGATGTCCGTGTCCACCAATGCAAGGTCGCCTCCACTGGCGTAAAGAAGCGTCGAGGGTCCCGCGTCGACGTCCGGGGTATTATATGGGATCTGATAGGAGAGGAGAGCGCTGGTGTTGGTGTTGGCGTTCTTCTTGGGGACGAAGAGAGTGGTCCAGGCATAGGACGGCTCGTAATGGGTGTCCGTGGTGCGGAACAGGATGTTGTAGACCGACGAGGCATTGGCAAAAGACGCGGTGAGGTTTCCCGGTGCATTGCGGATGCGGAGTATCTCTCCAGGAGCGGCGTGCTGGTAATCTGGCGGTGTCGCGTAGAATGGGTCTTGACTGGGTGGGAGAGGCGTCAACTGTGTAGCCGCAGTTGCAATGAGTCCGGATAGCAAGACGAGAAGTCGAGGGGCCATCTTTGCGGTAGTGCCTGGGGAATGAATGGTTGTACAAGATGCAATCCGCCTGCCTTGGGGGACATGTTAGATGGTATACTTATAGAGTAAGTAGCCGGCTCGTGCATTCCTTCGTAGTAGGTAGCAAAAATAATAAGGATAATAGCATACCGCTGCTCAATCCACCGCATTTGTGGTCTAACCTCAAGTGGACTGGTGGAAAGGCCGGGGCCCTTGTGCAAACCATCGGCTTTGAAAGCATACTGGATCTCGCGTTTCGTTTCTGGACATAGACGGAGATGCGATGAGAATCTCCGTCAGCTATGCAGCAAGCGGGTTCCACAGCATGTCGAAGTGCATACGTTGCTCGTCAGTCAGAAGAGGATTCCTCCGTGCAGGATCGAATCCTCCGCTGTCTTCGCTGTCTTCGCTCGTCTCGGAAAGAGGCTAGCCTCACTGAGGCTTGTTTGCGAAGAAGGAAAAAGCCCACAGCGGGACTCGCACTCAGCCCCTGTAATCCACTACTCGGTATACTACTACTGACGCCCAATAATAATGGACCACCTCGCAATGCACGCCGGATTCGGTAAGCGCCTGCACTTTCTTACTGCTCGCTACTACTTCTATGTATGTCAGCCATGTATGTCTATGACGAGCTGCAGTGAGATGCCTCAATGATCAGGGGGTCTGTCCCTTTCCACCGCAGAAGCTCACCACTGCCCACTTGCCGCTCCACGCCCATTTTCTCGCGCCACTGTTACCACCTCCTCCTTCCACGGCTCGCAGTCGCTCGTCTTCTCCCTTTGGCAGTCCCACAACAACGTCGGCTTTGCACGTCCTCAGTGCCAGTACGTTGATTCCAGATCCAGGGCCTAGAGGGCCAAGCGCTTCGGGGAAAGGCGTGGTAGGATCCCACATCACGTCTCCCGTCAATTTGCGGTAGTTTAGGTCGCCTTTGAAGATGACCAGTTCGCTCTCCTTCAAATCCTCGTACAGCTTGGGCGCAGTCTTGGGGAGACGCCAATAGCTCCCTCCCTCAGTCCAGAAGACATTGGGTCGGAGGACGATCTTACCCTCAGCGTACAGCTGACTCCAGTTCTGGAAGAGCGTCTGCAGACTCTCTGCATCCGCCTCATTTAATGCTTGAGGTTTCACTCCCTGCGCTTGCTCTTCCTCCGACGGCGATTCGTAGAAAGTCTTAGCATTGACCAGCACGTTCAGGAGATCGCCGAAGTCTTTCGGAATCACATCTGAGACAAACCAAGGAATGTTCTTTGGATGGAGCACGATCTGAGTAGCCAAATCCGCTTGCAGAAGGTAGCCGGCCAGCACGAGATCGACAAATAGCTCAAATCCAGCGTTGTCGAGTACGATGTCGACTCGTCGCTCCTTGGCACCAGAGGCCTTGGCTTTCTTCAATGTAGCAAACGCTGATGCGAAATCATTCACGATGATCTTGTCTTCGTTGGCCTTGCGGGCATTGGCACCCTGCAACTTCTGAATATCATCGTAGCTCAGGTTCGTGAGCAGTGACAGATCGGTGGCATTTCCCCACAGGCAGATCTCGCACATCTCGACGAAAAGCAGCTTCTCGGCATTTTCGCGCTCCTCAGCACTTGCTGAAGCGATGGCCGACTGGTTCGACTGGAATTGCTTTGTCAAGTCGTTGTATCGGTGGGCAAGCTCGATGACAGCCGGCCTCGATGAGCGAAAGGTCGAAGTCTTCTGTTTTGAAAAGACATCGTAGTTCTTCCAGTGTTTGGAGTTTGCGAAGAGAGTCGCCATGCGTCTGTAGAGATAGCACTCTGCGTAGAGCCATGCCACATCATGCCACTTGGGGTGACCACGCTGCTCGAGTTCTTTGTTGTAGCCGGGGATATCTGAGCCGCCATCATCAGACAGCGGGCTGCCTATGGTCAGTATCTCAAACACCACAGCCCTTGGATGTTGACATACCTCAGCTGTCGATTATGCTGGAGCTCGTATTTGAGCGTAGCAAGGCCTTGGGTGATCTGCTTGCCCTCCTCCGCCTTCTCACCGGATTCCTGGGAGGTCGCTCGATGGACATCGTCAATGGCTTGTGTCTGCGAGAATTGTAAGTCTCCGTGTGCGTGCGGTTTCCGATCAGGCTCTACCAATATTGTTGGCCACCTCTCCCTCGCCGACACATACGCAAAGGAATTCGGGTCGCTTGTGCTTGACGGCGCTTGAAAATTGTCAGCCACGGCTTCGACGCCAGTCTCTCGTCGGAATCGCTTACCAACTTTCGGGTCGAGTTCCATGTTCGTTGATGCTGGCTGGTGAGTTGGAGGTGGAATGGGAGCAAGCTCAAAAGATTTATTCAACGTCGAAGCCCGAACGTCACTGCCAGGATCGGGAAGCCGAGCTCGGCAAAATTGCTTAGCTCAGCGGGCGGGCTTGAGAGCTGGAGCCTCGCTGGAATTGATGAGGATTACAGCTGAAAACCTACATACGCCGTCCTGATTCCCCCACAGGCAGCACTGTTCGAATGTCCAAATTCTCGGGCCCAATAGACCTCAACTGCTCGCCCGCACAGAGCGCCGCTGCTTGTAAAACCCTCTTCATCTCATCCCTGGTTAACCCTACCTCATCCGCTCCTTTGCATCCCGCGACATCCTCCAACACATGGAACACGACACGGGCTGCAGTCACTGCAAGGTACCTCATCTGTCGGACCGAGTCCATCCTCAGAACGAAGCCTCTCCCGGGCATGCGGTCCGTCTCATCGTACTGGTGAGAGTCCTCCCCTGTCGCCTTTGCATCTTCATCACTCCCCACCGATTCTGGGAAAACCAATCCCCGCCGAATGAAATGTATCGAGAACCGCCAATAGACACCTTCTAGCCAGATCCAGGTCAGGTTGCGAATGAAGTTCTCACTTGCGCCATCGATCCAGTACAGGCACTGGAGCTTGAAGTCATCGTTCCAGGCCGGCATTTTGAGAATGTAGCCACGCAAGTAAGCTGGCAAGAGCTCTGCTCTGACTTGCCTGCAGACGGCCATCAAATGCGTGACGTGCTGCGCTGCTGCAGACCGTCGTGACAATTCGTATGGTGCTGCAGCCCACAGCACCCGCATTCTGCTGCGTCCGCCATTGCGTTGAACTTTACTGTTGCCAATGCTGTCGTCCGCAAGGGCTGAATAGATCTGAAGTCTCAATTCGGGTGGTAGTGACAGCAAGCGCGAGATGCTTTGCTCAGCTGCAGTGTAGCTCCCATCTTCCGACTTTTCTCCTGGTGCGAGTGGCACAGAAAGAGAGGAGAGGTCAACTAGATCATCAATTTTGGCGACTGCAGCCTCCGCGTGCGTAACTCCAGACTTTCCGACGTATCCTGGCTCACGGTCTCCTGGCATGTTCAAAGTTGGGGTGTGCAGGATGGTTCCGATTTTACAAGGGCTTCCCAATGCGGTGGGCGGAACCTGACCACTTAATATGCGTGGGTTGGTCAAGGTGGAGTTTCTCTCGTGGTTGGTCGACCAGTGCTTAGTGTCGGCGTAGTAAAGGTATCAACTCGTGAACATTATTCATTATCTCGGTATCTTTTCCACCTAACCCAACCTTCATTCCGCGCATTCGTCACGCTTCTTCGGCCTCACCGCAACGCATTGTAGTCCGCCTCGGGAAATGCCACATGTCCACTGAGACTGGTCGGGATGCCCGTCGGACTGAGCGCAGAGGGTGCAAAATTGCCATCGTACGTCGGCGGACTCGCGAATTGTGCACTTCCTTGGTGGCTCAGTCTACGGCCGGGGTGCGCCATGCCGTCTGCGTGATGGCGAGAGTCTGACTCTGAGTTGCGATGCAAGAGGGCCTCCGAATCATCTCCCGCAGTCTGCTGGCCATAGGTCAGGCGGTCATCGCTGGTAGTATGCAGCTGTTCGTCGATGTTGGCGGACCATGGATCTTTGCTCGGATCGTCGGTGCCTAGCGCGTCTGTCGAACCATGGTTCTTCATGCCGACACTCGGAACGACGCCGGTCTTGCGGTATTGAATTATGGCACGGACAGCGAGGTAGCTGGTGACGGCAAATAGGAGGAAGACGATGATGCCGAAGCCGACTGTGGCTTTGCTGACTTTACACTTGGTCTCACTTCCGTACCCGAATGAAGCGCAAGTGCCGTCTTTCTTGGTTGTGGTGTCTTCTCTCTTAGTGCTCTTGTCTGTGCCATCGCTGCTGGAATCCGTCTTGCCTTTGGCGATTCCGTCGGCATTCCATACGGCCACGGCTATCGAGGCAGCGAACCAGAGAATAGCGAAGAGGATATCGATGGTCGCGATGGCCCAGACGTTGTTGAAGCGCCAGGCACGACTCCACATGGGGACCATGACGAGATAGATGATAGCAGGGAAAGTGAGGAAACACTGGACATTTGTCAGTACCCCATCACGCTTGCAATGGTCGGAGTCGGCGTACGAGTGCAAAGTAGAAGCCGGTCTGCGCTCCGAAGCTTCCGCTCTTCGTCATGACAGCGAGCGTCAGGCATCCGGCGACGAAAATGAGCAGAGCCTGGAACAGGTGTATTGCAGCTTTGGTGCGCTGGGTCTTCGTTTGTGGAATCTGCATGGTGGGTGGTGGATGTTGCCTGGCTGAGGAGTGGTATGTGAGGAGAGAATGGCCGGCGAGGGTGAGGGTGAGGATGGAGTATGGAGTACCGAGAAGGAGAGAGTGGTCATGTATGATGTATACTCATGGAGGTCTGGGGGTCTCAGACACGCGCTCCGTCCGGTAGTTGAGACAGCAACGCGTGGAGCAAGGATCGTGCTCTATATTTTTGAAGCTTGCGCGTTCTGCCACAGCCCCTACACTGCCGCTGCGAGGCTGAGAATGGGCGTGCACGTAACGGAAGGGCTCGTCGTGTGGTAGCCAATGAGCGAGCACGTTTTGTGGTCGATACGTAGAGTACAAGGTGCGCTTTTGCATCAATTTTGCCGTAGTTAATCTGTGTAGGTGTTAGTGAAACGCTGTGTTGTTTCCTCGCAAACTCAAACTGCTGTATAGCAACCGGATCTGCAGGTACCGGCCCGAACCGACGTCTTACATAACCCCCTCCTTGGCATCGTCTTCTCCCTCCTTGCCTCCTCCCTCGCTTCTCCATCGACTTCGAAGTCGACATCGACATCCACTCCGTTAGGATTCTTACGAATAGTTTGACTGGCTCGGATCGATCTCAATACGTTCGGCTCGGTCGAGAATCCCGAATATATCGCGACAAGGCATGCGAAACACCTGTAATCGCAAGAGCTCGAGGCGCTCCGAACCCGAGTCTCATGTGATACCCGGCCAGAACGAGGAAACTAGCTCCATTCAATATTCACCTGCCACTTCAGGGTCGCTGCCTTTATCAGCGCTGTGACAACCGCAATAAACGTGGCTTGACTTGGTCGATGCGCAAATCGGGCTGCATAGGAACAGCACTCCAACTTACCTTCCGCGCTTATTTCAAGAATAATGTGTACCATATGTAGATAGTTAATAATCCTGTACTTTGAAAGCATTGCGTTCTACCACCGGCTTCTTGGATGCTTGGACCGCGGTACATGCATGATCGCAAAGTCTGCAGATGTAAAGCATCTGACAATCGGATCCGTGCGCACATTACACGCACCTCCGATGGCTACAGCCCGACAGTCTACTCAGAGTGCAGACTCCTGAAGTTTTATGCATCAGGTCTCACAGCTCTCTTCCCCTCCACATTTCGCCCACTCCTCCCACGAATTTCATTCTCCTTCTCCATTTCTTCCGCATTCTTTCTCCTCGCCGCCAGATTCCGCAGTCTTCTCTTCTCGTACTCATCTTCACTCCAATGCTTATAGAGCTCTTCCAAGTTTGGGATTCGTCCTCGTCTCATGGCTTGCTCCCATGGACTTGATTTACTCCATCCTGAGCTTTCCTTCTCAGAATTTTGGCCAGCTGATGATGCACCCTCCTGAACTCCTCCTTTCCTCGGCTTGGTTGTCATACTCTGGAGATCTCCCACAGCACGTTCCTGTTCATTGCCCTCTTTCTCCTGTTCCCGCTCCTCCCTAGCATCCTCCCAAGCCTCCTCGCCATCCTCCAACTCCTTCACCCTCCCATCCAATTTCCTCAAATGGCCGCTCAGTTCCCGATACCCCTCCAAAAGCACCTGAACAAGCCTCTCGAGAGCCTCGACCCGTCCATGTAACACCTGATGTAACCTCGATGAATTCCTTATGAACTCATCCAATTTCTCATCCTGACTCAGTAACGCCTCGCTCGGGAAGGGCAATCTCGATTTTTCAGGTTTGGGTCTGGACTGTGCTTTCAGGCTGGCTATGCGTTCGAAGTGTTGGTAAGGGGTTGGGGGATCATGTTTTTGTGAAGGAGTAGCGGTTGCTCTCTCGCGGTCATTGCCGGGGTTGTAGAATCTTCGTGGTCTTTGGTGCTTTGGTAGTGAGGATTGGGAATTGGAGTAGGAGGAACCGCTGGCGCTGGTGGTGGTGCTGCTCCAATGGGCAGGCGATGATGGATTCCCCAAGTATTCAGAGATTGTGATGCTCGGCACTCTGGAGCTGCTTGGGGGTCGCGGGCGTTTCAGGGGAGGGGCTTCATTTCCTTCTCTGTCCAATGTGGGCCCGAATTGTGCGAACGTAAGTTCGTCGTCTGGCAGTGGTGGCGACCTTCGTGGAGTCTTGAATTTGTGCTTTCGCCGGTGCGCTTCAGGAAACATGCTGAACGAAGTAGGGGGAGGGAATCCAAGCAGGAGCCTGAGAGAGACAAGTTCAAGGCCTCGGGTCGATTGACGAAGCCGACATCAGGGGATAAAAGACACTAAAAATTTGGGTTTCAGTCACCGCTGTCGAAGATCGATCAGTGATCAGTGTTACAGCGATCTTCTTCACGGTGAGTTGCCCTCTTGCAAACTTCATCCTCCAGGCATCGGCCTGCAACGCTCTTCGGCTTCGCGTCTTCGCATGCCTTCACTGCTGCTCTGGCCTCATTCCATTCCCGCCGATCTTCCTCGCGGATAACGACACGTCCACCATCTTGCACCAGCTTTCTCATTCTCTTCTCTACGTCGATCAAGACTCTTCGTGCATCTTCTCTTGTAGTCTCAACGAAAGTGGCTCGCTCAGCATCCCATTTCTTCTGAAGCCGTCGCAAAGCCCAGACTAAGCCCAGCGCGGCGATGGCACCGGCTTCGTAGAGCGCTACGCCCCCAGATGCAATAAAGAGCCATCCTCCAAGTGCGCCAGAGCCGCCGATGGTACTGAGAGATGCAAGAAGTAAAGTCTGAGCTTTGCGATGCATTGCAGGGACAAGCTGATGTAGCATCTGCTGTCGCGCCAGATGTATCGTCTGCGGCCAGGGTGGGTCAAAAATCGCGTTGAGCCCAGTTCGCTCTTCTACTTTTGCAAGCATTGGCGGTAGCTGCATCAGCTCCGCAACCGTGCCATACCTCGATAATGTAGCACCGTCAATTTTGGTTGCTTTATAATCTTCAATTTCCCTTTTCAGCATTTTGGTAACTGGATCATGAGTGGCTCCCTCTTGCCCCATTCCTGGTACAGGTGGGGACTCTTTCTTCAGCTCGTCCACGCTTGCAAAGCCGGCTTCAAGAACTCTTCCGCTCAAGAATGCCAGATTCTGTTCCGCCTCCACCAGCCAGCCTCTTCGCAGCACGTCGGCGGCAGAAATGGAGACTTCGTCAATGCGGTAAAACAAACGCCACCAGACTGTTCTCCGCCAGGTGGGCGAGATCAGAGCAGCGCTAAGATTCATTTGCAAGTCACGGTGGGCTTCTTCAGACCAAGTCGCTATAGCTGAATGGAGAGTTGATCGCTTGGTGTCAGGAACTGTCTGGGAAGCTGATGAAGCTTCCGCGGCGGACGCTGCGCTTGAGATGGCGTCCTCTGCACGGGAAAGCACTGAGCTCAGCATTTCATCGAGAGCAGGCTTCAGGCCATGGTGGAACCCATTCGTGGCTGCTGCAGCAGAAAGCCAGTTCGAGATCGAAGCTACGCGGCTCTCCTGCCATTTCTCACTGTAAATCGCGCCGTTCGCATTGCTAGATCGAAACAAACCAAGTGCTTGGTCGGCGAGTTCGATATTGACAGCGCTCCCGTACACACTCTCGTCGTATGCACGATTCTTGGCAACCTGCAGTGGTAGATTGAGCGCCGCGCTGATGAGTCTGCCGTCGGCCAGAGCGGCGGGTAAGCGGCCATACTCCAGGGCTCCAGTCACTCCATCGGCGACTATCAAAGCTCTGTGTACAGGATAGCGCACAAAACCAACCCGACCACCACTGGAATTCGGCATTGTGATTGGCGGTACTAGGATGCTTTCCTCCAGCTCTTTTGCACTCTCAGCGGTACCAGGTGGAGTATACCCTGTAGCATTAAGTCCCGTGACCAATATCTCCATGTTCCACCTTCGCAGCCGCGGAGAGGAAATCCTCAACTCTTGAACTGGTGGTGTAGAGCTGGGCTGCACGCCGCTCTCTGTGATGTCCTCTCCATAGCGTATCAAGACACTTCTTCCGTCGCTCTCATTCAGTAACAACTTCTCCCATGCCTCCTCTTCGCCCAATTCATCAGCGAGTAAGACTCTGGCCAGCTTCCGCGCCGCGCGTACTCCGTTGCCTCCTAGTCCTAGGAAGGCTATTCGAACGACCGGATCAGCGCTCTCTAGACTTCGTAGCGCGAGTTGGAGACGCGACAGGTCAACATAGCCGCTGGCTTTGTCCTGTAGTAGCTGCAATCGCTGGTGGAGTTCGCGGAGCTCGGGCGGGACTGTTGAGGGCGCATTGATGGCGGTCGTAGAAGCTAGGGAGTCATTGGTTGCGTAACTACGACTTCTCGGTAGCTGCAATTGCGTTCTGTAAGGTGGTCTCTCGGTTTTCGATATGATATAGCTCCTCGTCGTCTGATGTTGGCTGGCTTTGAGGATCGTCGTTTGAGGCCTCTCATTAGTCACGCTGCCTTTAAGCAGACATGACGGACAGACATAAGGCTCAGCCTTGATTGCCCGTAGAGCGTGTGAAGATATCAGCGTACGAGAAGGCATTGCCAGGCGCAATGCTGGGAATGTTCACGAAAAGCGTGCAGTGAGCTCACGTGTGGTGTTTCACCAGCTGCCGATCGAGCTCTGTTCGGCTCAAGCTCGGAGAATTGGGTCTCAGTAGACCTAGCTGCGCCTAACAACTCTTTCTCCTATCTACATAGAATCCACTAATCTGTCTACATTTTCCCAATCCAAGCGAGGCAACTCTCTTGGGAAAATGAAGCATCTCACTCTCTCATCCACGGCCATCTCATGGAAGAGGTGCAACTCCGTGCCGTCGCACACCCCAACTCGCTCTTATTCCCGCCCTAGCCTTGAATTGCAGGCCATTCCTCGTCTTCTAATCTCCCCCTTGGTCCCAAGTCCGAGGGCTGACGGCTAAATATGTCCGGTGTCATCCATCTCTCTTTGAAAAGAGCGAATGTGGGTGACATTCTGTGTGGTCCTCACTGCCTCAATATGTGGTAACATGGCTTCTTTTCGGGGCGGTAAGGATTTCGAATCGCATGCGCGGCGTCAGATGCGCGGCAGGAGATGGTGAGTTCTACTCATCAGACGTCAGGGCTTACTGTCTGTCAATCAGAGTCAGGATCGATCGTGGCATTTCGGATATGAAAACTTACTTAACAACCCTGGCTGCTGCCCCCGAAGTGGACTATTGGCCTTGCAACACTTACTCAGTCTTCACTCGACGCAACTTCAGTCACGAAACAGTCGTGTCAAACTCGACACTCTCGCTCCGACCAGGCTGGGTGCCGTCCAAGGAGCAACAAACAACATGACTGCGCTGGGAGATGGAACTGGTCCAGCGCGCCTGGCACACGATCAAATCATCGTTCACATTACAGCGTCTGATACGCAGAAAACCTCCGAAGAAGAGCGCACTACAAATCGTCTCAACTTCGGAATCCACCACGGACTTAATGCCAGCTGGTGCACAAGAGCCGCAAGCACGAGCTGAGAACGCGGATGATGTGCAGGAGCGGCCGACCATCCAGAAAGCCATTCAAGAATATGCAGAACGATTTCTAGAGGTCAGCAACTCCACATACATCCAGCCCCTGAGGATCTTCGTTGGTTGACATGAGATCAGGCTTGCGAAGGCAACATACTGGGCAACGTCTCGTCCACAATCATTCGTTTTGTCAAGACACCTGGTCTGCCGCCCTACTACCATTTCAAATGCTACATTATCCTCGCCGCAGCCAGGGAAGAAGAAACGGCAGAAGCGAATGTTGCAGTAGGGAAACATTACATTGCCAAAGCGCGAGAAGCGCACGTCCGGGGAAAAGAACTATACGTACACGATCCGAGGGATAAGCTTACGCTTGAGGCACTTCGGAAATGCATCGACGAAGAGTGGGCTGCACTGAGAGCATATGAGAAGAACGAAGTGTACAGACCTGAAGACCAGGAAGACAATTGGCCGCTGAACTTAAGATTTGAAGAAGAGCAATGGTGGATCAACCCAGAACAACACATTTAGACTGCAACATAACTCTGATCGATTGGTTTGTGCCGGTCGATCCACACAGAGGTACAACGAACGCGCCTACTGCAGCGCGCAATCCCGAACAGGTGCTCGGATGTGATACCAATTTTTCCTGCGGACCGACACTGACCGACCATTAACTTCTGGAAGGTACATACCCATCTTCACATGCCAAATTCGATTGCTGCGACCCAAATCTTTTCGCTATCGGAAATTTCTGATGCGGGTTTATGATGCAAATGCTGAAGTACATGTACCTTCTATTCCGAGGCCTTCGTCGAGATCGATCGCGTCGTCATATCATTTATTTCTCACTAATTTGGCCTCAAAAAGCCCCCCCGAAAAGAAGTCTGCAAATTATCATCTTGCATAAACGACATTGTCACGCGCGAAAAAAGACGGAAAAAAATTGGTGCCCTCAAGAGGAGTCGAACCTCTGACCTCATCATTACTAGTGATGCGCTCTACCACTCTGTTTTTATTGTTAGCGACAGGCCCAGACCCGAGTTTGTGTTATTGTTTGAACTTACGAGCTATAAGGGCGTTTTGTGTCATGTGATATGTTTAAGAAAATTTTTGTTCGTATATATCTCCTCATGCTAGTGAGGCCGACGACGGACCGAGAGTGTACATAGCAAATCGATTGGTTCTACCTATCTACTGTTCCTTTTGTTTTGCACAGAGCAAATTTGTGGTATGGCGAAGAGCAAATCACATGCCTTTTCACATTGCCTTCGGGGAGCATCGAGGTCGAGTCATAACCATTATTTCCAATACAATATAAGCTGTTCAGATGCAGCTATATGGTTCTGTGCAGTTCCAGAGACCAAGACACGCCATGACACCATACAAAAGGCATCGCTATAACGTGTGTTCGAGAAGATTCAAAACATAACATGTCAACCCCTTCGATCTTCGTCTCGTCTGCATTCCCTCGTTCAATCCTCCTTAAGACACGCCATTCGCTCCTGCAGCATTTCCATTCACTCCACCAGTATTACCCTTTCGCTTTGCCTGCTCCTCTTTCTGCAACTTGATACTCCTCTCCTTCAGATCCTCACAATAGTCCACCACTCGCGCCTGTAAAGCTTCTCCGAATTTCTTCTTCATCGAATTGGCTCCCAGCCCACTAAACGTAATCCACGTTCTGTATTTGCACGTCTTGCCGTCTTGCGATTCCTCAATCTCGTTGACGCGTTCCGTCTTCAGTATGAACGACGGGGCCAGCAAATTCGCATTATCCAAGCACCATCGTATCCTCGTAACATTGCCCCCAGACTCATGGCTCTTATGGCCGTCATTTACATGTTTCAACGGTTCGAGATGTCGACAGACTTCTTTGCTGGACTGGCGTTCTTCGCGTGTCATTTGGACCGTGAAGGTCATGAAGGTTCCCTGTTCCATTTTCAAGGTTCTGGAATGGGGATGTGGATGTTTCGTCACGAGTACGTCGGGCGTAAAGGTGTTCCATTCCCGCCAGTCGTGGATGTCTATTATGGCGTTGTAAGGGTGGACGGGAGGGGTAGGGATGTCGATTTCTGCGTAGACGGACCATTTACCGCCGTCGGGAATGGTGGGTGTTATTCTGGGGCCCAGGTTGACGTTCGAGCGGAAGTGGTGGTCTTGGTAGCTGGGACCTGTATTTGGAATGGCTTTCGGACTGGGTGCCATGCTGCGATGTATTGAGAGCGTTGAACGATGGTCGTGGGTAGAAGGTGGACTTGGTCCTCGCGTTGTGGTCGATGCTTCAATGGACAGACATTGAAGTGATCTTAGAGACTGAGCAGAGGCTGGGTCAGCCGGGTCTATCAGGGCAACGACGTCAATTGCAGGGGACCTCGTTGATCCAAGTTGGCTGTCACAGCTGTCTTGGATATTCACTTCACGGCCCCTGCTCTTCGGATCTCGGCTGGATCGCCCACCAGGTTTGAGCTAATCCCCACAATCACATGGCCGCCGCTTAGCTAAGACCTGACCTTCCTCCACTTCCATGTTGGCCTGCAGTCCTGATTTCTTATTGACAACATCATCCATCTCGAACACCGCACCACATCTCTACCCACACACATCTGCGACATGGCGTCGCCGCCGGCCGGCTCACCGCCAAGCTCCACGCCTCTCGCCCTTCCCCGCCAACGTCCAGGTGCTCCCGGTGGACTCTCACTTGCACTGCCCAAGAGTCGAAAACCCTCTCTCGCACCCTCCACGGGCTCGGCGCATCCCCTGCGGCAGACCTCCTTCCCGCCGCCCGACAGTCTGGAAGCCCAGCATCAGGCGGCAGAAGACCACGCGCTGCGCGAATTCTCTCCGGGTGACGGCGAAGACCTAGACGACATTAGCGATACCGAGATCACCAGCGCCGTGAGCGGCCCAACCGGAGATGCGGCTTTCGTGGGCCAGAAGCGCAAACGTGGCGGCGAGAAGAAAGGTCGGGGGAGACATACGAAGAGCCAGAGCGTGCGCATGGGAAGCGCGAGCGTTGTGAACGGGGATGATGGAAGATCGACCACCGCAGGGAAGAGGGGAGGGACTGCAGGCGCGGCTTCATTAGTAAATGGCGAGGCGGAAGATGATGAGGATGACGAGGATGAGGGCGATGTCGGCGTTAATGCCGCTGATGGAGCTTTCAATGCCCAAACATTGGAGCAGGATAACCAGCGACGATACCTGTTCCGTGAGGCCGTGAACCAGGACCATCAGGACAGATATGATGCCTACAATCGGGTCAAACTAAAGAACTCCGATGTGAAGAGGCTGGTCAACCAGACACTATCGCAGAGTGTGCCGCCGAACGTTATTGCCGTCGTGCAGGCGTACACCAAGATGTTTGCTGGGATGCTGATTGAGGGTGCGCGGGAGGTGCAGACTGAGTGGATGGCTGCGTACCCAAAGCGGCCAGACGATGGAGACTGCAGGGCCTATAAGAGGCTGAAACTCATGCAAGAGGAAGCGGAGGAGGAGGAGGAAGAAGAAGAAGACAAAGTGGAGGAGATTGAAGAAGGCGAGAAGGATAAGCAAGCCCCAAAAGAGAATGGTGAGAAGATACCCAACGGCCAGCCGTCGTCGCCCGAAGACGTCAAGCCCGTCAATCTCGATGCTATCGCGGAGAGCGATCCCAGCAGACCTTCGAGTAGCTCGAAGACCCAAGACACTTCACAGACGCAGCCGGACAGCCAGACAAATGGACAGCCGAACGGCACATCGCAAAGCCAAACCAACGGCGAGAAGAAAACGGAAGTCGACGAGGATGTGCTCGAAGACCTTGACTATGCTCAGCCTGGGGCATGGGGCTTATCAAAGTACGTGGATGAGTGCGACCGAGGACCTCTGCTACCCGATCACCTGCGAGAGTCGTTACGGCGTTACAAGAAATCACGTGGCGGTGGTACGGTTGGCTTTACTGCTATCAGTCTGGAGAGGCCCGAGGTCGCAGCTCCCAGGATGGGAGGGAAGCGGTTGTTCAGATAAGGGCGTCGTCGACTGGTATACATTCTTTCATAGTGACCACGAGAGATGTCCAAGACACTCAATTAATATCGTGTTGATGCCATTCATCATTCACCAGAACTGTGCTATACACGCTCGTACGAATATGCACATATCCCTTTCATACACTGCAAACCGACCATTTGTACAAGACGACCCGTAAAGCTCCTTGCTGAAAGCCATCACCATCTCGTCTCACGTTCTTCGAGTCTCCAGCACCTCACCAATTCCCCCTCCGGCCAACCTCCTCCCGACAGTCACTGCCTTTCCGTAAACACAATATCCACATCCCCCAAATCCACCGTAAAATGATCTTTCGTCTCCTTCAACAACCTCGTCCCATCCTCTCCCGGTGCCAGCTTCACATCATACGTCATCACCAATCGCGTCGTCAGCGTCCGGAGTTCCATGAGCGCGAGATTCTTGCCGATGCAACCAAAGGGGCCCATGGAGAAAGGGGCAAAGGCGTCTTTATGTTTGACTTTGGATTCTTGGGAGTACCAGCGTTCGGGGATGAAGGAGTCTGCTTCGGCGTAGATGGATTCATCTGTTTTGAAGAAAATTGGGAAACAGGTTAGCTCTTTTGTGGTGGTGAGGGGTGGAGATGGCGGCATACCTCGTCCCATGACATATTGCGGTGTGATGAAGGTGACGTTGCCTGGAATCCAGGTGTCGCCGACTTTCATGCCTTCGGGGGGAGTGAGTCTGTTGACGCCGGAGGGGACCGGTGGGTGGAGACGGAGGGCCTCGTTGATGCAACCGTTCAGATGCTCGCAGCCGCGGACATCACTTTCTTGCCATACGCCCTTGGCGAGGATCGGTTCGAGTTCTGCGCGTAGCTTGCGGACCTGTTCCGGGCTCTGAGCAAGGTAGTAGAACAGAGAAGTGAGGGTTGCGGCTGTCGTGTCACTGCCCGCCACGATGATCAATCGAGCGTCGGCCTGCAACATGATGTCCTGTTCTGGATTTGGCACGTCCTTGTATGCTTTGAGTAGCCAGCCCATGATGTCTGAGTCCCGCTTCTTCTCTCCGGCATTCTTCACTCGCCAGGTCAGTTCGTTGGCACAGAAGTTGACGAACTTCTGGTAGCCCGCAGACAATCCAGGAATCTGGGTCAACATCCGGAAGAACCAGCCTGGTAAGCGGTATGCAAGTGGTTGCATTCCTTCATCCAACATCTTCAACTCGAGCGGCTTCTCGCCCTTGTCCAACATGCCGTAGTCCCTGCCGAACGCTAGAAGCCCCATCGCGTCGAAGGAGAACAGATTGAACCATTTGGTGACATTGACCGGCTTGCCACTGTGTTTGCCAATCTGTTCGATCAGCTTCGTGTTAAACTTTTGAATCTCGGTCTCGTAGTCCCGGAGAGCTTTCTCGGAGAAAGCAGGAGCCCATACTCTTCGTCGTCGATCGTGCAGACCCTTGTCGCGGGATGTGTGCATCGAGGTCAATGGCTTGTCATTGTCGTACCAGATCGCCTTGGTGACTCGAGACTTGTTCCCGTAGGCAGCTTCCATGGCATCGGGATCGATGATGGATATGTCGTTGGATCCAATACGGACGAACTTGCCATACTTCTTGTGTGCCGCTTGCAGCCAATAGTAACCATCTGAGTTGCCGAGCTGAGATGAAAGCCATAGATTCGAAATTCTAGCTTGAAATGGTCCCGGAATTCGGTTCAATGGATTGAGGAACAGTCTGAAGAACAGGCAGTTACCATAGGCTCCGACCAGGAACGAAGCAGCTATTGCCGAGCTCAACACCGCAGCCGCTGGCACATCAGATGAGTAGCCCTTGACCAGTCCAACAGCCAGTCCAATGTAGGCGGCCAGAAAGGTGAACAAGTAGGTAAATGCATACATGTGCGTCTCGAACCGATGAAAGTAGGCCCAGAAGATAGCCGTGCCCGCGGCAAAAGCCGCCAAGCTGGCTGTCGCTGGGGAAATCTCGCTCCCTGTGCTGGACGACATACTGAATGTTGACTTGACGGAGGCAGAACTCTGTCTCCATCCTTCGGGATACAACGAGGGTTTAAATCCAATGCATCTGGAGCACCCCGCCGTCGTGAATCCGGGGCCCCGCACTCGCCCTGGCCTCGCTCTATTCCCATTCGAGCTTTGCCCGTGCTTGCCGATCCTTCTGGGAAACCTTAGACTTGCCGCCCGAAACCCTAATTCCGTTCCCCTTGCGAGCAATACCACAATACGACAGTGACGTCTGGTCCATCAGCATGGAACCGTCCGCCTTGGTCGAGGCTGTTGATGAAAGGCGCATCGCGGGCCCAATGGATCACCACGAGTGGTAGTCGAGCTTCAAGGACGTGATGCCGGCCGAAGGGACCCGAGACAGATTGTGAGCCTGGCCGAAGAGAACTCTTCCAGTGCAATCAACCTGATAATGTGCTACTGTCCTGCGTTGAAGATCGGCGTTGCTTAAGCTGTACAACTGCAGTGTTTCAGCAACGCAATTGCCATTCCAGGACTACCTCGCGTTCGATAAGCGTTGGGCGGAAGGTTGTTGCGTGACGAGTTGCCTCGTTTGTCCTCATCAAGTCCGGATGATCTCTTTGCCTTGTTGTTGTGACTTTACGGGTGCGTCTTTCTCGACATCAGTTGTCCAGTGGCTTGATAAGGCTATCGAGTGATGTGCTTTTTGTCCCATTCCACCTTGGACTGCACGGAAATAACGATGAGTGTACTTGGACCCATGAATATCCGTCACTGGACCGGCTAAAGCGGCTGTTTGGGCGTTCTTGTCTCAGAAGCCGCTTGGGTGTGTTCTTGACCTTATAGTAAGCAGATGATAGTGCTGCAGGAAGTCGGACGAAAGGAGGAAGCGAGGTCACGTCGCCGTTGAAGTTGAGGCCTGTCCACGGCTTCTCTCGGACAACAATGTTCGAGCCCCAGGCACTGCCTAGGTTAGGTATTAATAACATCTCCTAGGTTGCGATCTGAATATTTGCCTCACCTCCTACATGCCCTCGGCGACATACCAACACAGCCTCTCACGTCTCGCAAATAATTCGCCGACACCGTACCTTTCGAATGCCATACCGCTGACGGAACTCGTCCCGAAGCGCTCGCATGCCGCTTTTATCACGGTGGGAGTTGCGTGCGATATGTGATTCATAGGAAGTTTGCCAAGGCTATTCGTGATTGGTTCAATTCCAAACCAGGAGATATCTGAATTCCTGCCTGATCTCGATATTCTCCTAACGCCGTTAACATGTCGACGTCGCACGCATTGCGTTGCGAATTATTGAACCAATAAGACGGAGGTCAACCACTGTATAACACGACACCAGGAGCCCAAGAAGAGCTCAAGCCGGATTCTGACGGGCGATTCTATGATTCCGGGCCGCACTCAGCTTGCATGGCCTGACAATCATCCGTGAACATGAACGTTTGTTGTTCCCTACCACTTGCTTCAAGACCGCACTGCCCTAGGAGCCTTCTTCCTCGCAGCCATCTTGTTCGTGGGATTTTCTCGCAAGTTGTGCCCGACCTCAACTTGGCACGAGTCGGATACATCTCTGGTATATACAGCATGGGCTCGTGCTTCTGGTTTCTTTATTGTCGGTGTCATCACGAGGTATACGGGTGACTACAAATACTAGAGCCTTCTCTTCGGAATGCCACTCACGACCCTCGGCGTGGCGCTCACGATCGCTTTCTCGCCAGCCGGACGTCAACGTTGGCAGCATCATCATGTGCCAACTCTTCATCGCGTACCCGTCATCAACACCAGCGAGGATGCTACAAAAAGAAGAATCGCCATCGACCAATTCAACCCTACCAATCCCGACATCGATACAACGTATCAGAACCATCCTGTGCTCCAAGATCCCTGCTGGTCATTCCAGCCCGAGACGCAGACGCCTCGCCCTCGCCCTCGCCCTCGCCCTCCTCAATCACTTCCTCCCTCTTTCCACTCGACGACGAAGAAGAAGAAGTCTCCACCTTCGCCCCACCAATCGTAAAGGCGTGATCCGTAGAAGCCCTCCTGCCACTCCCCGGAACCGGAGGACTGATGTGCCCTTCTGGGATCGAACATCGTCGATCACGGGGGAGTTGGAAGTGTAGTTTTTCCAGAATCGTGTCCCCGACGCTGGGTTTGTGGCGGGATGCTGGTTTGCCTTTGTTGAGGGGAGCCGAATCGCTTCTGCCTGGGAGGACGTGTCTTTCGCCCGTCTCGTCTCCCGTGCCGCCGTCGCCGAAGAGTTCGTAGTCGATCGGTCTTTCCCCTGCTTGGCTTGTGGGTGATGCCGCGTGTTGGAGTGGTTGTGCTTGGGCTTCTGCTGAGGCTTCTGGCATGGTGCTGAGCTTCTGTGCTGTTTGAGGTAGAGGGAGTGACTATATTCTCGCAATCCAGATGTGTGTGCCTATGGGCTTTTGATCAAGAGGGTTGCTGTTTCTGGTTCAATTGTGGGTTCGAGGAAGTAGAGATGGCTAGTTGCCAGGTATATCTTGACGATATAAGTCGGCGCTTCCCCCGACACGCTCTGCATTCCACGGGACCTGATGGCGTGAGTAGGTGGTACAGAGCAGTCCAATTACACAGCTGTCGTCGATTACCAAGGTGGCGAGCCACACTGCTTTGGGGGTTATCAGTGGAGTCATACGGTCTCGTGATGCAGCCCTGCAGACATCCTGGTCCTTTCTTGACGCGGCGAGAGCCGTAGCCTCTCACCAGCATGATGCAGCAAGCGCAACGGGGAAGATATGCGGTGAACGGTATTTAGCCCACGTCCTGAGAGCAAACGGAATGAGCTCATTCTCCAAAAAGCAAAGAGTTGACATCGTTTTGATTCCAATATCCCAACTGCGCCAAAACCACGCACATCTGGAATATTCTGCAAATTTCAATAGACACGTCACCAAGACCCGCGGTTCACCATGAAATAATTGTCCTCAGACAGACGCTGTCTCTGTTTCCCAGTCTCATCGGTACGATAGCCACAAAAGTCGCAACCTTGTCTGGGTGTAGACTCATGGTCGTGACCGTGCTGCTCCGAGCAATCTGACATGAGCCTGGAGAGCAGCGACGGCCGACGTTGATGGTATCTCTGGTGGTCTGGCCCCCCCAGTCAGCAACAATTGAACTGGACAATACTTCGGGATCTGAGACGGACCTTGCGGTTGTTCTGAAATCCACGTGGCGGGAATCGCCTCGTTGCTGTGTTCCTCTTCTAACTTGATCTTCTGAATGGGAGAGCCAGAACCTCTCCTCGCACGAGCCGTGGGCAGCAGGGAACCCGATTCTGCCTGTGCCAATTTCTCGTCGGTAGTACGTCCGCGAGGCTCTTCGGAACCATCAATGGCGTTTTCGTCGCGGGCAGCAGGTCGAATTTCATCAGCAGGGCTTGTCTTGGGTATGGTAATCTGCTGCGGATTCTTGGTTTCGTTGTTCATTGCGGCGGCGTATGGATCGTAGATCATAGTTGTGCTTGCACACTTGCAATTGACGACGGGTGGGTCCCCCACAAGAGACTCCAGCCTTTTTGTAGTATCCGGCCATTCTCTGCGGAAGCTTGGCCTGTCCCGGGGAATTTAGGAGATGTGTGGGCAGCTCACCTGATATCTCTCCTAGATATGCGTCATTCTGCACCCTCTCCAAAACGGCCATGCAAGTCGACAAACCGGTCTTGCGAAGCTGAGGTGCTACGCCAATACATACCTACGGCGATTATTAGGGGACTGCTACGAATAGCGGTGGCTTCAATTGCTGGAGCCTGCCTGCTGAGCGGACATCGATCCGGTCGGACAGGATTCCGTCATGTGTGGCCTCGTTTCCCGGTAGAAGACGTGGCATGCATTTCCAAGGTCGTCGCTTACCTCTCCGATCGACAATTCCGCTCGTAGTCTGCAAGCAGATTATCA
This sequence comes from Lecanosticta acicola, assembly GCA_963674455.1. Taxonomy (NCBI): domain Eukaryota; kingdom Fungi; phylum Ascomycota; class Dothideomycetes; order Mycosphaerellales; family Mycosphaerellaceae; genus Lecanosticta; species Lecanosticta acicola. The sequence continues at coordinate 51,656 of CAVMBE010000042.1, read as the reverse complement.
TATGTGATGTAGATGTGTCTTCAGTTTCGAAGAAAGAAACAGATACCCGAGTTGATACGGTTGAAATCGGCGCTAGCGCCAATTCGACCGCCCGAGTGAATAACCGGTTCCCCGAGCGAGCCGAGCACTCTGTATACATCCATCCCAGTCTTCTTCTACTTTCACATCCTCACGACCATCCACCCAAACAGACAGAGAACCAACACCTCGACCAACAAGCCTTACCTTACTCTTGCTTCTCTCAGTAATGTCTCTTCCGTGGCCCGATGGCGACAACCAGTGAGCTCAGCCCGCACGTCCTCGTGCCGCACTCCGTAAGCGACGATCGCGTCCACAAACTCCGTCATAGGAGCGTAAACAAGGCATGTGATGTACACGGCAATTTCAAATCGACAGATACATGAGATTCGTCCTCATCAAGCGACGGGATCCCTTCTCTCCTTCTGTTGTTGTCGTTTCATTCCTACTCACCACCGACAAACCAAGACAAAAACAACCCGACCATGGCTTCAGCAGACCAAAAAGGTACCTCCCCCCCCCCTCCACACACCCTCCCGCACTGACACACACAACCCCCAGGCCTCCTCTCCCCCATCGGCGACCCGGTAGGCAAAGTCCTCGACTTCGGCCTCGGCAACACCGTGGGCAAAGTCACCTCCAAAGTCGGCGACCCCCCGGGGGAAGCCCTCACTTCCGCCAAAAAAGTCGGCAAGAACGAAGTCGCATATTCGGAAAAGGATCGACCGAGAGAGGAGTTGGGCGGGGAACCGATCGGTGGGCAACCGCAGACGGCGGAGAATCCGCTTGGGTTGTGAGGAGATACTATGTGAGGGATTGGTGTGAAGTGAGGCGTGGTGGATGAGGCGTTGAGAGTAAGAACGATCTGACGACAGATGGGTTTTGGCATTTTTGAGGATGTTTGGGGACGTTTGGCAAGAGATGTTTACAAGTGTTGAGAGAATACGAAACCAGTGTGTTTTTTTGACAGTTGGCAAGAACATTGCTCGCGGCTTGCTTCTCGGCACTGTCCATTGAGAGCCCATAGTAGTGCTTCACTTGCACATACGTACGAACATACTCGTAGTGGTAGGTGACTCTTGGAGAGAGCCACTCGGCCATATCCCGGTCATCTTTGGACTGGTTGACATTATCGGTGACAGCAAGAAGTTGAGGGCGGGTGATGCTAATGCAATCATTAGTCCTCAACATCAAAGCAGCCTTTGCCAGAAGTCGGACTCACTCGTTGGCGAAGGACTCTCTCCTCAAGACATGCCAATTCCTGGCGCCAAACACCCAAGCAGTCCCAACGCAACAATATGATCGACATCGACGTCCGAAGCAGCGGTCCAGGTCACGCCATCACAATCGCTGTATCAGGTTCCGAAGGTCGATTCGCACGCGTTATCGGTGACGACACCAGAGCCACCACGCTGTAGAACGTATTCTTTCGTGTTGCAATTGCCGCTGATGGGTGTCCCAAGTCTTGAAGTAGTCGCGCTCGTACGCCGGGCTGTTGGAACCTGCCTCAACGGTAATCTCACTCTAGTACGAACGAACGGTAGAGGCCGCGATGGGTGATGGGAGGTTGCCTCTGCGGACGTGTTCGTCGACTGGGGCGGCAACAGGGCTGCTCGCAGCGGTGAGGACGGCGAGGATAGACGTGAGGTCCATGTTAAACGCTTCTTCGAGCTCTTGAGTCGTTCTCAGAAACACCACCGCAAGCCGCGAAATGTAGGATCTAATGACATTCCAGGACCTGCACTCGTAGCCACCATACCATATTTGACGGCGAGGCGAAATGTTTGGTTGGCTGTCAAACCCAAAGTAGCTGTTCTGCGTTGCGATAGCAGATGAACCCCCGTGGCCGACGGGACATCTGGGCGGCTCAGCTCTCGTGCCAAGAATCGTATAGTAGCAGCGTTCACGAGCACACCAGTTCTCCAGCCTATCGCTGCTCAATATTTGAACTGGGTGGAATATGCAGGGTCCACGGAAGGCAAGGGCTGCTGGCTCGAAACGACAAGTTCGGGATTGAGAAACATATCCCACTCGAAGGGGAAGTCCAGATTCGCCCAGTCGACGTTCGGCGCATCCGACAGAGTGCTGCTTGGGCCGGCAGACGGATGGTCTGTGAACGGTGGTGTCTCCGGCACGGCATTCAAAGCCTCCAGTTCCTTCTGCTTGCGCTTCCGTGCCATGGTGATCAGTGCTGTTGCCTGGTTGTACGCTTCGCGACACATGTGTGTATCGTAGGCTTGTGCAATGTTGTGCATGAGCTGCATTACCTCCTGGATATGGGCGAGGCTACTAGGCGTGCCGACCGATATTATGACACATAGGAACTGGAACGGACTGCATATGACATTCCACCAAGGCGTTTTGCTTGCCAGTAGCTTGGTAGAGGCGGTCAAAGCCGATTTTCCAATTCCAATGACGGTGTCGGCGCGGTCTTTGGCATCCGTCAAACTCATCAGCCACAGCCTGCGGTAGATGGCGAAAGCAAGGTCGGCCTTGAGCATTGCGATGAAGTGCGATTCAGTCTGCATTGCGTCGATCTTGGAAAGCGCAGCTCCTAGGGCTGCAGGCGGGTCAGGCTCACGGTCACGGTCGACGAAGTCGTTCGGAAGCAGATCAGCCAGCTCAACGAACTGGTGAGCGTGAGTGCCGTGTTCTGCCGCGAACTTTTTGGTTGTTACGACGTCGAAATTCACCCTCGTTCGGCCATACTCAAAAGACAAGATGGTGTTCAGCGCACGAGCGATCCAGAAAAGCCGCCTCCTCGCCTTGACCAGTTTGTGATCAGCCGTTGTGGGAGGATACACGACAGCGATTGTCTGGATTTCCTTATGCAGGCCACTAGCCTCCACTTGATGCATTGCGATACAGCTGGAGATCCAAGAACCGTGCGGTCGGCAAGTCAAACGCAGGTAGAGTGTTCTCAGGATCCAGCCAGCGACATGATTCGGAGTTGGTGCGTTGCTGATGCTTCTCTGAACGAGGATTCTGCGTGCGTCCACGAAGAATTGCTCCTCATTCAGGTGTGGCGTGGGTGAGAAGAAGGAGCCCAGGGCAGCTACTCCGAAGGCGACGGAATCGATATCTCGATCCTTGGTCCCAGCAGGATCACTGAAGCGGGCAGAGACCTGCTCCAAGAACTCTGCCTCGTCCAGCAGGCCGAATTCGGGCTTGACAATGCGAAAGTACACACTCGCCAGGGATTGCATGTCCTGCCACGAGATCTGGCTTGTGAGTTCTGGTAATGGCTCCACAGGCTCAGCACGTATTCCCAGATGCCAGGCGAACGAATGTAGTCTTGGGATACTGTCCGATTCCAGATCCATGCCGAGGATGCGAGGGAAGGCGAGGGCAGAGTTGGCTCTCACGAAGCGAGTCTTGACGGGGTCGAGGATTCCGCGGTGATGGAAACGAGCACCGGGTGCGGTGAGCGGGTGCTTCTGTAACTGGATGATGCTCGGCGGCGTCTTTCCAATGGCTTGTGGCGGCGGAGGCTCGTGGACCACGTCTGCATTATTGTTCTGTGCGACCGAGGACCTTCGTTTCGCACTGTGGGCGTATTGGCATTGATACTCATAGCGCACGCAGGTAGCGCACGGTAGCTTGCCGTCACTGTTCCAAATCGTATGGTCAGAAAGCGAACATATCGATTGCGGGCCAAGATGGAATGCTTATGTACCATTTTCGCTTTCGTTGCCGACATGGAGTGCAGGCAGCTCGACTCCGCTGTCTGCCTTGTGGGGCCTCAGGCGTCTCTTCGTCGTCGGGACTCAACGAGCGCTTGGTGCCTGCTGTGCCATTTTCCGCCGCCATGACCGGTATTAGTATTCATCGGTTGTTCGTTATTTTAGTGGAGTGGAGGTGATGAGGAAGGTCGGGTATCGCGGTGCGCAGAGAGAGCGAGAGCGGCAAGAGCGGGGCCCATGTTCTAGGTTCTACTCTCAGTAGTCATCTCCTCCTCCCCAGCCTACCTACCTAGTACCTTTTACGGCGCCGAATCTCCATACCTGGGTCCTGACTTCACAGCAAAAGCAGCATGCCTATGAATTGAGTCCTCGGAGAACTGAGACTATCATTCTCAGTCCTGGAGCTTTCACCAAAGGGACGAGTCATTCCGAACATGCGGCGAGACCGGGTATTTCCGAAATCACGAGAGCGTATGAAAAGGGTACTTGTACGGGAATGAGTGAGCAAGCAAGCGATGAAGGGGGCGCACTGCATGAGCGAGGAAATTTTACAGGGGACTGGGGCTGAAAAGCACGCTCAAAAGTGTCGCTATGATTTGATTGCATTTGCATCTCGTGGCTAGCTGCTAGAGTGGTGGCTTCCAGAGCTCACTTTCCCTTTCCGTTTCCGTTTCCGTTTCCGTTTCTGCGCTTTTTATACCGAGGTAGCATCTCGTTCCTCCCTGTTGTTTCATCCCGTCGTTTCGTATCTTGTAAGCCTACATGCACATCATCATTTCCGGGTGCTACGCCAAATCCAGAGCCTTCGCTTTCCTTACTTTTTAAACATCAGTGCCGTCGACTACCATGCCCTTCTTCCAAGTGTAGCACATCTTGCGGGCAACCTCTTCGGCAGAGTCGTCGGAGACTAAAGCTCCGACCATGTAGAGAGCGCCGTCCATGCCACAGGTGACGCCGCTGGTGGTGAGCACACGCAACCCACCCAAGCGCAGATTGGCACGCTTGAGGACGCTCTCACGACGCGAGTTGCTCATCTTGAGACTCATGCTTCCCTTGCGGGCCGTCGAGGGACGATGACCGTTCGGGAACTGAGTCACGCCGTTACCGTTCTCGGCGATCGGAGAGATGGCTCCCGCCGAGCTTTTGCGGCGCTTGTGTTCCTTCAGCTCCTTCCTACTCATAATGTATGGGTTGTCATCCCCATTCTCGCCCAGGTCGAAGCGAAGGTTGTTGACGACGTAGCGCTCCTCGACGACATCACAGCGGTCGGCCATGTCACGCTGGGCGGCATTGGAGCAGATGATCTCGAACTTGGTGACGTGGTCGGGATGGGTGGTGGCCGTAAGACCGCTGAGGATGCCCGTCTCACCCAGAAGGAGAGAGCCGGTGCAGACCGACATGAGGGTACGCTCGCGAGATGGGTTCTTCTTCTGGAGCTCAGTAAAGGCTTTGATCATCTGCATTGGCTGGGCCTTGGCCTTGATGAGAGCTTCGACATTGCCGCCGGGAATGACGAGCACATCGATCTCCGACAGACGCTTCATAGCCTCTTCGTACGATAGATGAGCGCGCAGCGAGGCACCCTGAGCAGTGACCACTTGCTCCTGCGGTCCCGCGAAGATAGTGCGGAAGGCTTTGGTGTCTGAAGTCCTGCATTAGAGGCAAGTGTTCGTACAACAAACTCGCGTGGTGCTGACCTGGGTTCTTGGGATCATGCTGGGCCATCCCAAAGACCTCCAATGGGCCAATGGCATCCATGGAGTCCATGTTGTCGTGCAGGGTGATGAGGACCTTGAGAGGCTCAATGGGGCCCTCATCAACGATTGCACTCATCTTGCCGGTATTGCTGGTTAGAAAGTTTGGTGTGGTGTTGGTATTTGGTGGTGTATGAAGGAGGATTCAGGAGAAGGAAGTGAGCTGAAAGAGCGAAGAAGTATCTTGGAGGGTGAAGGGTGGTGTGAGGGGTGCGTCGATGTGTGGCCTGTCCAGTCACCCCGTGAGGTATGCCAGTCTCGCGTGACCTCAGACGCCAGAACGCGGCCAAAGCTTCCAAGCTCTCCCCGCATTCTGGGGTAAGGGACCCCGCTAATGCATCATGCGGCTAGGGCCGTCCGGCATTGAAATGTCGAGCACGTGAGGCCGTCACCGATGATGTGCCGTCGAAGAGCAGGCCAATTGCGAATGGTCATGCCGTTGTCTCCTTCAGGGCAGCGACATGGCTTCACGCGCGACCAGCAGATCTCTAACCCTTCTAAATCGCCTGAGAGATCGTAAGGAAACCATCATCCATGATTTATATAACTATTGATACGCTGTCCCAGCGCGCTCCCTTCCCTTTCGTATCGATGGACGCTGATGACTAAATCTACTACTTAGCCCACTCTGCACTCTCCTCTGAACAAACCCTTCCTGTTCCGAACTCTTGATCATCCTGCTGCGTCTGATTCTTGCTTCGAGTGCGGCGACATCGTCAATGTCGCTCTCACTTGAGATTCTTGGCTGCAGCACTACATCCTCATATAGTGTTATCTGCGATCGTAGTGGGCTTTTCTTGAGTGTTGCAGTGCTCGTAGAGCTCGAGCTTCTGCTCGATAGAACGGGCCGAGGTGCTTCTCCGCTAATGCTGCGGCTGTAGATACTGGAGAGCGAGTTGGAGGAAACATTGTTGTCGCGGTTTAGTACGGCAAGGTTGCCGATCGTTAAGACTGGTGAGGGAGGAACGACGCGGACGCTTGTCTGACTCGCGTTCGGACGGACGGCGTAAGCTCGTGCTGGTGACTTTGGTGGTGGGTGGACTGCTTTGTGCATGGCACTTTGCGTCCGGTACTTTGCTGGAAAGTAGGCAGGCAAAGGCGGTAGAGGCGAAGTAGGCGCCGGCGGCATCGACATTGTGACTTGCGAGCGAATCGATGACAGGGATGATCGTGGACGGAGGAGAGATGGTGTAGATCTGTTGGTCCCGTATATACCGAGACCGTGGGGTTTTCCGTCATCCGCAGGCAAGAGGTTCGAAGTAGATTCGGACCATCGCGTGGCAATGCTGAGGGATGAGAGCGACGTGGATGAGCGACACTTCAATGTCATATCAGAGAAGAGTCGTCGGTCGTGCGACGTTCGATAGGGGAGAAACAGAGGCAATAGATCGTCCTCTCGGATGAAGCCCAACAAATGACACCTGAATGGGTCGTTCACTTTGTGGAGCAGGATGAAAAGAGCGCTGCAGGCGATGCTTTTCAAGTCAGTCGAAAGCATTCGAAATTGTTGCACAATGCACTCACAGTGCGACCCAGCTCATGACAAGACCAATCCGGTTGACGGTGCATGTTGTGCCCCGATCAAGAGACGACACAGTCGAGTTGTTGGTCTCAGAGCTCCCAGAGCATAATGGTTGCCTTGCCGTGGTGAACACGATGCTAAGCATCACAGTAACGCCCCAGATGAACGTCAAACCCTCAAGTGTTCGCGTCGCAAGATTCTGATACGAGTCCACTTTTTCACCTTGCATTCGATTTCGCGCGTTTCTTCGAAGTCTGGTCGTCGCATTCTGAAGGCAGACGTAAGATAGTGAGACAATGCTCTGTGCTAGGTGTCAGTCGGATTCGGAACGCTCAGTATGATGACTAGTCCGTACCGCTACAAGAAGTAAGGCAATAGAAGGGATGTCGCTCTGAGGGACAGCTTCGACGCCGAGTATGTAGGATGTACTCGCAGCAACATAGAGGGCGCTCCAGAGCAGTAGATGTTGGCTAACAACAATGGCGACGCATCCAGGTGTCTTCGACCACGACTTGTTGGATCTTGAGGTTCCGGTTCTCGACGAAGCTCGCTTCTCTGGAAGATTATTGTATGCCATGGCGGACGCTATTCCTCTTCAACGGAGCGAGCTACTTGTGATGGTGTTGATTGCCGTGTCTCGCAGGACGGATAGCAGAGGGGATCTTTCATCGATTCCGTTACCAGCCATCACGCGCGAGCGCGTCACGCCGATAGTGGCGTGGAAGAGCATGCATGAAATACATTCCAGTGCTCGGCCGCGACTGTGCTCGGAATGTGGTATGCAAGACCACCGCTAAATTCCAAGCCAATGATCAGCGAGTAATAATTTCAAAGAGCAAGCGTTTGAATGTCATAAAACTGAGGGGAGGGAGAATAAGTCCATATCCATCACCTTCGCCCGAGATTGTTCTTAGCATGTGAAGAAGTTCTCGTTTCCCTCGTTGATCGAGCCTGACGGAGGGAGCGGCTCGAATGACTCAGCCAACACAGCCAAGGCAGGTGGATAAATCAAGCATGATCGATGTGACGCAAAAGCCATGAGTCTCGTCTAATCCGCATGGTGGCACACTAGGTCTTGGTCTTGCGATAGCACCACATATATCGCCGTCACTTCGGAAGTTGTCAAAGCACGTGGTGTTGCGCTCAAGTCGAAGTGTGCGAGGTTATGGAACGGCGCGTGAAATGAGCTCTGAATCTCCATCGCTCCATGGAAAACCAGACAATTTGAACGGGCTCCCGAACATCAAGGCTCAACGAGGAGGTGCCCTCCGATTGCTCGAGGAAGCGTACCGCCGATTTAGCAAGCCATCCGAGTCCCGTTCGTCGCGTTTCCAAACGAAGAATACCATGGCTCCTGTAATGTTGGAGCTGCGACGGCTAAGAGCAGGAGGATGGAAGGTGGCCGTTATGTATTTTTCAAGGTTGGTGTATGTGAAGGAGCTCGTCGCGTGTGATTTGATTTGGATGTAGAAGTACGGGCCAAGCGCCAAACTTGCTGACAAAGCCATCATGCCTGAGGCAGAAATGTGTTGGCACATCTTCGGACAACACGTCGCAATCTTCCTTCAAGACCAACACATGAATATCACATCCACTGCGGAAAGCCATATATTATTCCGGATAATCGTTAACAGCTGCCGACGCCTTGATTTGGTCCTGTATATAATCGACCAACCCGACGGGCACAGAGCTGCGATAGTGGCCATGCCCAGAATTCCAGTGCTGAATCCTTCTCAATATGCGTTACTCGGGGTAGCGTAGTCACATTAGCAGAGAGTATATTCGCTAATGAAAGCTCAATCTGCCCTCGTCGCAAGGTGTGACGCCTTGTGGATTGGAAGCCTGCAGCCCACCCTATCACTGTTCGTTGGTGTTCTTTCCGGCCCGTTCTACGATGCTGGATACTTCAAGGCTTTAACTATCATTGGCAATATCTCTGTCGTCTTTGGATCGATCATAACCAGTCTCTGTACCCAATACTGGCAGGCCATGCTAGCAAAGAGGATTACTTGCGGCATTGGGTATGGGATGTTGTTCACTCCCGGAGTCTCGATCATACCGCAGTACTTTGTGAAACAGAGAGTGCTCGCAAGCGGGCTGGCCGCGACTGGTAGTGGATTCGATATCTCGGATCCACACACATCACTGCAATGTTTTCTCTGAGAACGGATTGCAGGCGGTTTAGTATATCCAATCATCTTCCGACGCCTTCAGCCTCAGCTTGGCTTTGCTTGGATCGTCCGCATGATCGCCTTGCTGACTCTGTTCCTCTCGGAGTGATATCCATTGTGATCATGCGATCCAGGAACACCTGCTCTGGAAAATTCAGACGACCAATCGACCTTCACGCACTAGCCGAGGTCCCGTTCCTGTTCAACACCATTGGTCTCTTCTTTGCTTTTGCTGGCCTTTACGTCCCATACTACTATGTTGGCACTTACGCACTACACGAAGGCATCCCAAATCCGAATCTGGCATTCTACCTCGTGTCAATCATGAACGCGGTATCCATCGCCGGACGCATAATTTCCAATTTCTTGGCGGATAAGGCAGGACCATTCAATGTGCTCATACCATGCAGCATCATCGCTGGAATACTCTGTCTTTGCAGGGTTGCAGTCTATACCGCCGCCGGACCCATTTTTTTCTCGATGCTCCACGGATTCTTCTCTGGTAGCTTCCTTTCACTTCCTCCGACTACGCTAGCTGCTTTGACGAAGGATATGAGTATGCCCGGGACCCGATCTGGAATTGACTATGCCATCGCTTGCTTTGGAGTTCTGATTGGTACTCCAATCTGCGGCGCGATTTTGAGCAACAATGGAGGCTTCTTGGGTTTGCACATCTTTGGAGGGTGCTGCGTTCTTGCTGTGGCTACTTGCATTGGTGTTTCGCGAGTTGCGAAGGCTGGACGGATCTTCGGCATGATATGAGCAACGCTTTCCCTCCGGAGATGATGTTCACTGGACGAAGCCTGAGCTCTGATACTGGTGCATCCGGATGGCGGTCAGGTGTCAGTGTCAAGTGAATTGATACCCTGGTCATTTGTCGCTTCCGCATTGAACCGGACACGAACTCCAACCACCCTTCTCCTCGATTCAGTCGGACAGGAGCTGACAGGTAGGGATCTAGGCACCGTGTACTCCTTCAGTTTTCGAAGATGTCGTTCTCTCATGCGCTTCACACTCCCCAGGTTCTCCGCCTTTTAACCCTTGGCACAACCCCATTCAAGCCTTGGGCCCTTGCTCACTCCGCGCCGCACCAATAGACATGACGTGACTGCCAATGTTATGATGGTCTCATGATTTGAAGGATTCGAAGCCATAAAGTCAGTGGTTCTCCCATTCCGTTCGTCCTGGGTGTTCGCGAGCGTCATCTCTCTCCTTGTGAACAGTACACCGCTGACGGCTACTACCATATGCAAGCTCCATAGAGAGAGGTAGATCGGACATCGTCATGGAAGGTCAACCAGACAGCATCGCTCGCGACTTCCACCATGGCGACAGCACAGATGACGCCCGCGACGTAACGATCGATGGGAAGCATCAGTATATTGACGAGAATGACCCAGAAGCTGCACTCCAGACGATCAAGACCTCTGGGACCGGAAGCGTGACCATCTCGTCGGATCTGTTCGAAAGACTCTACCTGCAGCCAAAAGTCGCCGGACCACCGTTGAAACATCCATTGCAGAAGCTTTTCGGAAACCCAACGCCGTTGTAAGTGGCCCCATTGCAATTGTATCGAGTATTGCTGATCTCTGTCCAGAGCTATCATAGGCTTCGAGATGAGCCTCATGCCAATCACGATGCAATTGATGGAATGGAGAGGCTCAGGAGGACTTGGAGCCTCCGACAAGTGAGTCCAGGGCGTCCAGACCTTCTGTAATGCAAGGCTAATTCGGCTTCCACAGCGCACAAGTCATCTTCTTCGGTGGTGTTTTGATGTGGATTGGCGGGTTCCTAGAATTCTTGCTCGGCAACACATTTCCCTTTCTGGTGTTCATGAGTTTTGGTATGTCATGAAGATCAATGAGCTCGGTTGCCACACGCGCATTCGATGACTGACCTTGCATCCAGGTAGCTTCTACTGCAGCTATGGAACGACTTTGGTGTCAGCCTTCGACTCGTTCGCGCACTTCTCCCCCGATCCCGAGAATGATCCTTTCGCAGGCCTCAAGTCGCCCGAGTTCAATGCCAGCTACGGTATGGAAACCTCTACTTGTTGCCCGCTGACACTGCAAAGCTGATCCGCTGAATTCCTCATTTGAAGGTCTGTTCTGGGTCAGCTTCACCGTCTTGATGTTCGTGTTCTTTGTGTGCACGTTCCGCACGAACATCATCTACGTCTTGCTGTTCGCCTGCATCACGCCTGGATGCGGTTGCATTGCCGGCGCCTTCCTCAATCTCGCGGCGGGCAAGTTAGATCGCGCTCATGACTGCCAAGTGGTAAGCCTCGTCCCGCTCATGACACGTTGGCCGACTCCGAACAATGCTAACATGCTTGTTCTAGGCTGCTGGTGCTCTCCTCTTCGCCGCCACATCGATCGGATGGTATTTGTTTGCTGCCCTGATATTCCCGTCGGTGGACTTCCCTATCCCCGTTCCGCTCGGGGACCTGCAGCATCTCGTACCGGGCCTGTCTGAGCTTGCCACTGGCCAGAGGCAGAGACGTCCGTTGTTCAAGAGGAAGAGTTATGGTGAAGCCGAGGACGCTGTCTGAGTCTGGAGTCCATATGGTTATCGGTAAGGAAGGCCAGATCTGGCATTGGAAGTTTGAACGCTGTCCATGAACAATATTCGAATTCATCGAGAGGTAAAGATTGTAGCACGATTTTAATGGCGATGAATACCACTTGACCCCGACCAGGCCATGTTTGCTTTCATGTGGTCTATAACTCCTTGTATCCGACCCGCTTGATATGCTCGCGACCTGACGAGTCCCTGAAATAATGAGCAATGGAGATTGATGGTCTGCTTTGACTGATGCCCTTATCACCTGGGCAGAGAATATGATAGAGGAATCCCTGTCGAGCTGGTGTTTAGGTATAGCCCCCCTTTGAGTCGGGCTTATCCGCAACGTAGTATAGTGACTTGAGAAATATTAGACGTGTCTAAAAGTCCTATCCGCGGCTTCCGAATAATACTGGCCTATCGAAGAGACGTAGACGGCGCGGAAAGAGGATAGCTATAGGTTCGCGAGGCCAGCTATCCGTTCGCGAGGTTGGCTTTACGTTCGGGAGATTTGTAAAGGGAGGAAGAAGAGGTCATTCGGAAGGCGTATAGACGCGGTACTTTATCCATGAAACATTAGGTCACGTATAGGTTCTTTTTTCTGCACAAATCACAGATAGCCTTGGCGTGGCTTGGCAGGGTCCGGGCTGGACAATTATGTAAGCTGACGGCGGTCGCTCCCGCACTGACCTCCTCTCCCTTTTGCAATCCTTCGTTAGCACAAGTTGTTCGTTCGAAAGCGACAATCACCCGCCCAAAAACGCAACACTGAAGTGAAGGAGGAGCACCAAGGACGAATTCAGAAGATCATGATCAGAAAGATAACCCGGGACTCCGTCTAATGCTGCCCAAACAAGGAGGAAATGGTCTCATATATACATCTCGCGTGACCGACACGATTCCGAATTCATCACCGAGCGAGCCATGGCTGTGATGGAGTACCGCGTCCGGCACGCCCCACCTCGGAATGATCCGGCGTCCAATCCAACGACTCGACATCTAGGCGGTGATGAGCTTGCCCTCAGCGTTGAGCTCGATCGGTACTGGCGCAATGATCTCAACCTATCAAGGGGTTAGCACCGCGCTGGGAGGATCGGAGATGGATGTATACTCACGTTGGACTCAGTGGCGTTCTCTGGGGCGACGGAGAAAGTGACACCTGGTGCAAGGACAAAGCAGTCGAAGATGGCGTCCTGGCCGTTGACACTGAAGTCGACAGTGGCGGAGTCGTCGACCTTGGTCGCGTCAGAGATGTTGTATGGAACACCGACGCAGACGGCAGTCTCGTTGGCGCTGGCGTCCTTGTAAATCTCTGCGGTGATGCCGTCAAGGAAAGCGGCACGGATCTGTGTGGTTGTCAGCAACTGGGAATGGGCCAAAGCATGGCTGGATAGTTGCGTACCTCGTCCCAAGTGACGTTCTCGGCAATGTTCACGTTGCCCGAGATGTCGGTGGTCTTCGAGTCGGTGCGCTTGGTCGCCTTGGGCGTTTGGATTCCAAAAATCCTGTTGGCCCAGCGGGTGATGGCTGGAGCAACAATACCGGAGACAACACCACCGAGAACAGCAGCAGCGCCAGGGCCAATGACACGCTTGTCGAGAGCGTCACGCTCGTTGATGGGGCCGCCTGGACCGACACCGATAACGTCCTCGGGGGAACGCTTGTTGTTGATGGGCTGGCCTGGGCCGACACCAATAACGTCCTCGGGGGAACGCTTGTTGTTGATGGGCTGACCTGGGCCTACACCGATAACGTCCTCGGGGGATCGCTCGTTGATAGGCTTGCCTGGGCCCAGACCGATAAAGTCCCCGCTGTCCGCGAGAGGAGCGGCGGCGGCGAGGCCCATGAGGGCGAAGGTAACGGCGAACTGCATTGTGACTGTTGGGATTGTTTGTTTGGTGGTGGTTGAGAAAGAGTGGATGGTGATGGTGAGATGAGATGTTGGTGGTTGTTGCTGGTTGTTGCTGGTTGTTGCTGGCTGTTGCTGGTTTGGATGCTGTTGCGATGCTGTTGCTGATGATGAGATAGGAAGTGGTGATCTTGACGGTTCTTATATCTCTTCAACCGCACTGCTTGTCCCGTGACCTCGGCTATCACCTCATCGCCTTGGAACCGTTAACCTTGCAAGGGGTCAGTCATACTCTCCTCTATCCGTTAGCGCTACTAAGCATAGTCATGTGCGCTGAGCGTGCAATTTACATGCTGAGCGTGCAATTTACATACACGCTAAGGAATAATGAGAACACGAAGTGAGCCCGAGCAAGGTTATCTGTTGGAGATGGCGAGCGCCGCGCAGGGATGTCTCGCTGGCCGCAGTCTACAAGACTGTTCCTGCAACGAACGCAATTCGGCCAAGACGTCGGCTGTTTCTTTGAGCCATACTGAGAGTTTGGGGACTTTCTGGAGTAGTGCGGCTTTGCGCGGGCTACTGGACCGCTTCTTGGCTTGATCCTGGGCAAGCTATGGCTTCTGTCTCGGAAGTCGGCCCCCATCCACAGTCTAGCGAACAGTACGGATTAGCGAGATGTCCGAGTGTTGTGCCTCTGATGAATCGATGATGGCCGTTGCAAGCTAGCCGCCAGCCAAGGGTTCTGGAATTCTGAGGCTGTTGTCAAGGACTACGACGAAACTGATACTACCCTACTGCCCTGGGCCTTAGGCTCAACTGGCCTTAGGCTAAACTGGCCTAAGGCTAAGCTATGGCTCACTCACGGTGGCGTCTGCGCTTGGCTTGCACTGCCTTGTATTATTGCCCGCGAGCTCAAGAGTATGGTGGTCGAATTGAGTATGCGTCTATCAGATTGAGCATAGGTCTCTCGGATTGGAAGACTGGTTGATTGAGCAAGCGAGCAGTCAGAGGAGATGGGCTATGAAGCCTCCCGCGAGACTCATGAGAATGTCTTCCCCATTGGGGACGCATTGCCCACGATCTGGCTGTGCACAGGGTCCAGTACTCTTGTCGGGCCATCACTGTGCTTCGCAACTGTGTGATGGACTTGCGCCATCTCCACCTGCCAGGCTAGTGAGACTTTTCTGGATCTAGCGTTCACATGCGGACCTACGATGCTCCACACACACACACACTGGAGACGGGAGCACAAGAGACGCCATATGCAGTGCACGGATGGGGGAGAGGGAAGGCTGAGATCGCGACATCTATCGTCGGTCAAGAGGGGTCATCAAGGTCCTTGGCGATCTCGGCTATCTACTTCGGCGTACGATCGGCTAATTCTCTTGTGTCTCTGCACCTCGGCGGACTCAAGCCGCTTCCAAGACGTCCAAGAGGAATCGCTGTTCCACAGTACGAATCCAGCATCTTCACGTGGAGACCCCACTGCCAGAAACAACGCTGTTCGAGCAACAGTGTCCAATCTCAAACAAGTTCATGCCAGCACAGAGCATGTGCTCGACGTTGAGTAGGTGCGGATCTATGGAGGATCGACGGAACACAGTGCTCGAAAGCAATTCTCACCCCAGTCGACGCATTGCCTTGTCAGACGGTAAGACGTATCCCAGACGTATCAGCCCTATGGATACGCAATTGCGTTCCAGTCGATCGGGTCGCCACGAGCAGGAGTGCAGTTGGAGGCTGAAGCTACGCTCGAAGGCGCCAAGCCAGCTTCCCATAGGTGGCATGATTCGCTCTTGAACGAGTAAGCAATGCAAGGGAAAGCCACCCCAAGTGCTCCTGCTCTGTATCACGCCTTAGGACCAAGGCCCTTGTTCTACCCGCGACACACTGTACCTCGGCTGCCAAGTAGCTTGCCATTGGAGCCGGAATGCATGCGATTGGGCAACTGATCATTACTAAAGCTCTTGTTAGCTAACCACTGATCCCAAATTAGGCAACCTTTCACCCTAACGATTGTCTCGGACACAATCTGCTTGGCTAGCGATGTCCTAAGGTCTTCTGCGGCTCCATGTAGGCTGCAAGCATGTATCTGTTACACTCAAGATTCTCGGAAGACTACGCGATGTCGTCAAAGGTGCCGTGGACGATAGTCCCTGAAAACTTCAAACGCTCCGATACCAGTCCTAGGCTGTCTGTAGCAAGCCAGGATACGTGGGAAGATAACATGCCAAGGTCATTGGTATCTATCCGAGCCTCGTTCCGCCACTGGAACACTATCTGGGGATTTTTGGAATACTATCTGGGGATTTTTGGAATGGCGACTATGTCTCCAGACTTCAGTTGCTCGGGAACTTTACGAGCACGGAACGGACTGAAGTCTCGTCGTCCGTATGGCAGTATGGCAACATAGAGGCGTTTGCATGATACCCTATGCGCCTGGAAGATGCTATAAGAGTCTCCCGGTTCGCAGCCCCAAAGTCGATTCTCGAGACACAACAACAACCAACAACAACAATCATTACATTGGGCTCCTCTCGAAGCAAAAATGAAGGCTTCGGTCGCCACTGCCATCTTGGCCTTCTATGGCACTCACTCGTTTGCAGCTCCAATCGCGGAGGCTAATTACGGTACGATCTTCTTTACACGAGCTTGATCGCTCGCAGCTTGACCAGCACCTCAACATACTGACTCGCGACTCGTACAGGTGCTATCGCGCAGCGTGAAGCTGATGCGGAGCCCATCTTCGGTCTTCCATTCGGGATGAAGATTTTCAAGAAGATCTTCAAACTTGGGAGGCGCGATGCTGAGGCCGACGATTTCCTCTCTCTTGAAGCGCGCGATGCTGAGGACGTTGACGTCTTCTCTCTTGACGCGCGCGATGCTGAGGACGACGACGTCTTCTCTCTCGAAGCGCGCGATGCTGAGGACGACGAGCCCGTCTACGCTCTGGTAGCGCGCGAGGCTGAGGACGGTTCAATCATCTTCGACAACGAGGACTCTGGAAATGAGAAGCGCGGTCTCAAGACGCAAAAGACTATCTTTCTGATCGGCAAGACTGTCGAGGCGCTGTCCAGGAAAATCTTATCGAAGGTCACCAAACGCGATGGCGAGGACGATCTGGTCCTCTTCGAGGCTGACGACGCGGAAACTGGAAATGAGAAGCGTGGTGTTAAGACCAAGTTCTTCGGCAAGCTGCTCGGCAAGGGCCTCGGAAAGCTATCACAGAAAATCTTGCAGAAGGTAGTCGTCAAGCGCGATGGCGACGATCTGGTCCTCTACGAGGCTGACGACGCGGAAACTGGAAATGAGAAGCGCGGTGTTAAGACCAAGTTCCTCGGCAAGCTGCTCGGCAAGGGTCTCGGAAAGCTATCACAGAAAATCTTGCAGAAGGTAGTCGTCAAACGCGATGGCGACGATCTGGTCATCTTCGAGGCGGACGACGACGCGGAAACTGGAAATGAGAAGCGCGGTATTAAGTCCAAGTTCTTCGGCAAGCTGCTGCGGCACGTAAAGCTGTCCTCGAAGATTCTATCGAAGGTGGTGGTCAAGCGCGATGGTGAGGACGGTCTGGTCATCTTCGAGGCGGACGACGACGCGGAAACTGGAAATGAGAAGCGCGGTATTAAGACCAAGTTCTTCGGCAAGCTGCTCGGCAAGGGTCTCGGAAAGCTGTCCCAGAAGATTCTACAGAAGGTGGTGGTCAAGCGCGATGGTGAGGACGGTCTGGTCATCTTCGAGGCGGACAACGACGAGGCAAACGAGAATGAGAAGCGCGGTGTTAAGACTAAGTTCTTTGGCAAGCTCCTCGGCAAGGGTCTCGCAAAGCTCTCTACGAAAATCCTGCAAAAGGTGGTGGTCAAACGCGATGGTCAGGACGACCTGGTCTTCTACGACGACGACGAGGAAAGTGGAAATGAGAAGCGCGGTCTCCTCAGCAAGCTGGCCAAGAACAAGTTCATTAGCAAGGGTCTCGGAAAGCTGGCTACGAAAATCATCAAGAGCGTGATCATCAAGCGCGATGGTGACGGTGGTCTGATCATCTTCGACGACGGCGAGGAGACTGGAAACGAGAAGCGCGGTGTCAAGACAAACAAGATCGGCTTCCTGATCGGCAAGGGTCTCGGAAAGTTGTCAAAGAAAATCATCAGCAAGGTGATCTTCAAGCGCGAGGCTGAGGCTGAGGCCGAGCCCAAGATCGGCAAGCTCAAGATTGTCAAGGGTCTATCCAAGCTCGCAGCGAAGCTCACCAACGGGGACGAGGAAGAGGAGGAGCAAAATGAGAAGAGAGACGCTGTAGCCGACCCTCGCTTCAGAATTGGAAAGATTGGAAAGATCGGCATCAAGGTTGGCGCGGCTACTGGAAAGTCCATCTTCGGCGACGACGACGACGACGAGAACGAGAAGCGCGATGCTGAGCCAATCAACTTGTCCATCGACACCCCTTTGACCGACGATCTCCTCAGAATCGACAGCAAGCTGCTGGGCCATGTCTCGATTGACAAGCGCGATGCTGAGGCTGACGCCACGGATGGACTCCGCCATGCCGTCCACTGGTGGGGCACGGAGGGCCAGGAACACGGCCCAGTCAAAGTCGAGTAGATCATGGACGTCACTGGTCTTGCTGGCAAGGACAACGACAGCAGGCTGAACCCTCTGGACGGCAAGCTGAACATTTTCACGCAGTTGAGGATATGTGCGAATGCGGATACGAATACGGTTACGGATGCGGATGCGGATGGGGGATGGGGCATGGGCATTGGGATGGGGAATGGTTTCTTATGTTGGCAATGGGTTCTGAGTGAACGGGGATAGAGCTGTACATGTACTCCCGCGATGGTTCGATATCTCCTTATCCAATGGCTAGCTGGCCCTTCAAGCAACCTGATCCAATTTTTCCCTCTGCCTTCTTTCGACCTCTCTGTTTTGAAATTCCCGCTCTGAGACTCTGACTGAAATGATAGTACCAACTTGGACTGGAATAGTCTTATATACCAGACGCTGTCAATATGTATGTACACCATTTAACTTCACGGGAAAAGAGCACTGTAGCAACTTCTTAGCTCTTATGGCTGGTCGCGAGTCACCTCGTCCCTGATAGTACTGCACAAAGCTGGCAACTCATGGGTCCCACATGTACGACTAATCAGGACCAAAGAAAGATTTCATAGCAGGCCGAATGGAAATCCAGACGCCGACGCCTACATGAGTGTGTGGCGTGAGGCTAAGATGCGCTGAAGGTCGTAAAAAGTTTGTAGCTCAGAGAAAGGTTCGCATACAGCAGGCTTAGCAGTAGTCTGCACAGCCTTACCTCCATTCTAAGGCACTCGCTAGAGACAATGGCAGTGCCTGCCGGTTGATAAAGCAGCAGTCACTGTCTTCGAATGGAAGGGTCCCTGCCTCGCCTGTTCTGAATCAATACTTGAAGGACACCAAAACTACTCCGTGTTGGGGTCAGCAGGACGTTCCGAACTTTTGTCGCGCGCTGATTCGTAGGAATCTAAATAGACGCCAAGAGTTCGAACGAAATATGGATTGATCTAGAAGCCGGGCGCTAAATAGGCTCGCTATAACAGGGGCCCTAGTAAATCAAACTTGAAAGGAATCACGATCGAAGGAAGACAGTCACGTGAAGCGTGCGACAATTTGGAAGCCCTAGTACCTAGTCTAACACGAAGAGAGCAGAAACTCATCTCCATAGCTCGTCACGCCGTCACAATAGCCAATCTCGGATGCTTGCCAATGTCCTTCCATCCGGATAGTGCACACGACACGACACGACACGACACGGCACAGAAAGAAAAAATTTGCACGTCGAAGCGTTGGGGACGCGAAAGAAATCCGAATGCGAGACCGACAGACAGACAAGCATGCGAGAGACCGATGGTATGCGAGACATTCCAAGACTGGCCGCCCAAGACCCGAAAAGTTGGCATTATGTGAACATACAGATTCCTAGCCTCCGAAATCTGAAATGTGGCTCATACCGTGGAGGGAGAGAGCCACGTGCAAAGGCAGCCAAGAATGGGTCTTTCATGTTTTCGTCTTGCTTGTTCATGCGGAGACTTCCCATTACTTTGTACGAGCACGTGTGCATATCGACTGCGAGGCAGATTTCCGGTCTTGAGGAGTTTTTCGGGTGGATGAGGAGTCTGGAATGCTTTTTCGGAGTCGGTGGGAGTGCTATTGCAATGCATATATAGATGTAGATTCCTATGGCTGGTATGTTTTGCATCAGCAACAATAGCAGTTCTAGGAAACAGTTCAGAGCCTCCAGAATTGCACCAGAAGCCCATACTCGTTCATCGACTTTTCCCTCAGCATCACTTTCGCCAGCACGAGCAAAATGAAGGCCATCATCGCAACTCTTCTCCTTGCCGCCTCGGTAGCCGCAGCACCTGTTATCGTCAACATAGACGATCTCGTCACCATCAACCCCGAAGACCTTCGTAGCCCAAGGTTCCCAATCATGGGATTCAAAGAAGGTGACCGTGGCGTCGACAAGCGCGAAGCCGAGGCCATTGCACCAGTCGCAGCAGGAATCTTTGGCATCGCAGCCGGCACCATCGCCAATGCCATCGCTACGGGTGCCACCAAGGGTTTGACCTCTGGAAGCGTCCGCAACACGATCGAAAGAATCTTCGGGCGTGGCGAGCGCTCCGTTTCTGATGAGCGTCTCGCAAAGCGCGAAGCCGAGGCCATTGCACCAGTCGCAGCAGGAATCTTTGGCCTCGCAGCCGGGACCATCGCCAACGCTATCGCCACGGGAGCCACCAAGGGCTTGACATCTGGAAGCATTCGCAACACGATCGAAAGGATCTTCGGGCGCGGCAAGCGCTCCGTGCCTGCTGGGGAAGACTCGTGGACCTTCGAGGATGTCGTGGAGCGTTTCGCCACGCAGGCCGTCGAGGATCTCTACACTGATGAGGCGACACCTGAGGAAGCTGCTGTCTGCGTCAGCATCGCGTATGAGATCGGTGGGAATGACACCCTGGTGAGGGAGGCTCAGTCCGTGCAGCTCTCCTCCAAGGCGGACGGCACGACGGTTGAGTAAGTGTTCTCCCGATGCCGTGCGATTCTTTCATGCATGCTGATGCTTTGAGTAGCTTCGACTGCTTCCTTCTCGCAGCACCTCTCAACTTCACTGTTCCTGCCGACCAGGTCAATGCCACCACTGTGAGCGATCCCATTCACGCACACTGTAAGCCAGCCGTCTTGCTGACCACTTTCCGCACAGGTCGCCGTCAAGCCAGGACCAGGAACTTGGAAGAACGGCGTTCTTAGCTTTTAGGTCCAACAAGTGGCCAGATCTTGTCAGCAACAGCGATGCGGTGGGCAAAAGTTCGGGATGAATTAGATGAAATGAGCTCAGGGTGTTACTAGGGAATGTTCAATGTTTGTGGGAAGATAGCGTCAAGAGCTACACAAAGGAATGATTTTTTATGCACCCAGACATCAAGTTGTGCTGTATCATGATATTGATAGTGACATGGCAAGAGTTTAGAAAGTCTGGGATAGCCACACTGCCAGGATGTGACGTTAACGCCAAGCTTTCGGCGACATGCTATCCCTGAACGGCAACGGCTTCGGCTTCGGCTTTGCCTTTCAGCTATGAGCATGTCTCAGCTCAGATGTGAACACTAATTAAGTAGAACCCTTTCCCCTACCCTAACCTAACCTAACCCACAAACCCCAATTTTTCCAATCGAGATTGCCCTCACGTCCTATCAACCTCTAGCGTCCCGTCACAACCAGAGTTCCTCCCAAAAAAAATCCCAACCAGCCCTCAACCCCACAATCGCGCCCAAGAGAACCCCAGCCTTCACAAACTGACTCCCATCCGGCGCCAGAGCAGCCACCAGCGTAACAGCCACGACCCATACCAACCCATTCACCCCGAATCCCACCCGCCTCTTGCCCCTCCGAAACCATTTCGTGAGATAGTAAGTCACCGTGAAAAACACCCAGAGCACGAAGAAGCCCGAGATCTCTCTCTGCAAAATGTCCCACGCGCTGGAAGCTGCGAGTTCACCTCGCTGGAGCATGGTTGATGAGGCGCTTTGGTTGGTGAGAGAGCGGACGCAGCAGCCGGTGCAGCATTCGACGGAGTGCAGGCCCGGGTGATGGCGGTCGCGATGCCAGTAGTAGAAGAAATCGTGCCAGTAGCCATGGTCGGAATTTTGGAGGCTTTCGTTGGGACATCGGAAGCAGCATTCGACGGCCTGCGTGATGGGGTTGTTCTTTTTCTCGAACATATTGTGGAGGAATTCCTTAGAGGGCGAAAGGCTGAAGAGATTGCGTCGTGGACTTGGTAGAGGAGTTGGTTTCCAGGGTTCCCATTTCGTTGGATAAGGGGCCGCCATTTCGTGGAAGATGAGGTTTGCGAAGTAGGTAGGTGACTGTTCTTGGATGCAATACTGTATCCGATGAGAACGTATTGTGACGGCTGCTGCGATGGACTAGATTGTTAGAAGCAGCGATAAAAAAATCCTTCACAAACATAGACAAAGAAATGCGCCGGAAAGAGGTTGTGTTTTGCTTGTAAGGTGCTTTATCATTACAATGCTTTCCCGTGCACGAGGACAGGGAGCTGTCGAGCCTATCTGGCATGATGTACCGTTTGATGCCCTTTGCAAGACACCGATATCAGCCTGGCATGGGTGGACTTGACGCCCAAGTCGTGAATCTATCTGTAGGCGCTCAGTAGCAGCCTCAAGGTAGATGAGGCGGTCATCTGTCAAAGTTCCGTGTCTTGATTTGCACAGTCTCCTTCATGTGCGCTATGCATTTCTCATGCTTCATGTCTATCCACCAACGTCGCGCTATGCAAAGATCCCACCGCCAAATTCACACCTCCCTCATGTAAACAAAGAGCTCCGACTGGTATTCGCAGGACTTCTCGGGGTCCCTCTTCCCTTCTCATACAGCCACTTGTTGTTCAAGCCGAGACTAGTCTTGTTACTCTTTGTCGGTGTGCTTGTGCTGCCCGAGGTATCGAACAAGCTCTCGCTCAGAGGTGAGCTGCGGTCCGAAGTGTAGCTCAGCCTCCTCCTTTCGCCTCCACTTCGCAAAGCCGAGTACTGAGGCGACTGATTAACGCTCGTTGGTCGTTGGGCAGATCCAAACGGCGATCCAGATCCCGACCGCAAGAAAGATGCGCTCTCCATGGGTGTGCCACGTCCGCTTAGAGGCGAACCGCTGACTTCGGCGCGAATGCTACTCGACGAGGAGCGCGGAGTGTTGGATCGTGAAAACCGGGGTGGCGTAACGTACTGCTCCTGCTCTTGCGGTGTAGCTGGTCGTGACATGGGCGGCAGGCCTAACAGCTTTCGTTGCTGAGGTGTAAGCGGGATGTCTTCGCAGGCGTCTGGTGTCCGTAACAGCGGTGCGGCCGCGACTCCGATAAAGGCGAGAAAAAGGAGGCGAATTGCCCAAAGAGCATACATTGGCCACGGGTAGATGGCGTGCAGCCAAGGTGTTGGTAGTCTGGGTTGGGGGTGTCAGTCGTGGTCTCAAAGTCCGGCTGTAAGCACACGTACATTTCGCGCAGAAGATTCGGCACGAACATCGATGTCAGAATGATGAGTGAGCTGATGATGATTGTCTTCACATTGCTGCCGTCGAAGTCGGTCGCGTTGCGCCGCCGCAGGACCTCGTCCATGCGCGGGTGTATCCAGCCAGCATGTCCTGGCATTCTTGTGGGTGTCGTCGGCGCAGGAGGAGCATTTTTCTTCGGTGTGATCTTAAGAGTCTGCAAATTCGCTGAGAGCGGCGAAGATCTCGTCTGGCCAGCCGCGGTCTGGGTGAGCGTTTGGGAGGATGGGACTATCGCGGTCGAAGACATGGTCGCGGCGGTGAGCGTGCGTGGTCTCGAAGGGCACGGGCCTTGAATCGTGGTGCTGTCTAGGTTAGTAGGTTAGTATGCAGTCGAAGAGTCTTTATTCGTCGCGCCTAATGCATGGTCGTGGTGCTGTTTGCTGGTGAAGTTAGAAATGTGTTGTTCGGAGGAAGCTAACGGTTGCTATGTTGTCCCGCTTCGGAAGTCTTACCAAAATTCTTGGTTATTCGCGGTAAAACGCGCACGTAGTGTAAGCGACACGCTCTCGGATCTTCCAACACAGTCTCCAGAATCAACCTCTAGACGATATCAGTCCACGGTTCCGGTGCTGATGGCTGTCGCCGTCGTATCTGGACTCCTCTCTCCACCCAGTCTGACGAACAAGATGACCTTGTGATTCTATCCTACATTCTATCCTAGATTCTATCCTAGACCCTATCCTACATTCCATCCTAACTTCTATCGTAGATTCTATCTACGATTCTGTCCTACGCGGTCGTAGCCTGCATTCCGGACTCATCAGCCTCCACCGCCGTTCTTCATGCGGATGTCCGCTATCTAGGCAACTCTGAAGGTGCTGGCTCTCCATTGAGATTGCACTCGACTCACTTACCTCGCCTTCTCGCTCAAAGGCTTCAGTCTGGACCATGCACTCTCGACTCTGCTCATGCAAGTAGCTACAGTAGGCGAGATCTGCGATACGAATGCAGGCCCTCCACGCAATCCATGTACAGTTCCGTCCATCCGGCGGCGCATCTAAGCCTCTTGTAGCCGTCGGCAGGGCACCCACGAGAAGAGACGAGATAGCGAAGAAGGAGATGGGATGAGGGGGGTTGGGAGGGAAAGTATGGCGCGCCAGCCTCGATATCTGTTCCTGATCGTGATTGCAATTGTCCTATACATCTCATGCAATGATGACGCGTACAGACGCGAGCATCGTGAGGTACCGCGCTGGTTCGTATTCCGCCGTACTCTGGGGAGCGTCCAGCTGGTGTTTGGATGGTGAAGGTTGGATCGTTGGTGCGACTGATCAGCACGACAGCGCCGGAGGGATGTCGGCGGAGGGATGTCGGCGGAGAGAAGTCGGCGGGAGTGAGTGGAGTGGAAGAGGACGGGAAGGAGGCGCACGTGAAAGGTGGACCACACGGCACACGGACACGGGCCGTAGCGCAGACCACTGACCCCTCCTTGAACCTTCCATTTTCCCTCTTCGTCACCCACCACCACTTCACCTCGCCAGCAATTGCATCGCACCAACGCCACCATCTCCCAATATTCGTCCCAGCACGGCGGTCAGCGCTCACGCGGTCCAGTCATCGTGCCTTCTCCCGTCTCCTGCCGTCCTGCGAACACGGCTCGCCCGAATCTGGATATGCATGATTATGTTGAGCGCGGGACAGTCAGCAATCTGGCCACAATTTCCTCTCCACTTGGCATCGGCCGTCGCCGCCGCCGGGACACGACACCAGCAGTAGCTGGCAATGCCGTAATCGAGAAGCTCCGCAGTCCAGTCGCCTCTGAGTCGACGGAGAGTACAGTAGTAGCAGTTAAGTCCTTGGGCCACAACGTCTTCTCGTCCCACTCCCATGCACACAGCACGCACAGCATCCACCCACCTCCCCGCCGGACTTGGCGATCGGATATTAGAAACGACCACGCAGGATATACTGTACAGTATACCTTCTGCTGCACGGGCGGGCCGACGCATTGCTTGCAGGTGCCGGTTGTGGGTGCAGGTCACGGGTGTCTGCTGCCACTACTGCGCGCATCCCGCGCTGCAAGTCACTCTCGCTTTATTCCACTTTCCGCACCGTGACGCCAAAACGACCACCTACACCAGGCAACCCTTGCACAGTGAGGGGAACGGAGCAGCTGACTGGACGACGACTCCCCCATCCCACGCCCATTGCTGCAGGTGCTGACAGGCTACTGTACGCGCTTCCACAGCTTGCCCCGGATTCTTGCAACCACAACCAGCACGCCCTGCAGCTGCTTGCTTCGGCCTCGTCCTGGCGATCCACAGGCCAACGTCTCACGTCCTCTTCACTTTCTTGCTGCGCTTGCGTCGTGACGTTGCCGGTGTTGGCCTGGTGGGCCATTAAAGCGACCTAACCGCCAGCGACAAATTCCACTCTCCCTCCCTCCCTCCAACTTCCAGCCCGGTCTTGTGAGCACCTCGGCGTTCCTGCTGCCGTTGGAGGATTACGGTGTGGTTAGTGGTAGACGAGCATGAACTTTCAAGCGGCCCTATACCAGGACTACCCTATTCCAATCGAGCCCGTCAACCGCTGAGACAGAGCGACGTGCTTGAAAGAGAGTACATTTTGTCTTGGTCTGCCTCTTGCGAGATCGCAGCGGCTCCGAATGCCAAAAGCTTAGTACCGCAATCACGTCAATAGCGGTCCCGCGAGAGCATCTGGCCTCGTTGCAATGGGTCAACCGATAGCCGAGTCGAGCACTCTGTTGAACGCTCAGATAGGCTTCCTAGTAAGTTCGCGGACGCGAAAGAGTTAGACCAGTAATCTGGGCTAACTGAATCGATAGAAAACGCACCTCGCGTTGATACATCTTCCGCCGTCGGCATTGCCGCTGTTTCTACAACCAATACTGACACTACTACTCCACAATGACCAGAAAGATGAGCAAGGCAATACCATCGAGCCACACCGATCCTGGAACTTCTGGCATCCATTCGTCAACGTGTCGATTACTCCCAATGAAGTCTCCATCGTCTGTCCTCGTGAGCAAGCAGAGCTGCTCTTCGCGCCTTTGGTCGACAATCTGAGCCCTGCTCTGCGAAAGTCAGTGTCAATAAGCAGAGAAGACTACTCTGTTATTATGATCGGAGGGGAGGGCCTAGAAGCTGGACAGCGAGTACTCGACCTAACAAGCCCCCTGGCCATAGCCGGAATCCCCATCTTCTTCATCACAAGCTACTACTCCGACTTCATAGTCGTGCCATTCAGTTCCCGACCAAAAGTCATCCACACGCTGGAAGAGCGCGGCTTCGTCTTCGAAGCAACCGACGCAGACGGCGAGGCTGGACAAATGACAAACCCTCAGTCACCACTCACAAACTCTCACCACCGGCCAGGTTCATCGACATCATTTGACTGGCCGACCGCAAGCTCTCCCCCGCCGACCTCGGTCTCGGAACTACAATCGAAGACCTTCAAAACGCTTGCCAGGAATAACATCCAACCTACCGTCGACCAGTCGATAGAGCTGATCACTTGCGCCGGAGTCAAGGACAGTATCCACGCAACCCAGATCGCCCACTTTCGCGACGGGAAACTTCACCTTGGCATCGCCAAATGTCTCACTTCTTTCCCACCGCCCGACTTCTTCTCCATCACATTGACAGACTCCGAATCCGCATCCCTTACGATGGAAAAGCGTCTGCTCGAACATTTCCCGAATGAAGGCGAGGATGTCTTACTTGGGATCGATGGACCCGAACAAGTCCTCATCACGTTGGATCTGAAAGACCTCCCGCTTGAAAGCACGGGTATCGTGTGCGGGGTCTCGAGTCGCTTGACGGATGCGATGCGAAGGAGGATAGGGAGGGAGATGTTCAATATGAGTTATCTGAGCACGTCGAGGGCGGGACATGTCATTGTGTATGAAGATGAACTGGAGGACGTCATGGATGCTTTGAAGGGGGTGCAGGTCAATGGGGTCCATAGTTGAGGGGGAATGTAATCATCACCACCGTGCTCGGTTCTCGATACCCTCAATATCCTTCCTTCTACACCTATTCATCTGGCACCCAAAACCAGCTCCAGCTTTGAACAGCATCTGACAGGCGACAGGGGCGATTATCGGTGCATTTGAAGCGCGCGCAGATACCCAATTGCTTCGCGAACCCCACAACGGAACCAGCAGCTTCCTGTCCGAGCTTCTCGATCTCTTCGTCCGTGGCAAAACCCCTCCTTCCAGCTGTGCGCGACCTTGGTGGTGGGCACGGCTTCGCGGAGCCGGGAGCCATGCTTGGTGTTTGCAAAGACCAGCTGGACCGTCGCTGGACTCAAAGACTTGACCGATCTGATGGCTGAGTAGATAGGATTTGTAAAACCGCATCGCATGAACTCGGCCATTGCTTTGGAATGGGCCACTGTGTCTTTCGTGCTTATATCATGCAAGGCACTGCCGGCTTGAGTGAAGATCCCCCGCAAACGCCATATCTTTGTCCTACAGATCTGGCCAAGGTGCTGACAGCGACAGAGGTGCACACCTTGTCGACCGCCACGTGAAGCTGATGGCATACTGCGAAAGATTTCTCGAAAGACAGATTGTTTCATTGCGATTGGCGCATGGCTGAGATTCCGCCTGAAAGAGCTCCAAAGATGAGATGCCTAGACATCAACATCACCCAATAAAGCGATTGGTGAAGGAAGTTCTGAAATGAACTGTATTACCCCAACGACTGGCCTGAGAGCCTTACTCTATACATACTTGTATGGGTTCATTATGCCATTCTGTAACTCGAGTCAGTGAAATGTGCCAATGCGACGGCCTAGAAGAATGTTGACTCACCGGGTCGTAGAGCTTCTTGATCTGTCCCATCAGCTGAATCATGTTCTCACTGCGACTGTATCCGATGAATTCCTTCTTGGCTAAACCGAGACCATGCTCGGCAGAGATACTGCCGTCGCGCTTCGACACCCACTCGTATACCCACGGCTCGATGGCCTTCTCCACCTCCTTATCATACCTTCGCACGCAAACGTTTAAGTGCAGGTTCTGATCTCCCATGTGTCCGTAACCAATCACATCCATGACGGGCTTGGAATCGTCCGTGTCGCTCATCATTCCATTGTCCAAGAAGCGCTGGCGACACTCCGCGACAATGCCGTAAAGCTCCGGTAGAGGGATCGAGAGATCGTACTTGTAAACACCGCCAAAATGCTGACTAGCCTCCGAAATGCCTTCTCTGCAGGACCACAGATCTTGCACTTGCGTTTCGTTCTCCGCGAGCACTCCGTCCTGAACAATGTCCTCCTCCATGACGTGTTCCAAAAATGCCTGCATCTTCTCCGCGTCATGGTCGCCATTTGATCCAGATGTCTCAACGAGACAGTAGAAGGGGTGCTCATTTTCCAGAGGCAATTTCGTTCTTCCAGACGCACGCTGATAAATCTTCTGCGAGTTCCCATCCATGAGCTCGAAAGCCGAGAGAATCTCTTGAAGATAGGTCTTGGACACTTTGAAAGCTTCCTGCACTTTTTCGTACGATTCCAGTCCAAAGAGAGCGACATTCACAGCAGGGCTTCGTTGCGGGCACAAGATTGAGACACCCGTCACAATTCCGATCGTTCCCTCACCTCCGATGAAGAGTTGCTTGATATCATAGCCAGTGTTATTCTTTCTCAGTTTTCCAAGGTCATCGACAATAGTTCCATCTGGCAATACAGCTTCTATCCCAAGGACATTCCCGTGTAAACTACCGTATCGTAGTAATCGCAGACCTCCGGCGTTCGTCGCAACATTTCCACCGATTTGACAGGTACCTTTCGCAGCCAGATCTAATGGAAATATATGTCCGTGCTCCGCCAGGTGATTGTCTGCCTCCTCCAAAATGACACCGCCATCTGCGACCAAGATTCCAGAGACGTCATCGAACGATCGGATTTTGTTCATGCGCGCCAGGTTGATGATGATCTCGTCAAACACTGGCACCGAACCTCCCACCAAACCAGTGTTGCCACCCTGAGGATTCACCGCAATCAAATTCTGATTGCAATATTTCAAAATCTTGCTGACTTGCTCCGTGGAGTTCGGTTTCAAAACCAATCGAGTCTGCCCCCTGTACTTTCGCATCCAATCTGCATTATATGCTTCCAGATCACTTGTCGCATCCTGGCTCAGTCCATCAATGATCGCATTGTCCGAACCCAGTACCTCTTTGAAGAACTTCACGTCCTCGTTCGTAATCTCTTTGAATCGCGAATCTCGCTTGAGGTTGGGGTAGGATTCAGCTGTTGGCTTGATCTGTCTCTGGCTGAGACCTGACCGGGACGGAGGGGGTCCTTCGTCCATATTCGAGGCGGACGTGGTAGGCTCGGCGTGTTGCCATCTTCGTTGCAATGGTTGGTAGGCCGATCGGGCTGCTTGCAATCGTAGGTGGGAAGTTTGCTGGAAAGTGTTGTTCTGCAATCGCAGTCGCCGAGCGACTGGTACACATCGGCTTAATGAAGACATTGTTGTCGATGATAGTACCCAAGAGCTTTCCAAGGGCGTTGTGGGATTTCCAAAAGGAATCAATGCGTTTGACGAAGTGAAGATGAATCTCTCGGCACGTCATCGGCCGTCGAGGCTTTCGCTTTCGCTCTGCGGGCCGAGCACCGGAAAACTCCTACCCTTGTTCGGCCAAAAAGTTCGCGACGACTTTCCGAGATAATCTGACATTTACACCCAAATTGCAACCCTCCAACGCAAATCTATCTGCTTTCGCGAGATGGCACCGGCTCCAGCGGGAACCAAGCGAAGACGGGTAGAAGACGAAGTCCGACCCAAGAACAAGGCGAAGAAGCACTTCAAAAAGCAGAAGAAGTACCACAGTTCTTCGGAAGACGAAGAGGATGAGCCTGCGGGCAAGCTACAGAGGGCCTCAGATGTACCCAGACCGACCAAAGATGCGTCGCGAATACAGCCCAAGTTCTCTATGAAGGCGAGCATGCCAGCGGGAAAAGCGAAGGCAACATCGAGGACTACACCCAAATCGATTCTGAAGCAGTCGGAACCTGTCGCAGAAGCCGCGGAAAGCTCGGCAGATGACAGCGACGACGAAGAGGATGATCTGGAAGTCGACGAATTGGAAAAGAACACCGCGCTCAACGCACTACAAAACGAGGACTCAGAGGACGAAGACTCAGAAGAAGACGAAGAGGAAAACGACGAACCCAACCTCGACTCAACATCAGACAACGACGACGACGATGCCGCAGCATCAGACTCCCCAACCTCCAGCCAACCCTCAACCACGACCAGCTCGAAGAAGAAACGCAACGACCCCACAGCCTTCGCAACTTCCATCCAAAAACTCCTCTCCACGAAACTCACAACCTCCAAACGCTCCGACCCCGTCCTGTCCCGCTCCAAATCCGCCGCAGAAGCGAATAAGACCCTGACAGATCAGAAACTGGAACAGAAAGCTCGCGCGCAGATTCGGGCGGAGAAGAAACAGGTGTCGGAGAGGGGCAGGGTGAAGGATGTGTTGGGGCTGCAGACGCCGGATGTGGATACTGGGGCTGTGATGGAGGAGGAGAAGCGGTTGAAGAAGACGGCGCAGAGGGGTGTGGTGAGGTTGTTTAACGCGGTGCGAGCGGCGCAGGTGAAGGCTGAAGAGGCGAGGAAAGAGGCGCGGAAGGAGGGGATTGTGGGGATGCAGAAGCGGGAAGAGAAAGTGAATGAGATGAGCAAGCAGGGGTTTTTGGATCTGATAAGTAGTGGTGGGAAAGGTACTGCTGCCGCGTGATGGCATGGAAAGGATACCATGGGGCCGATATACAGTGTAGAGAGGCCTCATACGTCTGCAGGATTGCCGATATTCTGCTCCTCTTCCTTCTGAATGTGGATCATGTGCTCACTCCCCCCAGCACTCTCATCCAAGACACCCGCCTTTCGCAAGATGCCAATGGTATGATCCACCATACTCGCCTTGACACCCTTCACATCTTCCGCAAACCTCACAGTTTTCATCCACTCCAGCGCATCCTCTTTCGAGTAATGCATCGTACTGGTAATATACTCCACCGCCTCCTCCCTATTCTCCCGATAGTGTCTCACGCCCGCATTGATCTTCCCCAACATCTCCTCAACCCTTCCATCCTTGGCATCTCTCGCCGTAATGACCCACGAGGGCCAGGGTGTATAAATCTCCCCGATCCTCTTGATCTCCCCATTGTCCCAGAAATGTTTGGTGGTGAAGTGTTCCCACATGAAGAAATCGCTCGTCTGCTCGTTCACGCTCTTGCGCAGAGCGGCGAAGTCTCCAATCGGTGCGACGGAGAAGGGTTCCTTGGAGGCGAGCCAGCCTTGTTGGTCCGCGAGGACGAAGGACATGACATAGCTCCCGCTCCCGATCCTACTCACGCCGACTTTGGAGCCTTTGAGGCTGGAGACGGAGGTGATGTCGGAGCGCTGGGCACCTGTGGAGATGGCCCAGCATAACGGACTCTCGACGTAGGTGCCGACGAGACCGTAGGAGGAGGGCGTGCCCGACGCTTTTGCTTTGCCGAGGTCGGCGACGAAGCCTTCTGTTAGACCAATCGCCACGTCGATACTGCCGTCGTCTGCGGAGGGTTGTTTGAGGGCGCTTGCGAGCGCTCCTGTGCCGGTCGGGAAGGGGATGAGGTCCGCATTGAGGTTGAAATGGCGTTGCGCGAAGGCGAGAGGAGTGCTAAAGTGCTCTGCGTTTATAAAGAAAGTTGGTCAGCAGAGCTCCGACACGCATGCATCGTTCTTACCAGGCACAAATCCGATTCTCAACTTGCCGGCCATGGCCATTGCTCTTGATGGAGTCGTCGAGAATGTCCGAAAGCCTCCAGCACGTCCTGATCTCGAGATGCTCCGGCTGAATATCTTGGTGCTCTTGCACGGACCCAGGACGATTGCCCGTGTAGTCATGTCGAAGCGAGTGCATCCTTGGTGGGGGTCTGAGCAATGACGATGGATCATTGATGATGGGACCACAGACCGGTCCCTGCAGCGGATCTTACCTTTAGGCTTCGCACGGTGCACGCGGTCGGAACGAACCGTAACCTTCCAAGCCACTGCCGGGTCTTCTGTTCTGTTCCGATTCGGAAGTGCCGACCGCCGATACCTGCCCTGTCACACGTCAAAGTCCAGCATCTCAACACATGCGAACTCAGGTTCAGGTTGTCTCGACGGAGACTGCCGCTCTTCGGCGCCGTCCGGTTACAGCGAATGGAGGCAGCCGCATGGACACTGTATGCGCACGCGATTCCGTTATCGTGCAGTCGAGCGTGGAGTCTTGTCACGTGGACAGCTGTAGGCATACATATCATCATGTTACCGTTCTGTGTTCTTGTTACACGAGCCAGGGTACCTTCCTCTTCCAGCGCGGTCCCACTGGTTTCTGGACGCCGACACACAACAGTCCCCGAGTCCCCGACATCACCTCTCCTCGCAGCGCACAGGCGGTCGAGTGTAGCGCCGGGAAAGTCGAGTCGGAGGGATGAGAGACGATTGCAGTCCAGATGAGGTGGATACACTACTCCGACTTCATCATCACTCTAACATAAGGTAGCAAGCGACCACCACTACACACTACTAGGTACATACAGTACGGTAGCTGCGCCTGGAGATCACTGCACCCACTTCGCCTCCACATCTCCCCACCTCACTCACCTCACGATGGCATTCAGGTTGTCGAACGACAGGGATCGTACCGGCCGCCCGTCACCGCTCGCGTGCAACGAGTGCAGGAAGAAACACCTCAAATGCGATGCCACGCTTCCCGTCTGCTCGCGATGTATCACACGAGGCCTTCACTGCACGTACACACCCTCCCGCCGGGGCATCGGAGGCCGTAAGAGACTGCAGTCGCCACGCAATCTCCCTCAGCCCGCGCCGACAACCCACGCCGGCGAGTATGCGCCGCAGCCTGCAGCGCCTTATGCTCCTCATCATCACAACCACCACCAGCCCCAAGTCTCGGCGGCGACCGGCGCGCCAGCTGCTATGCGACCGCCGCCTTCTCCCAACAACCGCGCTTGGACGGATCCCAGCGATACTGGAAGACCCGAGGCCGCAAGAAGTCCATCCCAGCCGGCGTCAACAACTTCAACGTCCACCTCAAAGTCGTCCTTGCGATCGGAAGATGAGCACTTGACCAACCTGTATTACTCCAGCTTCCATCCGAGCCATCCCATTCTCATTCCGCGGTACCGCTACGCAGGTCAGAACTATCCGCCCTACCTGAGGTCTGTGGTGCAGTTCATTGGTAGTCAGTATGCGCCTGGAATCTCCAGTGACTGTTTAAGACCTGCGACATCCGCCGCCATCGCGCAAGCTACCGATAAGTCCCCCGAGATGGTACAGGCGCTTTTGTTGTACGCCATGGCTCTTCATGCGCGTTACGAGCCAGTGGATGCCATGCCAGCCGTCACAAGGGCTGTAGACATCGCCATTCAGCTAGGCATGCACACTGCAGAGTTCGCCATAGCTCATGGGAATGGCGATGCTGTGTACGAGGAAAGCCTTCGCAGAACGTGGTGGGAACTCTTCATTACCGATGGCTATCTGGCGGCCTTGCATAGGCACACGAACTTCAAAGCGAACAGCGTAGTGACGAGCACGCATCTGCCTTGCGAGTCGAATGCCTACGAAGATGGATCAATTCCGTCCAACCCACTCAGCATTCAGCAGTACGATGGTAGGCTGTTCGGAGACGATGACCTCCATTTCTCCTCGTTTTGCTACCGCATAGATGCCGTGAGGATCCTCGCCAGAGTCATTGCTGTCTCGAGTACCAACGAAGCACACGCGGATGCGATCCAGGCTATCGACAACGCCCTCGCGAGCTGGAAATTTCACCTACCTACCGACAAAGCGGGGATCCTCACTCACGCTGGAGAGACAGATGAAATGATGTTCCAAGCAAACATGTTCATCCACATCTCCAGCATCTTTCTGCACTTCCCTCGATCCGAGCTCCCCATCACAATGCCCCCAGCCGCCGAGATCGACTGCGCACAGCAACACATGGAACAGGTCTCGCCCACATCCACGCAACACGCCGTCAAAGCAATGGCAGCTTCGAAAGATCTGGCCAACTTGGCCGCTTTGCCGGTGGAAAGGCACTCTCCCTTCTTCATCTGCACGCTCGTCTTCGCTTGCGTCGTGCAGATATCCGCATGCACAGCTTACCCACGAGACGCCACGCAACAGAACCGAGACCGCGTAGCTCTCATCATCGGCGTGCTGAAGTCCCTGAGCCGAAACTGGGCAATCGCACAGTTCGTCTCATCGCAGTTGAAACGCGCCGCGAACGAGGTCTTCAACCCCCGGGACGACGCGTCTGCCGCTTCCAGCGGAGGCTCCACCTACGACAGCGGCATCGACCTGGGGAACTTTCCCAGCGACATGTCCTGGCTGGAGCTCTTCTACAACGAAGGCATGCAAGGCCAAGTCTTGACCGGGCCGGCCGACATGTCCGGCATGCACCATCACGACGCACGAATGGCCTGAGGAGAAAAGACCACCCGAGGGAGCATCTCATGGTCTGAGATGGATTGATCACCTAAAGACCACAAACACTTTGTTTTTTTCGGCTTTTATGATTCATTATTGTAAGCATGCATTAGGATCGCAATACTGGGGCAAGGCGTAGGGGGCATATACAGGAATCTGAAGAATTTGGCAACGAATTGAGGAACGAACGGCCGCGGGGAATTGGTGGCAAGAGAAGATTCTTAACTTGCCTCATAAAACCATCAACTACAAAGAAAGAGCCGGCAGCTTTGTGGGAGCTACCGTCACCTCTTATCATAGTGGGATCGAATCAAACAAACGACAGACAGTATGAAGACATATATTCACGGACGGGCAGAATTTCTTGGATTTTAAAATTTGGGCAGGGTATGTTTTCTCTCTTTCATGCGCGGGCGTGACACGTGCATTACTCATGCTCAGGTTGTAGTGGGTCTCGCTCATTCACTCACTCACAAGAAAAAACGCCAACGCTAACTCATACTGGGGACTCATCATATAGCCCACATTCCCTTGCATTGCCATTCCATGAAGCCGGTGCTCTCCTGGTATCCATCCAGCTGTAAGCAAAGGCCCGTAAACGCCGCCCTAATGATGATCATATCTCGTAATCGTCCCATCCCTTCTCGCATGATTGGGAAAAACAAAACCCCCTAGCACTGCGAAATGCGAACGCCGTATAATTGCAGTCGCGCGACGATACGCTTCCGACAGACCGGGCAGACTTCCAGCATCGCAGAGCATTCCCGACACGCAACCACATGGCCACAATCGTAGAAAGCCGTGCTCATTTCCTTGTCGTAGCACACTTTGCAAGTGGTCTTGTCGTCGTCGGTGACGGTGCCGCGAAGGATGAATTCGCCAGTGGCCTTGCCCTCCTTGAAAGTGCCTTCATGGACATTGCCGGTCGCGGAGAAGACCAGCTTACCCTTGCCGTCCTGTTCGTCTTCTTTCCATTCGCCCTCGTAGACGTCTCCAGTCGCCGAGTAGATCATCTTGCCGTAGCCTGATTTCTGACCCTTGGCAAATTGACCGATGTATTCGTCTCCGTTCAGTGCGATGAGGTGGCCGCCGCCGTGGTACTTATTGTCTTGCCAGTGGCCTTCATAGTACGCACGGCCAAGCCAATCCGTGGTGCCGACCTCGAGGCTGTCATCCATGGTCGGAGTGGTCTGCTGACCGTCGATCGAAAAGGCAGAGTCGTCATCGGCATCTCTCATCACGACATCTTCGCCGTCCATGAGAAGCGGCTCCGGCGTCGGCGCGGCGGCAGCTGCTTCAATGCGCTCCCTACAGGCGCGTACGTACTCTTCTTCAGAAAGCGTGGCTTGACCGGTGGCGCCGTAAACAAGTACATTGCCGTTCGCAGATCCAAAGTCCTCGTGAATGGATGTCTTGGGCGGCTCTTGTTGGCCGACCTGTGGTGGGACCCAAGTCTCGACGTCGGAGGCGTTGAACGTATCCTCAGTCATGTCATCGCGGACGTACATGACAACGCAGGTGACCTCGCGATCCGAAGGCGATGCCTCGGAAAATGGTGAGTCGTAGCCGTCTTCTGGAGTCTTCGGTTTCTTGTCGCCTTCTTCAGTCCCGGAGTGGATATCGCGAGCTTGCTTTTCAGTAAGTCTCTGCACGACTGAGTCGCGGTACGCATACCAACCATTGCCCGCACCCCGCGGCCGCACGTAGGAGTTGTACTGCGAGGATTGCAGATGCCCCTTGTGGGTAATGAAGGCAAAGAGGGTGTAATGCGTCCCGCCGACAGAGATCTCCTCGTCAACTTTGACTTTGTGGGTCAGCTTCTTCCATTTGCGCTCTTTCTTGTCGTGCTCTTGACGCTGCAGCTCCAGCGTGAGCAATGCAGGTCGAGCGATGACTTTGTGGTGATTGTCAACGGCAGTCTGAATGCTCGTGTGATCCTTCGTGTTCAGTCTGCTTGTGCCGGATGCAGAGCCTTTGTCGGAATGAAAGTTCCCAATCAGACTGTTGAGCTCACCGGGTGTTTCTGGATACTCGTTCTGAAAGCAGAGTGACATCCTCCACAGCATCTCCATGACGTCCCCGTCATGGATTGGACCCCGAACGCCATAGTTCGTGGAACGCTTCCGCGTGTACATTTTCAAAAGCAGAGTGTGTAGCCACCTCGACAGTTGCGAAGCAGATGTAGTTTGAAGGTCCTGAACGAATCGACGGAATGGCGCAAAATGTAACAGCGGCACCGCGACGGCGACGTACTGCAATGACTTTGTAAACGGTCGAAGGCCGGTAAGGGATGTCATCTGATCAGCTGTGCGTGTGTCGTGGACCCATTGGCAGCCGGTCGGGTCGTGGACCACACGAATGAAGGCTTTGAAGGCGAGCTTATCGTTGCGGAGCAGGGCTTGGCGCTGGCCATGATGGCGGAGGTTGATGTCGTAGCGGGACATGGAAGTGAAATGCCGCCAGCCATGGTTGTGCGCCTTCTTGCAGAACTGATGCTGTTCTTGCTGCATGGCGTTCACGCGCGGTTCCTCGGGGTTGTAGACCACGACGGAGAACTGTACAGCAACACCGCGACGCTTGTTGATCTTTTCCACGCCTTTGAGGAACGGGAAGGGAGGCTTGTCGAAGGCCCCGTATTCTTCAAAGTCTGGTGAAGCCATCGTGACACACTCCAAGTATACCGACAAGTACTCGCTGCGATCTCCCTTTGGAAAGAACTTGATCTGCCAGTCGTAGCCACCGATGTTCACAATCGGGGAGCGCATGATGCGTTCTGTGTTTGGGTTTTCTCTCGTGCCGTTGTAGTGTTCGATCGACCAGTCGATTCGGCCACTCGCAATGGGGACGAATTCAATATCTTCCATTTCTGCCGTCTCGAAGGTCCGCTTCTCCCAATGCTCATGATCTAGAGCGCTGTGCTCGGTCTTGGAGTTGATCCACGCAAGCTCATCTTCGCTCGGCGCCGTCTTGTCTTCCGGCATCTCGTGCCAGTAATTGTCATGTTCATCTTCGTCTTCACTCTCTTCGTTCTCGCTGCCGGAGCGTGAACCATCCTCGGAGTCGGGATGCTGATCTTGCGAGTCGGGCTGAGGCTGACGCGGCATGGGGGGAGGTGGAATGTCGTTGAGAGCGGACGGATTGAAGGGTGGTGGTGGTGCCATAGTGGCCGTGAGGAGCTCGTGGAAGTTGGTGCCATTTGGAAACCCCGGTGGGAGGACTGGCGGTGGTGGTGGAACGATACCGTCCGCCTCCGGGGCGGGCGGTGGTGCTGGAGTATCGCTGGCGGCCTCCATATTGCTGTCTTTAGTTCGATGTGGATGTAGTAGGTTGGGATTCGAAGGTTCGAGTGCGTGGAAGTGATATGTTGCTGGGAGGTGGAAGAGGCACGTCTGATATGTGAATGACTGGGTCTGAGCCATGCGGCAAACAACAATAGAGAGAGTGATTGTTGCCCGCTGCTATTGTAGAAACAATAGCGGCATTGAAGCCGTCGTCACATGCGAGTGGGTGGGTCCGCAGCTAGTCGGCGTCGCGGAGGTTCAGTTTAATCGGCTGGCGGCGGCGTGGTAGCAGGGAAAGCTTCAAGAGCTCATGTCAGGTCGTCGGAGGCTCCTTGTATGCATATACCAGTGTCAGTCGAAAAGTGCGTGCGGCGTGTGGCCTGGAGTCGGTGTCTAGGGTTGTGCTTGTCGGGCTGGCTGCAGCTGGAGAGCTCTGCACGGGCCTCCGTCATCTGCAAGTTATCGCGTCTTATCGCCTGCCGATCCCGAACGAAGACCCTTTGCCAAGAAGCGCCTACACCTGGAAGTGCTCAGAACTGGACTGCTCCTATTGAGACGAGATGAACAATACTACCACTCACCGGTGACCTATTTGGCTGCTTATCCTCCCTTCTCCCCAATATATGAGTCAAGCAACAGTGACGTATCCACCTCACTGCTGCGCCGCATCTTTCTCGTCTCGGCAGCGCGACCACGTCAAACTGGCGCATGCATCCTGCATGAGCGGCGTGCACACTTGTGAATGGTGCCTTGCGTAAGCGCATTAAGTGTCTGCTACAGTCTAGGGCCTCTGTACCGTCTACTTCTCCACTTTGGCGAAAGAGGCCGCCACGATGAGTGGGAAGGCAACGGTTGCCTCAGCGTACACCTGCGCAACATACGTCAGAAGATGCAATCTAGCTGGAAGCCTTGGGCACAGAACATACCTTGACGCTTGCAGCATCTGCCTTGATCTTGCCCCAACTCACAGCCTCGTCCGGTCTGGCCCCCGCGTCTGAGCCATCAAACTCTTGGGCCGTGTTGATGTACACGGCGCTCTCCGCGCCATTGCGCATCAGGTTTGCGTTCGCGATGTGGTGCTTCACGATGCCGCCGCCCAGAATGATCATGCCGGTTCGTTTGGCCCGCACTGCGAGGGTGTTGATGCGGCGGATGTCCTCGACAATATCGACACGGAGCTGCAGTGGCGATGCCTTGAACGTATGGAAATACAACATGTCACCCAGGCTGCCATCCGTGAGGGCGGGACAGAACACTGGAATGTCATTCTTGTACGCCCAGTAGTAGACAGAGCGCTCGTCGTTGATCTCCTTGCCCAGTCTTGCGATGATCTTGCTCGGCGTCCAGTTAAGCGGTTCCTCCGAGCCCTTGGTAGCCTCTTGCTCCTCCAGCAGTTTGTCAAGGATTGGCACCAGCCAATCTTCGAATTTGCAGTAATTATCGTTGGGAACAAATAGATTGCCGATCCGGTTCATGCCTTTGGCGCGCAGGGCAGCTCCGGCTGCAGTAAACGACCCCATGTATGTTTCTCCGAGACATTTGATCAAGTCCTCCTCGACACCACCAGCAGTGGTCACAATTGCTGAGACATGCTTATGTTCTACCAACCACCTCAAGGTCTCGCGTAGACCAGATGAGATCAGATTGGAAGTGTAACCGAGGAAGATGGTCGTCTTTTCTCCCGTCTCCGCGTCGCACCAAGTTCTCTGAAAAGAACGCAAAATCAACAATCAGAATCCGAGATGAACAATTGTGGGTGGGTGGGTGATGAGACTCGAGATGAAGAGTGAAGTCAAGAACGCGATAACTTTGTACCTACCATTCCGTTGACTATCTGAGCTGCCTGCCCAATGGAGGAGGCCTGGAACCCGACATTCGTCAGATCTTCCACCAGCTCGGCGACGGTCACATTGCGATCAGCGTATGCATTGAAATCTAGGCCTCGGACGGGCACAGCGCCTTCGGGGACCGGATCCGAGGGCTTGAGGACAGCGCCCGTTGCGCCCGATGGTGCATCGTCACGACTGCCGTGCGTGTTTCCATTGGAGGACATGTCTTGGGGACGCTTTGTTTTCTTTATTAGGAATGAAAGAATTTTGCAGAGAGATTTTGCCATGCTTTGGCACCGAGTAGCCGAATGGCGCATCCATGCTTCGGGTACTGGATAGCGTCCACGGGTAGTGATAGTATGCGCACCGGCCCGGGCCGAAACTCGGAGGCGGACAATCAGCCCTTATCCCTTCCGAGCAAGACCATGGCAGAAATGCACCTGGTATGCTCCTGCTCCCCCGTCGCTGCGCGGTCCTATCAATGAATAAGAAGCCCTAGTAGATGCCGAGAAAGACATATATCCACGCGCTGTCTTATCCTCAAAGCAGCTTCGACTTCTACGCGTTTCTCGTATCACACCGCTGGTAAGTTGAACATGTGCGTAAGTAATCCTCTTGTTCGGGTTGACAAGCTCCAGGACTGATGACAAGCTGATGTATTAGTAGATCGTGTCTCAGAATGTTGGTATCGTATCCCTCAAGCCGCATGTTCACTTATTATTAGCGAAGTGAAAGAGTGGATTCATGGCAGTTTCAATATGTGCCTGCCCGTTCGGATCCACTATCGCCAAGGACCGCAACGCGTGATAAGGTAGTTCGGATTGCCGTTGCCCTGCAAAGTGCAAAGTGGGCGCGTCGCACTGCCCCGGGAATGTGGAGGAGAAGCTCCGCTGTAAAGCGGCTACCTAACACATATCTGGCTTCAAAGCCAATGTCCCTCTATACCAATACCGCGGCTGTTCGCCTTCGGACTGCCAGGAACCCAATGTGTAAATCATAGCATTTGAAAGATCGCCGGTCCGACTGACCACATCCTAGTCCACGCAACTTGAGACAGCGTCATACTGGAGCGGTGTACTATATGGCGATTGCGACGTATCGGCGCTTGGTCCTCCCACCAGGATATTTCGCCATACGTGACTTGGCGTTCTACGCTCAAACATGCCTTAAAAGTATGAAACAGTGCCTTCTGCGCTCACTGGCGTACCGTAGTCCTTCTTGATAGAGCGTCTGAGACCATCCTCATCTGCAGGAAGACCTTAGGGCGACGACGAGCCTCCGCCTACTATGTCTCCTTTAGGGCCCTCGGGCGGCGGCGGTCGAGAGACCG
Organism: Lecanosticta acicola; assembly: GCA_963674455.1. Taxonomy (NCBI): domain Eukaryota; kingdom Fungi; phylum Ascomycota; class Dothideomycetes; order Mycosphaerellales; family Mycosphaerellaceae; genus Lecanosticta; species Lecanosticta acicola. Next base: position 10,602 of record CAVMBE010000042.1, on the reverse strand, counting down.
AGACATCCCGCTAGCGGCCCGTTATCAGGTCGATCTAGGGAGCGAGTCCTCGGTAGATGGAGTGCGTGTCCTGCGTTATACAGCGGGACAAGTAGTGCTGTTGGAAGACTGTTGAGCTCGCGTATGTATTCAGGATGAAATTCCGATGGGACTCGGTCATACCGACCACGCAACGTCAGTACGCATTATACGTGCCCTGTCCAGTTGTCTGCGTGCTTACTGCTGGTCAGCGCTTCGCCGGCAGCTCTCCTGAAAGCGTAGGGATTCACGGGTTTACTGAAAGAAGCCGTCCAAGAAGCGTACAGGATTTCATACTCCTCCAAATCTCCTCATATCATGCTCGTTCGACTCCGTGTGAATTTTTTGCGTGAACGACGCCGTATCGTACTCTGGCTCTTTCCGCACCCAGTACGATGTATCGGCGAGCTGGCCAGCTCCGTTGCCAGGCAGCACATCCTCTCCACAGCGGCGAAGGCGTCGCATATCGGCAAAGGCAAAGAGCGGCGGCGAAGACGGCGCGGTCTTGGACAGAGAATCGAATGAAACTTGGGACCGGAGCTCCACGTTTCTGCCGCTGAGCTGTAACAGTGAGGGTTGGGGGCCAAATCACCTCCCGCTCCTAGGCTCCCTCGCACGCTGTGCGCCGACGTCTGCTTGTTGGTGAGATGTCTCTGTTTAAAGACGGGCTAGGCGGTGGTGGGTTTCGGGGATCTGACGACATCGCACAGATGGCAGCGTTATACTTTTTAGATCCTTGGAAGCCAAAGGGCCGGCGCAGCCGCAAGGATGGTGCACGGCACGCTAAGGTAAGGTAGAAGTGGCTGCGAATCTTAGGCTCGCGTCACCCGAGGCGCTCTGCACGTCTGCCAGACTTTACAGGCGCGAGATGCCATGCAGGGATCTCACGGAAGGGCGAAGATGGAATGGGAGCGATGTATCCGGTGGTGATGGCAGTGCTCGACAATGGTCCATCTGACGGTTTTTCATTTTCGGGGGGGGGGGATGAAGCAGAAGCAGACACGATCTCCGTTAGACATATGGGACCGGGACCAGGCGCCGGGCCAGTCCCGGCGCGCAGGTGTGCACTGGGAAGGTGCATGAAGGGAACACTGTGAAATCATGCTGCACGCGCTCTGATTGGCGCTCCGTGTCCGCACTGCCGGCAACCCTAGGTCCTCCCGCGCGGTCCTTGCAGGCCAGTCATCAGTCGTCGGGGCCAGTAGTCGAGAGCCTTGCTTCTGGGAGCAACGAAGGCTCGTCTGCCCTCCAACATCGCTGCCACCACCACCACCACCGCCCTCACCACCGCACCCACGCCGCACCCCGCCAAGCCGACGTCCATTGCAGAGAGCGCCATCCCCTCCGCCACTCGCTGCATTTTCAGCACTTGTCGCCCACCCGCCAGCGACTTCCAGCACCGACGAGCCTTCCCGTGCATCTGCCTCGCCTCCTGCCACTGTGCCTCAGGCGTGCACCACCGACTCACTCACTGTCCCTCCACAGATTCCGCTGGCCCTGCTGGAAGGAGGGCGCCTGCGTTCGTCGTCGCTGCACACGTTTGCGCGAGCGTCGTCTTCAGCTGCTGCTGCTGCTGCTGCCGCTGCCGCTGCCGCTGCTGCTACTGCTGCCGCTGGGCGCTGCGCTCTTCTCCACCTGACACAGCACACAGTTTGAGAGCCGCAGGTCGACGCTAGGGTGCTCGCGCTAGATTACCGCTGACTCGTCTCGCCCGCTGCCGAGACCGCCTTGCACCTCCAACGACACACACCCTGAACACCCACCTCAACTCGGACAACTTCCCAATTTTCACACCCACGACGCCATACATCGCTACATCGCCCGTGGAGCAAGCCTCGTGCTCTGCAGCCTCTTCTCTCCAACATCCTGGCTCTTCTCGGCCGATGAGCCGCTGCCCGGCCTGAGTAAGCATTGAGGGGGCGATTCCCCGGTTTTGTGGCGCTCCTAAAAAAGTGCTCCCGCCCATTGTTTGCTCATGTCGCAGTATCGCGGATCGGGATACAGAGGACCGACTGACAGATCGCGCTCGCCGCGCCGCTTTGGAGACCGACGTCCATCGACCGCCAGTATTTTCGACGGCCGACACTCAGGGCCGGCCCCGTCGCGCAGCGCCTCGGACGCGCCAAGAGGCCCCAGACAATTTGATGCACCACCTGCGCGCGGGCCACCCCCGAGTGGCTTAGGCTCAGCTGCTGCGCCACGAAGCCTGAGAGATGCGCCTCCTCTGGGTGCGGGTGACCGCGGACGACCTTTTCGAGAACGCGATTATCCAGATCGCCGAGAGCGCTCGCCACCGCTGCGCGAGAGATCACCGCTGCGAGAGAGATCGCCGCCTCGGAAATTTAATGAGCCTCGCGACTTTCCTCCTCGAGACATAGACACCAGGACTGCACGGAGATCCTCCCGCGACGGACCGCCTTCTGCTGGTTCCAACTATTCAGACAACCCTGCCTTTGGATCAGCTTCGTCATTTCGAGGTGCTTTCAGCGGCAGAGGACGCGGTCGTGGCGATTCATTCCTTGACAGAGGCGGTGTGCGCGCAGGCAGGCGAGCATTCGATGACCGTTCCGATCGTCCAGATCTCTTCCGACGCGAGCGTAGTCCGCCTGCTAGATACGGTCGAGACCTTTCACGAGATGGAAGGGATCCTGATCGAAGAGATGATAGAAGATACGAGCGACGCGAGGATGACCGTCGACCGGAATGGCTCGACAGAGAGCGTGACCCTGACCGCGAGCGTACTGCGAGGAGAGATCCCCCGCCTGGGCGGCTCGAGTCCAGATTGTCCGCCGAATCTGTTCCAACCGCGAACAACAGTCATCCATCCTCAGTCGCGCCGCCCATCAACCCAGAGCGCTTGGCTATAATCGAAAGTTCAGGTGCTGACACTTCCTTGCGGAGACCAACTTCATCGCAGGCAACGCCATCTTCTGCAAGACGCGATCCTCCGGCAGAAACTCCAGCTTACCTCAATGGGCGTGCTGAGACAACCGCAAACAGGTATGGTTCGCGTGGTTCTTCGCCGCCCACCCAGGCACCACCAGTGCCCGCGTTTAGCTTCTCGGTAGCACCTACCGCTGCCACCAATCAGCCATCACAGGGTGCCAAGAATGAGCCGGAGACGAGACCAAGCGTCGCCGCTGAAGAACCCGTCCCTGAGGTCAGATCTGGTCCTGAGGACAGAACTCGCCCTGAGGACAGGCCCGCCCCACCTGCAAACGCACCAACTGCTCCAAAAGCAGCGCCCTCTGCTCCAAAGGTACATCACGCAAGCCCACCGCCCATGGCTCCAAGAGCGCCCCGTGCACTCGAGGTCGATACTACGATTCCACCGAGTAATCGGCTGCAGGGCGTTAGATCTATGGAGAGCTTGTCAGGTTCGAACCCAGGAGCTAGATCGGAGGCCTTCCCTTCGCATTCAGCCGCAGTGCCAGCCTCGCCGGGCTCTTCACGACAAGCACTGCCACATCTCATTCAGTCTACCTCCCCAAATCCGCCATCGGCGCCACGCTTTGGGGAAATCACAGCTCCTACGGGCCCAAGGGCCACGCATGCTTCTCCTGCGCAAGCATCAGTGTCACCAAGACCCACTTTCGCTTCTCCTCGATCGGACCTAGGATCATTTCAACCACCGCCTCCCTTCGCGAGGGGCCAGACGCCTCCTCCATCTGCTCCCTCTGGTCCACGCAAGCGCTCCTTTAGCGTTTCTCCCAAGGTCTCCAACTCCATCATACCGACCGCTCCGAAGGCTGTTCGGGCTGCACCTCTTGCGCCTAGAGCTGGCGACAGACCTTTACCGACTCAAATTCGGCAGCCAGAGAGGTTAGGAGGTGCACCGCCTTTCGCACCACCATCTGGTCCTCGAGGACTCCAATGGAACCAATGGCGGCGGCCCGGTGCGCCTGTGTATGGTGAGAAGCTTGGTCCGGCTATTCCTGCGAAGAGAGACGCAAATGGCGATGAGAAGGAAAGACAAGCTCAGCTGGCAGGGCCATCTTCTGGACCCGATTATCACGGCCGTGAATCAGACGCACACGTCAAGCATGAGGGACAAGAATCACGACAGCCTTCTGTGTCAGATGTCAGCGCATCGACACGAGATGTGCAAGAGGACAGAATGGATATCGACAGCGAGTCTACTCGACGTAAATCTGGGGCTGCTGATGGCCATTCGGCGAGACAGTCATTCTTTGGTAAGACAATCGAAAAGTCTGAAGACGAGATTGTGTCCAGCAGCGATGAGGATGAACTCGATGAGGAAGAAGACGCTACCCTGTTGGAGGCGAAACACGCGCGCAAAGAAAGAGAGTTGAAGTCACAAATGTTTGACCTTAGCTCACGGAACTATCGCGCCACCTCACCACTCGAATCCATTGCTCGGCTTGCTCGGCTTTCGTTCCAAGATCTGGAGAAGATCAATGCGCAGCGCGATGAGGAAATGGACATGGACGACAATATTACAGTTGAGCCTAGACGCCCTGCCCCGCCAGCTGCACAATCTTCAGAGAGCGACGAGGGTCCGGACATTTCCACGCCGCATGGCGAAGAAAATAAAGCCGTGGCCATTCGAGAGCCCGAAGAGGGATCGGACGGCGTCCGTCGACTGCGAAGACGAAGCCCCGAGCCCATTCGTCTCCCGTATCTCGTGAAGGCAGAGAAGGCGGCACCACTCCATGAGACGCATGAGTTCCAGGACAATCTACAAGTGCTGGAAGAGACCGAGCCGGACATTCTGGAGGCACTGAAAGAAGAGATTGAAGTAGAGAATGAATTGGAGGAGGGCGCAGAAACGAACTTCGAAGATTTGTACCGCCAGTGGCGCGAAGCGTGCGAAGATCTCGATCGAGAGAAAGAAGAACAAGAGAGGTTGGAACGTCAACTTTCCGCTGAACCTGGCCCCGATTTTGAGGTCTCCGCTGCTCTTCCTGGAAACTTAGTGAGTGAAGGAAGAAGACACAAGTTTGCCAGCGAATATGATATTAACATGGTCATAAAGCAGTCTGAGGAGACTGCAAGAATCGAGCAAGAGAAAATGGACCGTGAGGCCAGGAAGAAGGAGGCTGATATGGAAAAGGAGGCGCGGCTGCCAGACCAGCAGACACGGTCCGCCGTCGCTCGCAGCCTTCTCATCGATGAGAACAGACTCAGACATCCGCATTCTCTCACCCTAGTGTTCTCATACGAGCCTCCTGCCAACAACTTCACGGACACTGAGCAGCAGATCTTCATTGCTGCATTCAAGGATACTCCGAAGAAGTGGGGCGAGATTGCATCGCTCTTACCTGGCCGCTCCTACAAGGATTGCATTCACCACTACTACGCTAACAAGTGGGATGGTCGATTCAGAGACAACAGGGCCAAGAAGTTCAAGGGTGGCCGCAGAGGTCGCGGAGGGAAGGCTTCGAGGCCCTCCAGGGGCTCTGCTCTGATGGCGGACCTGAACAGAAGCGAGGATCTTGCCCAGACGACGACCGACTCAGCCAGTGGCAGGCCCAAGCGTGCAGCTGCGCCCACCACCTTTGGTGAGCGCGAAATTGAATCGAAAGGCACTCTTGTTGGGCAATCTCCGGCCAAAAAGCAAGGGCCGGGCTCCAAGGACGAAGCAGGCGGGGAGAAACCTGCTAAAAAGCAGCGACGCACGGGTGAAGTGAAGCCTGGCAGGAAAGGCAAGGCTCAGCTTGCGGCATTGGCTGCTGCGCCTACCGTTCCGACCAATAAGGCACTTGTACCTGGCATGTCGAGCAAAGAGGACCTTGAAAGAGCGCAGAATCTGCAAGATGCGAGCTTGTTAGCAAATCTACAAGGCGGGCAGCCTGGCGCGATTCGTCCCGAGGGACAAATGGTGTTCAGCCAAGAAGGATTCGTGCCGCATCCGGCGGCAGCGGAAGATATCGACCGACCGAAGCAGCCCGCCCAGACGGTGAAGAATTCAGCTTCGAGTTATTGGTCGGTACCCGAGCAAACCGACTTCTTCAAATACATATCACATTTTGGTACTGACTTTGCTGCAATCGCTAGTCACATGGGGACGAAGACGCAGACGATGATTAAGAATCACTTCATGCGTCAAGTTGACGGAGGTCGCTCAGACCTGGAACAGGCGGCAAACATAGCCAACGAGCGCCGCGACCGTGGCGAAGATCCAGGACCGCCTCCCACGCCGACGCCGATCGTGCGAAAGAACGGGCCCAAGGTCGTACCCGACCTCTCTCAATCCAGCGCTCCACGTGCTATTGCTCCTCAGACGACCGAAGCAACCGATGCGGATGAGCCATCAGCAGCTTCTCATCCTCCTATGCCAAAACACTCATCTCCACTTCAGGCGCAGGCGCAGGCGCAGGCGCAGGTGAAATCTCGTTACCCGCCCTCGGCTCAGAGCACGCCCATTCCTGCGCAGCGTGCGGTGCCGAGTCCTCTGCCCACAACAGTCGCAACGCCAGTTGCTACCCCATCTGCCATGCCTGCCATGCCCACGGCGCCCCACAACAAGCACACTGGACACCCGCTGGGTTCGCGTTTGGGCTTTCTGGCAGAGCAACAGCGTCCAGAGTCACGCCCGCCCATACCAACATCGGGTTTCCGCTTTGGCCAGGAGTCAGCGCCCCCTCTATCACGGCCTCAGCCCCAACCAACGCAGATGGTCACCAGAACACCGTCTGGTAATCCTCTAGATCCTGCCTACCTCGCAAGCCTGCAGCAGGAGCAGGAACGAGCAATTAGAATAGCGGGAGCGGAATCCGAAGCTCGTGAAGAGCAGATGCAAGGACGTCAGCCACCGGCGCAGACTCCCCATACGCATGGGTCGCCAAGTAATCACTCGATGGCCACACCGTTTGTGGACCACAAGCCCATTATGGAGGAGCGTAGGCCAACTCCGCCACGCACGGCCTTTGTACCTCAGAGCTCATCTCGTCCATCGATATTTGGTCCATCTGCACCAGCGGCACCTCCTTTGGCAGTCACGCCGCTTTCCTCGTTGCATCACCGCGCACCATATCAGGCATCTCCTCCCAAGCAAGAACCATTGAGGCCTGGCTCAGTCTCCGGACCTGGGCAGGCTCCTTCTCATCAAGGTCCTAGCCCGTTTACATCTGCTCCCGCGCCGCCTCCTGCAGCTACGCCAGCGCCAGAACGCGAGCCCCCGAAGCGATCGAACCTATTGTCTATCCTGAACAACGAAGAGCCGCAGGAGCCAAAGAAAAGAGACAGTCTGCCCTCAGCTCGAGTCGCTTCTCCTGCTCCTTCTGTATTTCCACCAACTTCAACGCCCCAGCCAATTGGGGGCATACCGCCTTCCAGGAGGGAACCTTTCGGCCACCCAACAATGCCTGGACAAACGCCTCTGCAGAGACCGTATCCCTTTGGACAGGGCTCGTCAACTCCCGCGCCGCCACCTGCAACGCTTGGTCACGACCTCTCGTCCGGCAGCGCTTCGTCAATGCAACAACCTCCTAAGCAAGATCTTCATTGGCAGTCGCGCGTTTTTGGCCACGGCAATCAGCCAAGTCCTTCGGCCAACCCTCTCCAAATTGAGAGGGACGGGCGGACTCCAATCTATTCACACCGTAGCACCATGCTTGGTGGCCTTGGCCAGCCCCAGCGCGCAAATCCATCGCCGCCGCCGCATTCTATTCACTCTCGCACCCCGTCAATGACTGCTCAGCAAGCAAGTGTCCCGCCCCCACGAGAACAGCGCTCAATCATGGGAGGACCGCCACCATCCGCGCCAAGTATGCATTCGAATCCCTTCGAAATGCAGGCGCAACACATGCCTCCATTCTCGCAGGCGCCTCAGGCGCAGAATAGGGCACATCATTCCCACAACACTTCACTTGGCGAGAGACCAGGGTACCTTCCGTTTGGACGCAACGGCTCGGCCAGTCGTGAAGAGGCAATGCGACAAGACGAAGCTGCTAGAGCCCAACAGCAGCACCACAGGGATCGGGAGCGCGAAGAGCAAATGCGTTTCGAGGCCATGCATGTTGATCGACAACGCCATGAGCAGCAGATGTATGCGCAGAGGCAGCAGGAGGTGGACATGGAGCGCCGACGGTTGGAAGACCAGGCGTACGCGCATGGCAGACCTGCAGGACATCAACAACCAATGCACCATGGGCCACCTTTCGGGTCCGGCTTTGGAGTCCCGGGTCCTGGTAGACCTCCTTCCATCAGGGAGCAGTCGCTAAGAGAAGCCGAGCTCGTATCGCAGCAGCGGGAACAGGACCAACGCATCCTTCAAGAACGGGAACGAGAAGAGAGACGGCGTAGAGAGCAAATACAGGCACCACTCCCGGGGTATCGAGATGGCCCGGGAGACCCAATGATGCACAGGACGGAAGATTACATATCACGGCGAACGACACCGTATGGTGGGCCGTCATACCCACCTCCACCGAGAAGATGAGCGGTTTGAGGTTTTGGTGTGACCAGAGTTGGATACCCTTTTGTTCATTGGCGTTTTGGTACAGTATGCTTTCAACGCCGATGGTTACCGAGAGAAATAGAGGGAACCGACCGGCTGCTATACTGCATACGGTACTCAAAACTCGTCCGTGAACGACTGCATAACAGTGGCTCACAAGGAAAATAGAGTCTTCACGGGTCAAAACGGTACACCGCTATGCAAGGTGTGAGAAAGCAAAACTGGAGAAAATTTTGTCTTTTCCCCTGTGTTGGGAAATAACCATCCGCGATGAAAACATACTGTACATACTAGTCTCTTGAAGTTCAGCGCATTCTCTTACTTGAAATCTCCATATGCTGCCGCTTCTCACTGAACGCCTCCCCCATGCTTCGATGGCTTTCCCAATGCGTTGATCGCACAAGAGGCATCTCCTCGTTGCTGTCTAAAATCACGCGCCATGCAGCAGACGCCAAGGATATCTGACGAAGAATTTCCACTTGGAGATGCTACATGCTGTAGACATCATGAGCAGCGGTGTAGGCGTGCATTTCAACCTGTGCCAGACATCACGTTGGCTTACCACCGGTATAAGCGTGAATTACAATACCCCCAAACTGTCCTGCAGCACGCTAGTGACATGAAATGCCATTGCTTCCCAACGACTCTCTAGCAGACAGAGTTTTAGTCCAGTCTCGAAATTCTCAGAAGAGAGCTCTCGAAAAAAAAAAATTGCGAAGGTCTCTCTCTATATCATAGCAGTCGAAAATGACATTTTTTCTTTCTTTCTTTCTTTCTTTCTTTTGTTTCTTTCTCTGCATGAAGGTAAAGGTGAAGGTGAAGGTGGGTGGTGGGTGCAGCGGAGCGTCCCACCATTCTTTTTTGCAAACCCAAGAAACCCCTTAGTAAGTAAGGTAAGGTAGTTCGGGTATTGCAATGCAGTGCAGTCGAGAGCGGCATTGGATATGATACGAGTTTCCATTAGCAGCAGTCTTGTGGAAGAATTAGGTTGGAAGGATTCTATTCTGTGTGTTAGTTGATATTTACCCCCACCCCAATACGAGCGAAAGGTATGGTGCATTGATCTTGATATTGATCTTGATCTAGTTTTCGGAACGGAAGGGAGGTGCTATTGAATCGTGATCGTGGGTCTTTGGATTGTTCTACTGTACCTTAGCGTGGTGAGGATGTGATGTCATTTGACATGTGAAGGTGTTTCTGAGGGGAGGTGAGGTGAGGTGAGGTTCGCGGTTGGAGATTATCTAGGTGAGAAAGAGGGAGAGAGAGAGAGAGAGAGGGCGCGCGGAAAAGCTCACATGCTATTGCTATTATCGCGTAGTCAAGAGAGATATATAACCTTCCTTCCTTTCTTTCTTCCTCTTTCTTTCTTCCTCTTTCTTTCTTTCTCTTCACTCTCCACTCCCTCCAACCAACCAACCAACCAACCAACCAACCAACAAACAACTCCGACCGACCGACCGACCATCAACACAACCACACCACACCACACCACATCACAAACCACGATGCCTATCACGTGGAATTCAGAAAACGAGGCCAAGGTAAACCCATACATTTCAACCCCCCGGCGACCCCAGCCCCCTTTTCATCCATCCATCCATCCCTCCAACAAGCAAGCAAGCAAAACCCGCTAACAACAACACCACCTACCTCTTTCACAGTTGCTCGCGGCCATCTTCCAAGTCTGCAACGTCCAAGTCACCGAGCCGCAGAAAGCGGAAGCCGCGCGCATCATGGGACAGGGTGAGTATCCATGCCGCCCCCCCCCCCTTTTTTCCCTAATCCACCAAGGTACGAATTAACCTGCTGAAATTGTATGTGCTAGGATGCACCGCCAAAGCCATCTCCCATCGGATCCAGAAGATCAAGAAAGGCGCGAACCTCGACGGCAGCGGCAGCGGCGGAGGAGACGTCGGGACTCCAATTCCAGCGGCGAAGCGTGTGAAGACGGGCAAGGGTAAGAAGGCAGCCGCTAGTATTCCTCGCGTCGACGACGATGATGATGATGACGAGGAGGAGGAGGAGATGTTTGGCGGCGCGTCCGGAAACCCCAAAGGTAAGAAGCGCAGCGCGGGAGGAAGAGTCAAGTCGGAGCCAAGAGAGGATGACGATTACGGCATTCGGGTCGGGGAGGATGTTGGGGAGGGATTGCGAGCTAGTTC
>CAVMBE010000041.1:0-250056 GCA_963674455.1 Lecanosticta acicola | reverse complement strand
CACCTCTCTACTAACGAGCCTAATACCGATTAAGCCTTATACAAGTGATCCTTATACATTGTGAGATTATTAAGTTACAGACTTAACACTATAGTCTCTTACTAATTATAGTTAAGACCGTACTAAGCCCTAGTTTTAGTATACGTTCTATAATAACTATATACGCTATACGAGAGATACTAGTCGGATTGTCCGCTACCTTCTTATATATACTTCTATATCTCCGGATCTTATAGTAAGGCTATAGAGCGAGCGAGACAGGAAGGTATCTAAGGCGCTAGCGAAGGCTAGTAAGTACTACGTAGATATAGATCGTAAGTAGATTAAAATAATTACTATAAAGGGTTTGCCTCTAAATTATAGGGAATCGGAAGAAGTAAGGGATCTCTTTAGTAACTAGTAACCTCCTTCTCGAAAGACACTCGCTAATACGCTTATACCTTACGAAGTAGAGGCTAAGAAGGCGCTAATTACTAAGGAAGCTAGAGAGTAATAATATCGTAGTTTAATTAGCGATAGCTAGTCTAATCTCCGTAGCGAGAAGCTTATTAACCTTCTTATTAGTTTTAATAATTATAGCGCTATATAGAACTATTACTACCTTAGTACGAAGAAGTAGGACGTAGTAACTTTATATAATATCTAGACTATATCGATAGTAGAAATTAGATACGAGAACATTACTATAATCGTATTAGATAGCGCTACTAATAATAACGCTAGTAAAGTAATCTTATAGAAACGATACCCTTATTTAGAGCCTCTCGAATGTATTAGCTATTACCTTAACCTTATAGTAAAGGACTAGTTATCGCTTCTAGGTCTAAAGACATAGCTTATAAAAGCGAAAAAGCTAGTACGCTAGATCCGTTCTTATAGTACTATAAAAGGGATCCTAAAGTAATAGTAAAGGAACTATAGTATTTAATAGTAAGAGCTATCTATTCCTAGTACTACGCGATAGTAGGGGATTATATAGCTACTTAAGTTCCTACTTTAGGTTATAGACGCAATTAAGGTATGTTTTTAGCCCTAGTAGCTAGTATTTAGTACTAGCTTAAGAAAGAATAAAAAGGATTAATAGACAGCTATACGTAATACCTCGTAGGATAAACGCTTCTAGTAATCCTTACTATAGCTATTGCCCCTCTTTAAGCTACTCTACGAAGAGACTATACGCTATAAAGCTAAGAAATCGACTATATTAGTAGTCTTTCCTACCTTCTACTACCTTAAGGACGAACTTACTAGATTTATTATAAGGGTTAATAACTTCTAGAGCTTACTATATTAGGCCTTATATAATATACTAAACAAACGCTAATACGACACTATTTATACACTTTAGCTTATTACGTATCTCGGAGATCTTATATAGCGAGAGATATATCCTTTAGCCTTTATATAGAACGAATAGGATATTATTAAGAAGTACTTAGACAATTAAGAGATAAGAGGCTATATAAGAGGTAATAAGGACCTTGTTTTCACTTAGCTTAAGTAGCTCTATACGAGAATAGGAGACTTTAGTAATAAGAAGGCGTAGGACCGAGTACTACCTCTATCTACCTATAGTAATCTTAATAAATAGCGTACGAATCTAATTCTAAATAGCTCGTACTCCGACTTAAAGACCTAGTAGTATAATACCTTTAAAAATAGCGAGCCGCTACTATTTAATCTTATAATTAAGGCGCTATCTATACGTTACTCTATAGGACCTATAGAAAGGAACTAGTCTACTTTCGGCTTTATCTACTCCGTAAAGCGTAATACGCTTAGTCTTAAATACGCTTTCTAGCTAATAGTCCTCTACTATAACGCTCGTATAGATCGAAGAAGAATAAAGTAGTAAGAGCTTAATTTAAGGGGGGTAGAGCTACTATAGGAGGATAGGGCTATCTAGCTCTTAGAGGCTAAGGTAATTATTTAGACCGTACTACTACTATACGAAGAGATTAAGCGTAAAGAGCTAATAAGAGCTAAATATTTACTTAATAAGCCTAGGAGAGTTAAAGACTAGGAAGCTAATTCTAAATTTAAGTAGTATAGCGCTAATACTATAATTTAAGGTTTTCGTTTTATCTAAGCCTCGTATAGTTAGTTATATATTAATAGAGCAAATTATACTCTAAGGGATTAAGTAAGATTAAGCGTAGCCTATAATATATATACTCTCTACTCGTAAGGATAAGTATATATTTACCTACGTAGCTACTCGTATAAAAGCCTAGGCTTAGAGGTACCTGTCCCTTATTATTAGGACTTCTTAATATATAATAGTCTATAGACATATTATAGAACTAAGAAGGAGGTTTTCTTCGAGATATTCGACATGTTCTTGCAGCGAGGTCAGTCTTTGTTACATCCCTAATAGGCAACGACTTACAATCGGAGTCTGCTAGTAAGTATCGATAGTAGTACGAATGTAATGGTCTTTCACGGCAACCAAAGGTTACGGAATTGGGCAGAGGTCTTAAATGTCAGTAGTCTAAGCGCCCATAGCAGCACTGCCACTTGCAGTGGGCTCCAGAGTGGGCGCTTCATCGAGATAGACCCTGGCCGTCCGTGAGAAGTACTCGTGCGTTGACGTAGAGTGAGCATTACGTTGCCTCAGACATTGCCTTTGTTCCAGGAAGCGCCAGGATCAAAGTCAACTGTAGCGACAGCGTCACGTCGAATCGTGACGATGTCATGTCCAATTTTGGCTCGAAAGATGTGAAGTCTCTGATGCCGGGCGCTTGTGGTGTTGAAAGAACGTTCGTTGTCGCGCGGTGAGGTGCCCGGCTCCCCTCCATCACGTGATCCGACGTCGCCGTCCATCTCCTGGACCGAGTCTTTGTTTCCTTTCCCCGTCCACATCATGCGCCGCAATCCATTTCTCGCCGGTCTTGCGAAGGCTCTCACCACGATGCGTACTGGCGAAACGAAGTCGCTATTCAATTACACCAGCGGGCGCTGGCTGTGGAACGAAGAGGCACAATTAGCCGCCCGCTCCATATCATTCAATGTCGAGGCGTTGAAACAGGCGGCATGTCGAGCGCTGCACGCGCAGTCCTGTGTCTCGCTGGAGAAGATTGGTGAAGGCAATTTTAACAAAGCCTTGCGACTGACTATGTCGTGTGGCCGCACTATCATTGCCAAACTGCCGCATCCAAATGCCGGACCAGCAAAATTGACGACTTCATCAGAAGTAGCAACCATGAACTATGCGCGATCTGTTCTCAAGTTGCCAGTTCCCAACGTTCTTGCCTGGAGTTGCACCAAGGAGAATGCAGTCGAATCCGAGTACATTCTCATGGAAGAGGCCAAGGGCTCCCAGTTAAGCTCTGTCTGGCATAGCCTCCCCGTGAAAAGGAAAGCGCACATCATTCGGGAAATTGTCCAGGTCGAGGCACAGATGATGAGTACGCCCTTTGACATGTGAGCATCAGCATCAACGATTATCCGCCACGAATCTCACACTAAAAGCGGCGGCCAACAGGATAGGCTCCTTGTATTTCAGCGACTCTGGCATTTCGGGGTGCAAACCGACCACAAGCGACATCATCAACGCCGACAGCCACCGCTTTAGCATCGGGCCTATCGTGCGCAGCGAATTTTGGGAGAAGGAGCGCGCTGTCATGGGCCACAAGGGGCCGTGTAAGTGACTAACAGCTGCGTCAAACTCACACGATGCTAATTTACGGCAGGGACGTCGTCAACGCAGTATCTCCAATCTATTGCGAATCGAGAGATAGAATGGTTGCAAAAGTTTGCAGACCGCCATCCACAGTCGCATGACCCATGGCAGTACGAAAGCCCACTGCAGGCTTCTGCGGATGCTCACATCGCTTCGCTCAACAAGCTCAAGGCTGTCATTCCAGACATAGTTCCGCGCGACGAAGATTCGACGAGACCGAGATTTTGGCATCCTGACTTTCATGCCGGCAACATATACGTCGACGATGAGGCCAACATCACCGCTATCATTGATTGGCAGGGAGCGTGGATCACTCCACCGTTTCTTGGAATCAATCCACCGTCGGTACTGGACTACGGGGTCGATATGTTAATGAAGCTCCCGGACAACTTCAAGTCATTAGACGATGATGAAAAAGAAAGGCTCCGATACCAAGTATCGCAGTCCCTGCTAATAACCGCATACGAGACCAAGACAGCCGAGATCAATCAGATCCATCACAAAGTGATGCGATTGAATCATGGTCAGACATTGAAGCAGTTGGAAGCGTTTGCAAATTCGACCTGGGATGACGGTCTCTACCCTGTTAACGAGTGCCTGTTACGTGTCCAACGGTATGTGATGAGAAATCTACACATGCCATCCGCTCTTGCTAAGTCTTGGCAGAGAATGGTCACACTTTGGGCTCGATAAGGATTGCCAGTGTCCTTATGAATTCTCCGCAAGCGAAATCCGGCAGCACGTTGAGGAGGCTGACAACTTCAACGATAGTCAGCAGTTCTGGAGCAATCTTCGAGGCATCTTATCGTCAGATGGCTACACCACGAATGAAGATTATCCACGGGCAGTCAAGCTTTTCGAAGAGTTGCAAAAGACGGCCGGCCGATCTTCAACCTAGGGCTATGCAGCGACGGGCGGCGGAATGTATTCATCCAACTCTGGCTTTCACTACTCTGGCAAACCCAGGAAGCGTCGTTCCGAAGAACTCTGTGAAAGTGAACTTGTCCACATTAAGGAGTGATTACGGAGATCTCGAGACAAAATTGCCATCGCTGAAGCTCAGCCTTGAGCGCCTGCATGGTGGCACAGCGGGCGCAAGGCAGTGAGCGTACGGCTGCGAGTATGTTGTTCATTACTCCTCTAGCGGCTGCGAGTATGTCATGTCGTGATCGTCAAATCTGATTGTCCGGATCGTCAGAGGTACCCTCACCCCAACGAAAACGTACAATCAGATGCGGCGTGGGAGAAGCGATTTGGTCCACGGAGGACCAACGAAAACAATGGGGGCAGAAAATGAAATGTAACTTGAGGATGTGGTCCAAGCTCGTTTTTACGGTTGGCTCGGTCGGTC
The DNA here is from genome assembly GCA_963674455.1 of Lecanosticta acicola. NCBI lineage: Eukaryota > Fungi > Ascomycota > Dothideomycetes > Mycosphaerellales > Mycosphaerellaceae > Lecanosticta > Lecanosticta acicola. The sequence continues at coordinate 245,023 of CAVMBE010000041.1, read as the reverse complement.
GAGACTCAATGATGTGCGTAGCGTACAAAGCGTGCAAGCCATGCAGTTCATGCTGTTCATTAAAGGGTGCAACCTGTGCAGTGTGCGGGAAGTGCGCCAAATACAAATGCAAGAAGTGTTGTGGACCTTATCCGAGCCACGTCAGAGTGGACGCGGGACATTGCTCGACGAATGCCTTGATTTGATCCCAGGATGTTTCATCAGCGAGGCTGTATATCCTCACGAGACTGTTCCGGATTTGATCCCCGATGGACTTGATGTAGTAGGAGTATTGAAGGACGTTCTTTTGAAATAGCACTGCGCGTGGAAGCAAGAATGGAGCTTAAATACCAGCGCTTCGGTAGTCCTTGCTTAATTGGGAACTCGAGCAACCGCAGCGGAACCCCAGCGACGGCAAAGCGGATTCGTTGTACAGAGAGATTCAAAGCCATGGCGAATAACGTGACCGATCGCTTGGGCTATTGAGTACTGGGAGGCATGACATGACACCTAAATCGCACGAAATCGGGCAGAGCCTGTGGAAAATTCATTTCAACTGATTGAGGAGGGAGACCTCCAGTTGCTCTCCGAGGTATGCGTGCTTGATATGGCGGCCAAGTGTGCGGATTTCAGTGTCCTCAAGACGCTCTGATATGCACAATTGGACAGAGTTGAGTTTCTTCCTGCTTTTGGGAGACAGCAACTGTAGCCACTTGACTAGCAGACAGTCTGAAGCATTTTCGAATGGATCCAACCGAATGAAAAAGTCGTTGCAGCCGAAGTAAACATCGACAACCTCCTCATACACTTGGTGTGATACCGTGGCTAAATCGGACAGTCTGAGATCGCTTGACGGAACATATCTCTGTAGCGGTGGAGACACTGGCCGAATGGTGATGGGATGTCGAGACGAGCTGCCCTCGATACGATTGATAGTCAAGTATTCCCATATTCGCAAGCGAAGCTCGGCAGGGAGTCCGAGTAAAGATGCTTGAGAACGTTTTTAAGCACCTTGAGACCTGGAAAGACTGCGAAACGTCGATCGCCCCGGTCGACATCATGAACGAGTCAATGCTGAAAGCAAATGCGGTGGTTTGATGCCAAGGACGTGGAGTCTGTCGAATGAGAAAAGAGATGGTAGACTTTTCTAGGCGAACACGTGTTTTGACGCAAATCTAAGCTTGCACCGAGGCAGTAATATACACACTTCTCTCTATAAAATTAGCTATATACGTAATCTTCTTATTAGCAAGTACTACTAATAGTGCCTCTATTTCGACGACAATTAAGAGAGTCCTTAAAAGTATAGCTAGTAAAATAGCTAAAAGCCTAGCTCTCGAAGAAAGGATTGAAAGGATCTAAGTATACTAGCTACTTACTCTATAAGGGCGTAGCATAATGGGCCCTAGAGGTAGGGATAGCTATATACGAGCTTATATTACTTAGGAGATAGTTATCGAATGCCTATAAGCTATACGTTAAGATATTAACCTAGAAGCTCTTTAACTTAAGTAATAAATAGTAGACTATAGTACGCTCGCTTTTATAGGTTTTCGAGAGCTATAATCCTAGACGTCCTTAGTAACCCTAGTATAGGACTACTTCCTATAGTATACGCTTATCGCTAGTATAGATACTTAGTCTTTATATCTCTAACCTCTAGATACCTTAGAGTCCGTACCTCTAGACAGTTTCAAACATTCTATCGTAATAATACTACTTATATTACATACTAACTATAGACGTACGTGTCTTTATAAGCCGAAATCTACTTCTATCTATACTAGTTCGGGTATAGTACATATTAATCTATATAATATACTAGTACTACTATCTAGTATTCTCTAGCTAGCTGTACTAATAGCTATTCTTACTAAGCCTAGATTGTGTTATTTACTTCTAGATATAGAGCCTAAAATATAGATAGTATTGTCTATATATAGGCGAGCTTATCTCCCTACTACACTCTAGCTATATACGAAGTATCCTTCTCGTTCGATACTATAGGTAGCGTATAAGTTGCTTACTAGCCTACCTACCTAGCTTAGTTAGATAGTTATATATATTTCACGTAGTAGCGGGCATACTAATTAGTATAATCTACTAGTAGTACTACGTAGTGTTTCTCTAGCTAGTCGCACTAATAGCTGTTCTTCTTTAGCCTAAAGACTATTATACACGCCTAGATATAGAGCCTAGAACATAGATTAGAGGTATAGACACTTAGAAAATACGTTTCTATATACTATAGAGGCCTATAGATAGCCTAGCTTCCTAAACAGAAGTAAATTCAAAATCTAGTACTATTAAATAAGTAGTAAGTAATTAGTAGTTATTTAGGGAAACGCTAATATATTAATTTTGTACTATCGGCTTAATCTCGTCGCTACGACTATATAAGTAAACGACCGTAGCAATCTAGAAGGTACGGACGCTCTCGTAGTACGATATAGTACTATAAGAGGCCTATAAGACAGCCTAACCCTTCAAAACCTAGCGCTGTCGGAAAGACGTAAAAGCGAGACAAGAAAACCGGTATAACAAGTCTAGTAAATTGCCGAACACTGTTTCCGCCACTAGGAATTTATATACGAAGTAGCTCTTTAGTTACTACGTCTTTAGTAGAGTAATAGAGATTATCTAGCCTTTTAAGAGAGCATAAATAGCTACTCGGCCTTATATTAAATATACCCTTACTATACTTTTTATTCGTTAGTCTATATATAAGGGCTAATACTAGTACTCCCCTACTACTATAACTTAGTATCCTTTACTCTACTAAGTAGCGCGCGGCCTATCCGCCTACCTATAGATATACGCGCGTATACGCTACTTTCGGGCCTCTAAGGTAGAAACCCTACCTTATAAGCGTCCGTAAACCCTACCTTCTATATACCTATAAGTCGTATTTCGAGTATCTATTATCCCTCGTACGCTAAGCTCTACCTTACTATAGTAAGTAGCCCGAATATCCCTTACTATTAAAACTAAGCTTTAAAAGCTGTCTCTATATCTAGCTTATAAGTCGTATATAAACAGTCGCTTTAAATATTTATCTAGGTATATAGTACTACTAGTACCTATAATATATCGTATAATACCCTAGCTAGATACGTTATTCTTAGAGCGCTTTAGTCGTACTAGTATTCTCTCGCCTTTAGAGTCGTAGAAGGCGATATCGAAGCGTATAATATGTTCTAATAACTAATATAGCTCGGAAGCTAGAGCGCTATTATTATATATAAGCTCCTTTCGTTAAAATAGCCCTACGAACGCGAGTGTTACTACTACGTTTAAATTTAGCTCTATCTTACTTTATAGTAGTTTATATAGTAACTATATAAGCATTCTCTCGATTACTAGCTAGTCGTACTTCTTTACTATCGGGTTCGTATTAATAGCTCCCTTTACTTATCGTTTAGTCGTTATATTATCGAATAGTACCGCTAGTACACGCCTATGTCTACGAATATTAATATAATTACGTCGATATAAGCTAAAATCGATTCCCTATAGATCGCTAATTTCCTAAAGAACTTGTACGCGATAAATAGGTAAAGTGTTTCCTTTCCTACTCCCTCTACTTACTTTCTATATAAGGTAGTAAAGACCTTATACTATCGAATCGCTATTCTATATTTCTTCCGAGTTACTAGCTTTAATCCTCTTTCTATTAGTATTAATAGCTCTAGTAATAGGTTTACTATACTACGCTACTACTAAGGGATATCTAGCTATATCTAATATTTTATAAAGGTTAGTTATAGAGACGAGATTAAGGCGTAATAAGGTATTTACTATCCTATTCTCTACTAATAGTAATTACGCTACTTCTAAATTAATTACTAAACCGATTGCGATCGTAAGTATATACTATATAGAATCGCGTTCGCTTGTCTATAGATCCGCACTTTCGTAATTCTAGTAATACTTAGAGTACGTACTATAGTAATATAATAATCTTATTATTAAGTAGACTAAAGAAGCAAAAAGTAGTAGGATACTATAAGTAATTAACTATTATAGTAGCGACTAAAAAGTGTAGAGTAGTATACTAAGAAAAGCTAGAGGTAGAGGTAAGAAAGCTAATAGCTTCTAGGCGTAATTTACTACTACGCTACACTCTTACTAGAACAGTAATAATAATAAGCTACTAAACGAAGATATCTATAACTAAGTAGTCTACGACAAAGACTATATTAAGAAGGATAGGAACATATAGGGATTTTATATATTTAAAGTAGACTATACTATACTAGAAGTAAGTAAATAATAATCGAGAGTATAGGGGACTTATAGGTACTTATTTGTACCTTAGAGGCCCTAAAGCTAGTACGAATACGCGCGTATCTAGAGACTGGCAGGTAGACGCGTACTACTAAGTAAGGTTAAGGATACTAAGTTATAGTAGAAGAAAGATACTAGTATCTAGCTCTTAATATAGACTTATAAATATATATATATTAAGTAGGTTATACTATACTAGAAGTCAGTAAATAGTAATAGGGGGTATAGGACGCTAAGAGGTACTTATTAATACCTTAAAGGCCTATATATAACTTTCCCCTAATACTACGCTAGCGCTAGCTAAAAATATTAAACCCTATAAAACCTAAAAATTCGTGGATACTAAGTACCTATAGCTACTGTAGCGTCGCTTATAACGACTAACTATCCCTATATAAACACTAATATACCTCTAAATTCTATACTAGTTACTACTAAAATAGCTCCGTAATAGGGTTATCGAATGAATATGTCTAGAGAATTAGCTTGTGTACGCTCTATACCTTTAACGAAAGTCTAAGAAGTTTCTTCTCTAAGTATTAGATATATCTTTATCAAGCGTTCGAGTACTAACGTCTAGTCTAGGCTAAGACGACTCCCTACTAAATCTACGCTAATATTAGCTCTAACGTTAATAATATAGTATGGTATCCTTAGTAAATCCCTAGGGTAGTCTCGTAATAATACGAGCTACCTATCTATAATAAATAGCAATATTCTAGGTTCTACTATAACTATAGATATATAGATATTATGAAAGAGTATTTTATTCGGTCGTAGACGTAATACTAATATGTCTAGAGGGTCTATATACTCTAGATATCTCTCTAGCGAAGATAGTAAAGTCACGCCTAGTAGGTCGTAGTTAGTAGCTAATAGCTATAGCTTATACTATATAGATATATCGTATATATCGAATGATTACGTTATCTTTAGTCGCTTACTAGTAGCCTTAGAGGACGATACTAGCGCTACTATTACCTTTTACTATCCGTACTCGTACTTAGTATAACTCTCTTATTCGTAGTAAGAGCAAACGTACTTACGCTAATAGAAACGAGCCTTAGAGTGTATCTATTATTATTCTAGTTTCGGATAGTTCGTAGAGGGCTCTAATACTACTTCTAATATTCTTCTTAGTCTCTTTCGGTAGGTACTTCTATAGTACTAGGGTTAAAGTCTTAGCCTAACCTGTACTACGAACTTCGAACGCGTTATAGCTATTAACTTTATACTACTGCTAATGCTACTATAACGCAAACTATTAGCTAAATTACGCTAACTATACACTAAATACTAAGCTTTTAAATAAGACTAAGTAAAGGCTATATAGCTATACCCTTATAGAGCAATCTAGAGCTAAAATTACGTACTAAGAGAAGCTCCTACTATATACTATAAATAATATAATTTAACGCGTATCTAATCGCTAAATAACGTAAAATAAGGCACGAAGTAGACAGCCCTAGATATACTTAGTATAGGACACTTGCTAGACTATACATACTATACGAAAGAAGCTAAAGTAGACCTATACTAACCTACGATATAATACTAGGCTAGATCTTAGTACCGACCTCTTTTAAAACATTCTATACGACTTTAGCCTTATAAATTAGCGTTATAAAAGGCGTCTATATCTTACGCTAGAATATACGAGGCTACAGCTATCTTAGGCGTATACGTATCGTAATATAGAGTAGTTAAATTAGCTCTTTTCTGATAAGTATTTTATAAAGAAAGGTACTAGTAGAAAGAGAGAGTAGGGATTTAGTATACACTCTAAAGAGAAGTAGATTTATAATAAGATAACGGAGTATTCTAAAGGCAAACAGGCCTCTATAATAATTTAGGCGTATATAGGCTAATATATTAAGAGATCGGAGCTTATAATAATAAATCGAGACGAAGACTCTAAGTAGAATAGCTATATATCGAAATTATATATAGAAACTCTTTGTTACGGATCGAAGTGGCAGCGAGGCTACTTCGAGAATTTCTAGCCAGTGAAATAGAAGAGAGACCCCGCGCGTGCAGCGAGGCACGTTACGTGTTACGTGTTCGACTAACGGGAGGAGCCGGTGGTCGAACTCTACGAGGAGGACTACGTAACAAGTTCGACCGTTCGACTATAGCTCTAGTCGGATAGCTAGTTTCTAGCTAGTAGGTAGGACAAGTTAGTCGAACTAGAAATCTATATAGGAACACTAAGAATGCCTCTAGCTTTCGATATGTTTAACTTACTATAGTATCTTACTACTTAGAATACAATCCCTTAAGTTACTATACTACTCTATCGCTTCACTCTTCCTCTACTAGACCTCTCTACTAACGAGCCTAATACCGATTAAGCCTTATACAAGTGATCCTTATATATTATAAGATTATTAAGTTATAGACTTAATAGCTTTAAACACCCTCGAGGATGTCTAATTAACGAAGTTCTAGGGGAACTCCCGCCCCTAGTAAAGTAGGACGACTAAGGACTAACGAAGCTATTTAGGCTTTAGCTACGTACGAAGGAGACAAGAACCTTAAGGTCGGTAAGCCGGACTTCTACTATAGTAACCGCGAGAAGTATAACACCTAGGTTAACTAGATAGACCTCTACTTTCTCTTTAACCCTATAGAAGAACGTCTTAAGCCTGTCTTTACTACTACCTTTTTAAGAGGACGTACATAGTATTAGGTTAAACCTTTTCTCTACGAATACCTCGACTCCGGCGATACGAAATTAGGAAACGGAATCTTTAAGTTATACTAACACCTTAAGACCTCTATAAAGACCGTGTTTAGTATATCTAACGAACAATCGACCGCCGTACGAGTTATTTAGTACCTTACGTAACGTACCTCTACTACCGAATATGCCGCTAAGTTCTAGGAACACGCTTAACTTACCGACTAGGACGACGAAGTACTTTAAACGATATACCGACGAGGACTAAAGGATAATATTAAGGACGAATTAATACGCGACGGGCGATTAATCGAAGACCTAGGAGAACTAGTTTAGGTTACAATCGATCTTAACGACAAGCTCTACGAACGAGTAATAGAAAGGCGTTACGATTCGAAAATATTAGGACGCGCTAGGTACATTTCCGAAAGGCGACGCTAGGGCAATTACAACCTACGGTTTAATAAGACAAATTAATTATATTAACCCTACTATAGACCGTAGCCTATAGAACTCGACGCTACCTAGAAAGGTCGTAAGATACGAGGTAAGAACTCGCCTCGAAGGAAAAATGTAGGAAAACTAACTTACTATACCTATAGAAAAGAAGGACATATAGTACGGGATTGCCGCGGTAAGAATATAGTACGCCGCGAGCAGTTTAATATAATACAACTAAGATCGGGACGAGGAGCATATAATATGCCTACTCTCGACGAGAAAAAGGAACCCCGACTCTTTAGAGTAATAGTACGTCGTAAGGAAAAGTACGGTACCCTTTATTAGAGATACTATTACGACGATTTATACTAAGAATATTATTCCTCGAAGATAGGAGTAGGATACTAGCTATAACGACTACTATTACCTATATAGGATCCGCGGCCCGATAACGACGAAGAAAGGACCGATAGATACCGACTTCTACCTATACCGGAGGAGCTACGTAGACTCGAGCTACCTATACCGGTTAGCGAGGAAGAGTTAGACAAGGAAAATCTAACGCCCGAGGAAGAACAAGACAGCGAGGAAGAAGGTAACGAACAGCTACCTTAGCTTCCGGAAGAACTAGAGATACCGGAATCCTCGGAAGAAAGCGATATTACGGAGGAAGACGACGACGGAGAAATTACAACCTTTACGGTAGACGCCCTAAGACAAGTACGGGAACTCGTAATCGCGATCGCGCGAAGTAACGAGGAAGTGTTTCTAAAGATTAAAGGAAAACGATACCTTAACCCTATCTAATTCGATAATATACTTTCTAGGATACGTTTTCTCGCCTAGAAGTACCTACGAATAGAGGTAGAGGAAGACTTTAGACGAATTATCTAGGAGAAACCCCTAATTAGAAGTATTATAACACCCTACGGGTATCTTATACCGAATAACGAAGTCGTTACCTAAGAAATGCGGGCCTAGATACGACGCTACGTAGAAGTATTCGCCTAGGCATAATACGTACAAAATCGCTAGGTATATAACGAATTACCGGCCGAGTAACAGATAGCCGAGGACCTCTATAAAACAAGAAGAAAGATCCGATAGTAGCTCGAATAACGCCGCTCGGGAAAAGGATTAACTCTCTAGGAATAAGCGACCGAAGAGAGTTTAATATCGTAACGAATACTTAAGTATTAATAGTAGTCTTCCGTACGGAAGTAATCGTTAACGGCCGTAAGACATATACGCTAGTTAATTTAGGCGCTAGCGGGACATTTGCCTCTAAATTATTTATAAAAAGATCCGGGATCGCAACCCGAAGGAAGAAAGACGGAGAGTATAAACTTGTCGTAGTAGACGGGTTACCCCTACCGAGTATAGAACGAGAGACGATACCGTTACTACTAGTAATCTAATAGTACTACGAGGAACTAACGTTCGACGTTACTAAGATAGCTACTTATAATATCGTACTCGGAATACCTTAGTTAAGAAAGTATAACCTATCGATCGACTAGAAAGGAGGAGTACTTAGATTTAAGCGATACGATTGTACGATCGACATCTACCCTACGTAGCGGTAGCGTTCGCTAGTAGATAAGTTAAGACAACTTAGTACGACGTAGTTTACGACGACCGGAATCTAGAGACTAGAACTAACTCGGACAGGTACTAACTAGGGTTAGAAGGGCTAAGAAGTTACGAGTAATAGTAGAATTCGTATACTACCTAATATCCCTAAAGAGTATAGCGGGTATAAGAGACTCTTTTAGGAAGAGGAAGGGAAAGACGCCCTACCTAAGTATAGACTATAGGATTATAAGATTAATATTTAGCTAGGGAAGCAGCCTCTATAGGGACCTATCTATCCGCTATTAGAAAAAGAGCTAAAATCCCTCGATTAATAGCTAAAGGAGAAACTAGCGAAGGGATAGATCCGGAAATCTACTTTAAGCGTAGGATCTCTAATTCTCTTCGTACTAAAAGTAGGAACCGACAAACTACGACTAGTTGTCGATTATCGGAGACTAAATAAAGTTACAATTAAGAACAGGTATCTATTACCTAGTATCGAAGAAGTATAAGACCGCCTTACTAGAGTAGACTAGTTTACGAAGATCGACCTACGGGAAGCGTTCTTCTCGATTAGAATAGTACCCGGAGAAGAGTAGAAAACCGTATTTAGAACGAGATACGGACTGTACGAGTTCCTCGTTATGCCTATAGGACTTACGAACGTACCTATATTATAATAGGACCTTATTAACGAAACGCTCCGAGACCTCCTCGACGTTTACGTTATATACTACGTAGACGACATTCTAGTCTATACGAAAGGTTTACTACAAAAGTACGTATTACAAGTCTAGGAAGTATTTAAACGACTTAGCGCTACCGACTTTAAGACAGCGCCTAAGAAATGCGAGTTCTATAAGAAGGAAGTTAAATTCCTAGGATTTATTATTAGTACGTAAGGAATCCGAATCGATCTAAAGAAGACTAAGTCTATCGAAGAATAGCTACAACTATAGAACGTTAAGGACGTACAATCGTTCTTAGGCCTAGCGAACTATAATAGAAAGTTTATCTAGGATTACTCGAAGACGGCGAAACCTCTTACGGAGCTTACCTAAAAGGACAAGAAATAGGAATAGAGTACACGACAACGACAAGCATTCGAGAGACTAAAAGAACAATACGCTTTAGTACTAACATTACGACTGTTCGATAGGACGAAGCCCGTATAGATCGAAACCGATATATTAGACATAGCTATAGGAGTATGCCTTATATAGGAGCATAATAGGAAGCGACACCTAGTAGCCTACTACTTAAGAAAGATAACGCCTATAGAAGAGAACTACGACATCTATAATAAGGAGCTACTTACAATCGTTATAGTATTATAGTACTAGAGAGTCTACGCGGAAGGAGTACTAGGACTAACGATTCTTTCTAATTATAAGAATCTTACCTACTTTACTACGACAAAGTCGCTAATACGTAGGTAGGTCCGCTAGTCGGAACTGCTCGGTTAGTACAAGTTCGATATCCGTTATACCCTAGGACGCGACAATAGTCGGGCCGACGTACTAAGCCGACGTAGCGACTATATAGAAGGAAAGGAACAAGTGTAGTATAACATACTTAGAACAAACTAAGACGGGAGTCTAAGCGCTAATACGAAGGAATTTAATAATATTATCTAGGTTCTTTAAGACAACGAAGAACAATTCCTAATCTAATAAGGGAAATATTAGGTACTAAAGGATCGCGAGGAAGAATGTATTCGACAATATTACGATAACCTAGAGTACGGACATCTAGGAGTTACGAAGACAATAGAACTAGTCTAGCGAAGTTTTAGCTTTCTATATATAAGGTACCGAATCGTAGTATATATTAAGAAGTACGTAATATATAATTAGAACAAGGCCTCGAGACACGCTAAATACGGACATATCTAGTTTAGAACTCTACCTACTTAACTATAGGACGAAGTTATAATAGACTTTATCGTTAAACTACTACCCTCGAAGGACAAGGTTAACGGAGTCACCTACGACATAATCTTAGTTATAGTAGATCGACTAACGAAATATATATACTTTATTCCTATAACGGAAAAGGCTAGCGTAGAGCAACTCGGATACCTTATACTAGACAGACTAGTACGATACTACGGCATCCTAGAAGTGTTTATTATAGATAGAGACAAGCTATTTACTTCGAACTACTAGAAAACACTTATAGTAACAATCGGGATACGCTATAAGCTGTCTATAGCCTATTACCTATAGACAGACGGCTAGACAGAAAGAACGAACCAAACACTAGAACAATACCTTCGACACTATATAAATACTATATAAGACAATTAGGTAACACTCTTACTAATAGCGTAGCTTGTACTAAACAACTATCGTTCCGAAACTACTAGATATATACTATTCTTTACTAACTTTAGGAAGAATCCGAAGACGTTTAGATTATAATAAGACTAAATAAGACTATACCCTAATACGGAAAAGGCAATAATCGCTTTAGAAGACCTAAAACGGGTGTATAACTAGTTACAATCCGTAATCTAAGACACTTAGGACCGGATTTTAGGGCTATATAACAAGAAAAGAAAAATAGCGCCTTAGCTAAAGAAGGGGGATAAGGTCTACCTCCTTACTAAGAACTTAAGAAGTCGGAAACTAACGAAGAAACTAGACTACGTTAAAGTCGGGCTATTTTTAGTTAAAGAAGCCCGAGGACTAGTAAACTACCGACTTAAATTACCGGTAGATACGAAGATTTATCCCGTGTTCTATATCTCTCTTTTAGAACTAGCCGACGCCGAGACACCTTACTAGGAAACATTTTTATATATACTAGAAGAAGAAAACGAATTCGAAGTCGAAAGGATCCTAAGAAAGGAAGGTTAGCGATATCTTATTAAGTAGAAAGGATACGACGAATTAGAAAATACCTAGGAACCGGAGAATAACCTTACGAACTGTCGCTAGCTACTTTAGCGTTTCTACTAGAATTATAAGGCAGTTACTAGAACTCCGAGTTAGGAATAAGGGACAAGTCGGCCTAAGAAGTAAGAGGCATCTAGAAAACGTCCTCTAACTCCGAAGGGTTTCCCTCGGGTTCTAGTAGGAAGTCGGAAGGCGCGTTAAGAGCCTTAGGACCCTCCGAAGGCAGCTTCTATAGCTTAGCGAACTCCTTAGAGATCGCCTTCTCTTCCCGCTCCTCCGCCGACCGAAGTTGTTTACGAAGACGATAGATACGAGCTATCGCCTCCGTTACCTTTTCCTTAGTATCGTCTAACTTACGCTTTAGTTAACGACGCTAGTTCCGAAGACGCTCCTACTCGGTCTAAGTTACCGTAACGTCGCAATTCTTATAGCCCTTACGAACACACTCCGAACAGTACCTAAAACGAATATCTACTATATACCGAATCGGATTCTCCTTCGACGATCGTACTATACGGTAGGTAGAACATAGAGACGGCATTTCGCGACCGTTACTTTCGATTAAAGACGCTTGTCTTTTACGACGCTCCTTTCGAGTTAGCGGCTCTCTACTTATAGCGGGAAAGGGAGGAAAAGAAGACACCTACCGAAAGATTTAGCTCGGGACGCGCTAAAGATAAGAGGGGGGATAGTATTACGGATCGAAGTAGGAGCGAGGCTACTTCGAGAATTCCTAGCTAGTAAAATAGAAGAGAGACCCTACGCGTATAGCGAGGCACGTTACGTGTTACGTGTTCGACTAACGGGAGGAGCCGGTAGTCGAACTCTATAAGGAGGACTACGTAACAAGTTCGACCGTTCGACTAGAGCTCTAGTCGGATAGCTAGTTTCTAGCTAGTAGGTAGGACAAGTTAGTCGAACTAGAAATCTATATAGGAACACTAAGAATGCCTCTAGCTTTCGATATGTTTAACTTACTATAGCATCTTACTACTTAGAATACAATCCCTTAAGTTACTATACTACTCTATCGCTTTACTCTTCCTCTACCAGACCTCTCTACTAACGAGCCTAATACCGATTAAGCCTTATACAAGTGATCCTTGTACATTGTGAGATTATTAAGTCACAGACTTAACACTCTTAAGAATAGCCTACTTTCTATCTACGATAGATAGACATTTAAATAGAGTAACGCGCTAGTTTATACTAGCTACTATACGCGCAATTAGCTTACGAATTAGCGCATATATACGCATCCGAATAAGCTACTATATATAGCCTAGATATAAACCTTACAGAGCATATATAGATTTACTTAAAATAGATAGTCTACAAGCTCTGTTCGGACTTAGATAGCGTTATGAATAGAGAGAAACAGCTCGAGATTCTATAGAACGTATTACTAGAGGCGTAGCGAAGTATATAGAGTAATATTATATCTAATTCGGAGCTCTTAGATATCCTGGTCATACTTGTAATAAGTGTTAATAAGGTGCGTAACGTATTGAATAGCTTTGTCTAGAACCGCGGGCTTGGCCTCTTGTTCGCCTGATCTATATTTCGCATAATATAATAGATAGTATACTATAGCGTATTTAAGTAGTTATTAACGCTAGAGGTTAGTAAACAAAGTGTTAAGAACTCGAAACCTATACGTTCATAAGAGTAAGTAATTACCTATCTAACGAATTAATTTTCGTCTGAATCCGACCTCGAATAGTAGACTTATTACGTTATAGAGTTAGCTACTCTAATAATAAGATTTAAATTAGCTAAGACTTCGGCTGCGTGACTGTAATCCCCTACTCTCCTTTAATAACGTCGGTTACTTAATAACTATATAGTATCTTATAGTAACTATGTACGTCTATACCTCGGACTAACTAGAGTCTATAGCGTAGAATTAATTATTATTACCTATATTATTTAGATATTTATATAAATTATAAGGTCAGACTCTTATATCTATTTACTTTAGTACTATCTATAGTAATAAGAGGGATCCTTCCGCGTGCGCCGTGTCTACAGTTACTACTACGACTTTATAGACATACTAGTCCTAATTATATACCTAGTATAGTATTCCTATCTATTTTGTAAAATCGCTATTTTACTACATTAGCTATTCTAGTTCTCTACTAGTAGCCTTTACTACGTATAAAGTAACGAAATACGTTATTAATATTAGTATAATATAGAACTAAGTGCTATAGCTATCGAGTATAGCCTACTCCTTTCTAATCTTATAACTAGAACACTTACTCTAACTAGTGTTAAAGTAATCTTTAATTTCCTTGTTTTCCTTTACTTACTATTCCCTTAGGACAAGATTGGGTAGATTAAGCGTATAGAGTAATAAATCGTAGATATTATTAATCTGCTTCTTATTAATAGTATAGTATATACTAGAATGAATAAATACTTAATATACGAGAGAAATCGTACCTAATAGCTAGGTAGGCGCGTCGTCCTACTATACTTCTTACTATTATAGTACTTAAGCTAGCTATAGTGCGTACGCCACTAGTACCTAGTAGTATACTATAAGAATAGTAGTAGGAGTATATTAGAATAGGGAATATTCTAAAAGGTCTAGAATAGATACTAAGGGGGTAACCCTACTACTTAATAGCCTAATCGGATATCTAGTACTTATCTACTATTAGACAAGTACTACTAGAGCTATAACAAGAGCTAGGAGCATTCCCTTACTAATGCTTAGAGGCGACCCTACCGCTAGATGCTTAGGCATCTAGTACCTACCTAGGATAACCTAGCTACAAATCTACTATTAGATTTAAGAGTAGGGGCGCTAAGAACGCACATAGGGTATTTTACAAAATAGCTATATCTTAACTTACGAGCGTGTTATAGAGCTTACGAAGATGTCTAGAGGATATATAGAGACCTCTTTCTCCCCTAAGGAGAGAGATGAGTAAGCAACTCTTTCTTTAATCTACCTGCCTACCTGTCTTCTATCTATACTACTAGCTACACTACTAGCTACTCTACTAGCTATAAGATTTAGCTAGTATACTAGATCTCTATAGTATAATACTTCTTATACTATCTCTACGACCTCTAGACGCTCTACGGCTAGCTACTGCACTACTATTCGGCATTCCTACGCTCTATACTACCGTACACCTTTTAATAGAGTATTTAGTAGTAGTAGTCAAATGCCTACTAGGTTTAGTAGTAGATTAGAAATATTAGTAGGGCTTATATTACCTTCTCTACCTACAATAGTTATCCTATTATTATTATCGTACTACTATTTGAATTGACAGTCTTAATTAACTAAATCGTTTTCGTCGTTATCGTACTAATTAAATTAAGATCGCCCCTAGACTAGTCCTACTATAGTAACCCTGCTCCGGCTCCTTCTTTAGTAAGTAACGCTACGTACTAGATAGTTATTAGATAGGAGCCTATACTATTAATTAGTCGTTAAACACGACCGAAAGATAACTAGTACGCTTAGTATCGTCGTCGTCTATAGCGAAACGTACGCTACTAAGTAGGATAAGTGATACTAACTTATAGTAGAAGGGGAGTGCTAGTATCTAGCTCTGGGGCACAGACTAGCGAATATTAAAGCCTTTAGGGGGTTATAAAGTTTTTAAAGAGTTATATACTTCCAAGTAGTAGTAGACTTCTAGATTAATATAAGCTTTTGATACTTCTATCTTAAAATCTAACCGTAGATTTGAGCTCGGCTAGGTTGCCCCAGGCATGGGTGCCTTATAAGGCATTAAGAGGCGGGATCGCCCCTAAGCGTTAGCTAGGTAGTGGCCCTAGCCCTTCTAAGAGCTCTTACTGTATTTCTCCACTACTAGGTAAATACTAGACACCCAATTAGCTGTATTTAGAGGCA
Organism: Lecanosticta acicola; assembly: GCA_963674455.1. Lineage (NCBI taxonomy): Eukaryota > Fungi > Ascomycota > Dothideomycetes > Mycosphaerellales > Mycosphaerellaceae > Lecanosticta > Lecanosticta acicola. Next base: position 229,281 of record CAVMBE010000041.1, on the reverse strand, counting down.
GGATCACCCCCTAAGTTATATCTAGCCTATTAGAATATCTGTTATATTCTAATACTCTACTCTCCGTAGTTATATACATACGAGCTCTGTTTATATTCTTTATAGCTCCGCCTATAGCTTCGCTATTTTATCGTAAGAGAAGCGGTTCTTCGAAAGTATAGCTAGTAGTGTAGTTGAAGTAAAAGCTATTAGACAAGGGGTACGATATATCGAAATACTCTAGATATTCGCTCTGTGGGGTGCGGTATAATAGGCTCTAGAGGCCGGTCTAGTAGACTACGAGCTAATACTACTAGAGAGATAGTGGTCGAATGCTTATAAGCTATGTATCAGAATCTCTAGCTAGAAGCTTTTTAAGTTAAGTAGTAAGTAGTAGACTACTACCTATTAGTAATTCTAGATGTCTACTAACTCTAGATATCTTACTAAACTCTATTATACTACTATCGCTAGCCCTACGTATCTAGTAATAAGACATATACTCTAGCTCTAGATACCTCGTTGAACGCTAGATATATAGAAGCTCTAGACATCTTATTAAACCCTATTATACTACCGCCGCTTATAGTACATATCTCTACCTTATACTGGTCTAGGTAGGCACTTCGGGCATAGTAATCTGTACATCCGCGGCACTAAGCCGTACTAGCCTAGCTGTACTAATAGCTATTCCCATTTTGGCCTAAAGTATTAGAAATAGGAATATTCTAAAAGGCCTGAAATAGATACCTAGGGGTAGCCCTACTACTAGATAGCCTAATTAAAGTGATAAGCACTAATACAGTAGTAGCTAAGCACTACTAGAGCCTTAAGAAGAGCTAGGAGCATTACCTTACTAATACTTAGGGGCGACACTACTACTAGATACATAATAAGGTATTTAGTACCTACCTAGAATAACCTAGCTAGAAATCTACGATAAGGTTACGCGGTAGGGGGGCATTTAGAACACGTACGGAGCATATCGTAAACTAGCTATGTCTCGTGTTACGAGCCTGTAATAGAGTTTAAAAAGATGTCTAGAGGATATATAGAGACCCCTTTTTCTCCTAATAAGAGAGACTAGTAAATAAGTCTCTCCATATCTAATTTACCCACTCACTCTCTACTTATCTACCTACCTGCCTGCCTTCTATCTATACGACTAGCTATACTACTAGCTATACTACTAGCTATACTACTAGCTATACTACTAGCTATACTACTAGCTATACTACTAGCTATACTACTGGCTATTCTACTAGCTACTCTACTAGCTACTCTACTAGCTACGATATCCAGCTAGTATACTAGAGCTCTATAGTATAATACTTCTTATACTATCTCTACGACCTATAGACGCTCTATAGCTAGCGACGGCACTACTACTCGGTATTTCTACGCTCTATAGTACCGTATATTTTTTAATCCAAACCGCTTTACTTGCTTATAAGTTTAAGTATCTCCTAGGACATAGCTAGTAGGGTCTATATATAGGCTAGCTTATCCCCCTACTTCTCTTTAGCTACTTACGAACTATTCTCTTTAATCGGCACTATAGGTAGCGTACGTTCGCTTAAGTAGGGCTTGTATTCTTATTATAAGCCTTCTACTCTTCTTATCTCTTCTAATTCTAATATTAAAAATCTTAGCCTATATTAGCTACGCTATGTCTAATCTAAAAGTCCCTAGGCGTTAATATAGTACTATAAGATATTACTTATATAGGCATGTTGCTTTCATTCTTATTAGACTATTATATACTCTAGTATCTATTATTTAAGTTTATATTAAAGATTTCCACAGTATATAGCTTAGTAATAAGCTATTATAAGGGTATAGCTTAAGTAGATACTAGCTTTATAGTATAGACATTCTACCTTAAGAAAATATTCTTATCTTAAACCTATAAAGCTCGCTATAAATATCTATATAGATTATCTATTATCTATTAATTTCTATCTACTAAGAGGTAGTAGAAGTAATTACTAATATCTAAGAGACTTAAAAGACCTAGAAAGACTCTAAGAACTAAGTAATAAATTAATCTAGGTTCCCTACTAATCCTATTAATAGAGAAAATAGTCTATAGTAATTATACTATATACTTAGGGCTATTATTACTATTATTATTATAAAGAAACTGTCTCTAATAATATTCTACTAGGCAATTATATAGTAAGTAATTATAGTCTTATCTACATAATCTAAGCTATCTAATATTAGCGCGAGCAACCCGAAGTCGTCTAGCTCGGGTCCGGAATCTTCCGTGCCTGAAGTTTGTGCCTAAACATTATATCGCGTATTCTTAGGGCTGAGGAAAGCCCTCGGGAATAACCTCCTAGACTTTGTGTAACGCTATCAAGCATCGTATCTAGTGGTCCAATGACAACATCACTCGAGATCCGTCACGCTGCGGCTAGAAGGTGGCTTTTGAGCGATTGCCCGAAAGGGTTCCTCAGCCCTTATTAGGAACAACTTCCGCAGCAGACTGAAAGCTGAAATGTATCCTGAAGGATCTGTAATAAGTGTGCTGGCAGTGTACAAAGATCGAGGTACGGACCTTCAGATTACCATGGGACACTGCGGCCGAGAGCAGTACTTCTTCCATTCCTTTCCACACTACCTCTCTTGCTTTGGACATGACAGGATCAGTCGTCCGCGACCCGCTATGCGGCATCTCAGTCCTCATCTCGGGCTCGGGCATATGCGGTCTGATGACTGCTTTGGAATGTTGGAGGAAAGGATGTACTGTTCGCATTCTCGAAAGAGCCAAAACGGAGCAGACACAAGGTCAAGTCATTTGCGCGCCAACCGAAGTCGTTGCACTGACATACACGTAGGCGACTCGTTCATGATCGGGCCTAGCGCACTGAACGCTTTCAGGAACTGGCCAGAATTGGAGGAGAGGGAGCGGGAGGTTGCATACAAACCCATGATCTCTTTCTACAATCACCGAGGCGAGCGATTGGCTGGTCCATTCAACACTAGCAATGTCGTCTCGAAGAACTGGCAGCATCTCGGGGACGAGGACTCACCTATCACACGGCAGTCCAGGCCAAAGTTCCACTCTATATTGCTCGAACAGCTCCGAAAGATTGGCATTGAAGTGGAATACGACAATGGGGTAGTCGACTATTTCGAGGACGCGCCGAACCAAGTCGGCGGCGTTGTCTTGGAAGATGGTTCAAAACACACCGCGAACGTCGTCGTTGCCGCGGACGGGGTGAGGAGCAAATCATGGTCTCTTGTGGCAGGACATCCGGTCCCCGCTAAGAGCTCAGGCAACGGAATCTTTCGCGTCGCATATCCTGTGGAGCTGGCTCTGGCCGATCCGATGATTGCGGAGCGATTCAGGCTCTATGAAGATGGACGCTCCTCCACAGAGCTGTGGGTCGGACCCGGCTTACAAGCGTTCTTCTGGAGAAGCGAAGACGAGATGTCTTGGGCGATCACTCACCCAGATTGGGGTTCCGCTGAAGAGTCCTGGGGCAATAAGGTCCATCCGGATGAAGTGCTCAAATTCACAGCTACGATCGATGGCTGGCCCGAGGTTGCCGACAGAGTGATCAGAGCTACACCCACCGACAGTCTCGTAGATTGGAAGCTAATGTGGCGCGATCCACAACCCACATGGACTTCACCTGGCGGGCATGTTGTTCAGCTAGGCGACGCAGCTCACACCTTTCTCCCGAGCAGCGCCAACGGCGGCACCCAAGCAATGGAGGATGCCATCTCTCTCGCAGCTTGTATTGCTCTGGGCGGGAAAACCAACATCCCAGATGCCACGCGAGTGCACAACCTCCTACGATTCGAGAGGGTGTCTTGTCTGCAGGCGTGGGGCATCGCGAATGCTGACGACCGAGATACGAACAGACACAAGCAAGAAGAGAACAAGTTTACATTGACGATCGGGAAATGGATCCTCGATCACGATCCAGAACAATATGCAAAGGAGAAATATGCAGAAGCTTTGGCCCATCTTAAGGAGGGAAAGTCGTTCCAGAACACAAACACGCCGCCAGGCATGGTCTATAGGCCCTGGACCATCGATGGTTTGATTGCGGCAAGGGAGAGAGGGGAGCCAACAGTTTTGGGTGGAGATTGGAGTTAGCGTGTCGTTCTCAGCATACAATATTGCCTCTGAGAGCTGCATTTCTCTCGGTTCCAGACATGAAAAGAAGTAGCGTACCGGGGGGATAGCGATAGCTCGTTTACTAAGATAGAACCGCAATTATACTTTTTGCGGATGAGCGATAACATTTGCAACCAGTCATGTGTCGCATCATATTCCGTTCAGCCCCGCGAGGTCATGTTAAGATCGTCTTCACTGCGGAGTACGGTTAACATTTCGCTCCTTCATCGGGCGCCCATTCAGTTCGAACTCCTGAAGAAAATTCTGGAAACATGCTTGAATCGAAGTTCATGAGGTTACATACCAGGACGGGCCATGCTCGGTGATCCGGAGGGTTGTTGAGAGTGAAGTGTTCCGAGTGGACTCTGGCTGGTGGACTGTTTGCAGGATCCAAGAAAGCGGCACGGAAAGCTTAGAAACGCTGTTGAACAACGGAGAAGTGAGTCGTCGGACCCTCGTGATGCGCGCTAGTAGCTAACATTGGCAATCTATGCACAGAGTTAAAACGAGTCTGACGGGAACGACCAAAGCAGAGCTCGTTCGGCTGTAACACAAACAAAACCAAGCACGTATGACGTAGTCTTTGTGCCTTCGGCCTGAGAAGATTAGTGATGTCTCAGACCTGTTGAACAGGATAGGTTGAATAGGACATTAATCAACTAGTATAGGCTCTCCACAAGAACCTTGACCCTTTCGTACAGCGGACCGCTCTCCTGCCTCGTCGCTAGCTTCGTGATTACCGGCACTTGATCTTTGCCCACACCCTTCTCCGTCAACGTGGTCTTCAGTCCAAGATCCTCAACCAGCTTCAAGATGGCATCGCCAACCGCCGTTGCATCCTTTTTGTTGTTGCCAGACTTCGCGATACCAATGAAAGGAGCCATGCGCGCAAGCTGCTCGGCATCATCCTCCGACATCTCTGCCTTCAGCTTCACGACGTGGCCTAGGGTCAGACAGGAGGTGATGCCGTGGGGAATCTGGTATGGCGACCCGAGTGCGTAGCCAAGAGTATGCGAGAGGCCAAGGCCCCCTTGCACGTTCAAAGCCAGGAAACCAAGCGACGCAAAAGCAGCTAGCTGGAGCTTTGTGATGACCTGCTCGTCCTTGGGGTTCTGTTTGTATTTCCTCAAGTTTGTGAAGAGCTCTCCGGCAGCGTGCAATGCCATCCAGCGGCATGGAACTTCGGTCGAGGTGGGGTGGTACATGAGCTCCACGGCGTGGTCCATAGCTCGCATTCCTGTACTCATCCATAGCCAGGGCGGCGTCTCGAGAGCAAACTTGCTGTCGTAGAGAATGACATGGGGTGCGAGCTCTGGATGCGCGACTCCTGTCTTCATTCCTTGCTCATTCGTATAGCCAGCACCGAGCGTACACTCTGCGGCGCTGAGAGTCGTCGGAATTGTGATGTGGTATAAGAACTTTCCCTTCTTCTTCTCATTCAATCGATAGCTAATTGCCTTGGCAGAATCGATTGGACTGCCACCGCCGACACTGATGATAGTATCGATGTTCTCATCTTGCATGACCAGCGCCGTGGCCTCATCTAGCTCCTTGACGGGTGCATGCTGCCCAATCTTGCTGAAGGTGCTTGCATGTCTGTCGCCCAGCTGCTCCTCGACCTGCTTAATCAGAGCAGTTTTGTTGGCGAGTGACGATCCAGTCAGAATGAACGCTCTGGATGATTCGGTTGGAAGACATTCGAGGAGATGGTCTTTGACGCTGTTGGGCCCGTAGTGCAATCGTTGAAGGTGAGTAGGCTTCCAGAGACCAGACAATGGATTCTGCGAGGATGCTGTCGCTTTTGATTTGTACCGTTTCTGGTGAGTGTTTGGACGTGGTACTGACCTACGGAGACGGAGATTGAGTCCATTATGCGTGCCATAGTGGTTGTGTAGCGTCTCGTGGAGGCGTATGGATGGAGATGGTATACTGGAGCGAGTCTGGGAATGTAGTAACACTGTCGCTGGTGCTGCGAAACCCCGCGAACCGTGACGCAATGTGTGTAATGGGGGGTTTACCACCACCGCGAAGCCGCGGACTGCTGCCATTCTGCCGGATCAGGCGCCCAAGAATTGCAACAAAAGTACATGTATCTAGTGCCAATGCTCCTCACTCTACAGCCGAAAGTTGTACCTGAGCAGAGGCGGAAGGAAAGGCCGAGATTCATGTGATGGTCAAGTGTATCTTGTTGTCCCCGTCGTACCGTAGGCATAGAGCCGAGCCGAGCCGAGGGGAGAATGCGTCATGTGACAAGCGCCAAGACCCGCCGACTCCCTTGGTCCGCACCACATCCAGCGCTCTACCATCTACCCACACTACCTACGACTCTTCTCTTCAAGACAGTGACGATAAAACTCTCTCCTCTTCACGACAGTGACGATAAGAGCCAGCAACGTCGGTATGGTGGTCATCATCATGGCCGACGACGATGCAAGATGTCAAGCTCGGTGAGTGATTTGTCCCGCCGTCTTTCCGTACTCCAAGAAGTTCTCTTGGGCAAGTGTGGTGAAGCAAAATCTCCGAAAGAGCACCGCGACCGTTTTTAGACGTCGCGCGACGCGCCGGGCGATACTACCAAATATGCCAAGAGATCTGGAGAGTGGATCGTGTCTCGGAGAATAGGTTGCACCGCCCTACGGCAAACCATGGACCAGGAAGAAACGCCTTCGCTACATCACTTCTCCAAGACGCGAAGAAGAAGGAGAAGAAGAAGAAGAAGAAGAAGAAGAAGAAGAAGAAGAAGAAATCTTGCGAGATCTCGTCACATCAAGAGAGTTTGCCTTGAGAACATGCACGCACGCGACATCCTGAGCATGTCCATCGCATCCAACTGCTATTAACGGAACTTCACCAAACGTGCCTGGTAATCGCCCCAGAAGCAGCACTTCATCCGCTCCTACGTATCTCTCGCCGGTCTCTCTTCGTTCACACACCAACTCCGTAGCAAGCGTGGCAAAACGATGGGGCCAAGTCCCACTTAACTTGGCAACAAATTTTGCTCTCACGTCAGAAGCGCGGCGCAGAAGGCCTGCAGAAGCCGACGTTCGACGCTGCTGTAACGTAATGGCATCACGGGGTTTCAAGTACCTGCTAGTAGTTAAAGAAACAACGGATCTGCGCGGGTGTGCGACATCACCATCACCATCCTTCGAAACTACAGCGTCGGATCGTCTTCTTGATCCCGCGGTCTTGTCCCGCCCTACGACCAACCTCCCGGCTGTACTTCCATGCTTTTGGTTTGGATAGAAAGGAAACCAAGCTTTTTGTATATCGACGGTGCACTCCTCTTCCTCAAGATCCGACGCCCCTTTCCAAGAGCGAATACTGCTTATCACTCGTGACACCCTTGGCGAGGGGAAAGTCAACCCAACGCGACAACATTCTTTCCCGGATCCGATCCCAAGGCGACAGGAAAGCATCATCGACAGCCAGGATTGGATTACCTTACCCAAAGCGACAAATTCAGCCATATGAGAGACGTCCGTGACCGATAGGCCAACGAAAAGCCCACTGCAACAAACCCTACCCACGCGAGACCGTCTTTCTTCAGCCCTACGCAGCCTTTCGCTACCGGCATATATGAGTAAACGAGAGTGACTTACTTTTGACTTCAAGGAGAGAAAGCAGCCTTGCTCCCTTCCCCGACGCCGACGAACGGACGCCCATCATGGCGTCTTCCCTAGCCATGGCCGAATATGGCACCTCCTCTTCGACCGACTCGCGTTCACGACGCCGATCTTCGAAGATTGCAGCATTTTCCAAGGACAAGGAAGAGCCATTGCCGCGAAGCTCGAACTCAACGGACCCTGCCGAAGATGTTCTCGAAGCGTTGGGATACACGCCACAACTCGCTCGTTCGCGATCGACATGGGCGGTGACGTTCATGTCGTTCGTGCTGGCGTCCGTTCCTTATGGAATTTCAACAACGTTGATATACCCGCTCACAAACGGAGGGCCGGCCACAATGATTTGGGGTTGGGTTCTGGTCTGCATGTTTATGATTTGTGTCGCTGCTTCGCTCGGAGAAATCACTTCGGTATGTCTACTGCAGGCTTTGTTCGCGTGTTTTCGGTCAAAATGTTGCGGTGCTTTCGTATTACTTGGGGTGGAAAGCTGTGCCGGCTGGTGTCTGGTAGACAAGGTGCATGTGGACTTACATTGTGCAGGTCTACCCAGTTTCGGGCGGTGTGTACTACCAGACGTACATGCTGGCTCCCCCATGGTGTCGTAAACTCACAGCTTGGTTGACCGGCTGGGCTTTTGTCCTCGGCAACATCATCATCACGTTGTCAGTCAACTTTGCGACCGCCCTCTTCCTCATCGGATGCATCAATATCTTTACGGACGCCGATGGAGTAAGCATCTTCCCAGCGACAGCGTGGCAGACATACCTCATCTTTGTTGCAGTGACGTTGATCTGCACGGCCGTCTCGACTTTCGGCAACAGATGGCTTCCACTGCTCGATACCGGTGCGGTCATTATGACTTTTGTCGGCGTCCTTGCAATCATCTGCACCATTCTTGCAGTCGCAAAAGAAGGAAGAAACAGTGCCGCCTACGCTTTCGGTGGTTTCGAAGTGTCCTCTGGCTGGAGCCCGCCAGGATGGGCGTTCTGCATTGGTCTGCTACACGCAGCATACGCTACATCTGCCACTGGGATGGTCGTTTCCATGTGCGAAGAAGTCCAGAAGCCGGCTACGCAGGTCCCCAAAGCGCTTGTCGGTGCCATCGTGTTGAACATGATCTGCGGGATAATCTTCCTGGTCCCGATCTGCTTCGTGCTCAAGGACATCGCAGCCGTGGTCGCGGACCAATCTGGTCAACCGGTACCTGCCATCATTCGTTCCGCGGTCGGTAGTGAAGTTGGTGCATTCATCCTCTGTGTTCCGTTGATCATGCTCGGATTCTTCTGCGGAATTGGTTGCTGCACTGCTGCTTCTCGTTGCACGTGGGCCTTTGCAAGGTAACTCTCCGTCATACGTGGATTCGGTCTGACGCATTTGCTGACACCCGGCACAGAGATGGCGCGCTTCCAGGCTCGCGCAGGCTCGGATTCGACCGGGTCAACGACAAGACGGGCATTCCTCTCAACTCCATGCTGCTTAGCACAGCCATCCAGGTGGTTCTTGGGGTGATTTACGTTGGAAACTCAGCCGCCTTCAACGCTTTCAACAGCTCTGGCGTGATCTTCTTGACGCTGAGTTACGTGACTCCGGTGGCAATCTCGCTCTTCTCGGGCCGCAAGTCCATAAAGCAGGGCAAATTTGATCTAGGATGGGTCGGTGCCTTCTGCAACGTCGTGTCCATTGGTAAGCCAGAACCTGATAGAAGTCCATGAAGGGGATGTGCTAATATTCTCCAAGGCTGGTGCTTATTTGCCATTCCGCTCTTCTCGATGCCTTCGGCCTTGCCGGTCGATGCTGAGTCGATGAACTACTGTTCGGTTGTCTTTGTGGGCGGTCTTACGATATCTTTCGTGTGGTACTATGCAGGGGGCAGGAAGAACTACAACGGTCCTACGATGGATGACGCTGAGGGCGGTGCGCCGCCGAGGATATGAGCATGTCTAGAGATCTGTGTCCATGTTAGCGAGCATCTACGTCTGTGTATATACTGTACCAATGAGACTACTCCAGTGCAGAGAGACGATATGACAGGAGGACGATGCAGAGTCGACGGTGAAGATGGCGGAAGTAAACTAGAAAGTGACCATGATATGACGACGTGCAGCGTATTTGCTTGCCCAAACGAGCTGGACATGTCGTCGAGTGTAAGGATCATTTCGCGAGAAGGACGCATTCCCTTACGATTTGAGTCTACGGCCGTGCATATCCTCACGTCTCCACGTGGTGGCAATCACCCACACTTCATCCTCTTCTGGTCAACGCTTCGATTCGAGAGCTCTGCGGATGATTGAATGCGACGGACTCTGACCGACCTGATGCCAAGCAGGACGATGGATGACATACGAGTATGTTCGGAGTATTATTGACAACAATGACGGACGGCCGCTCCGTTTGACTCCAGCGAATCGACGTAGATTTTGTCGTCTTGGGTGTCAGGATGCAGCTATTTTCAGCCGTCCAATCGACGCGTCCAGCCAACATTCCTCCTCCCGCGACACGAGAGCATACTGTGATACTACGTTGCCAAAGGCGGGAAATGACGTCTTTACCTGCCATCATACCGTCTCGTCAGCTGTGTGAACATACCTGAATCGTATTCTTGGTGACTCCGATCAGATGCAGATGCAGGCACACGCTTGGCAGCCTGGCAAGCACATGCAAGCATTCTTGTGCTATTTATGAGAAATCCACCGCCGTGTCTACCTTACTTCTCCTCCTCATCCACAGCAAACATCTACTCCAACTGCCCGACTGGCGAGACACCATAAGCACCGGCTCTCAAGAACACCAAAGTGACCAACAAAACCCATACCAAACCGACTAGGGTCATCAATAGATCAACATGACCATCACCCTCATCCTCTTCACCGCCCTCGCAGCTCTCGCTTCCGCCTCACCACTCACCAAGCGAGCCGGCGGCCCAGCAATCGTTCCCATTCCCTCGGACTGCCCGACCACCAACCCTCTCCCAGCATCGACCGGCTACATGCCCACTCCGGACACCGTCTACCAGGAGTTCTACACATCCAGCCGTCCCGCTTCCGAGGTCGCCCAGGAATGCTTCGATCAGTGTTACGGCTTCGGCGCGCCGGGCACGTGCAAAGCCGCCGTACTCGCCTACAACGTCCCCACTCCAGAGGGCTACTACGGCACCGCAGGCGGCGTTCTGGAGATCTCCTGTATGATGTTCGAGGACTACTTGGACGAGACGAGTTTTGCCGAGGCCCCGGCTGGCCAGTACACCAACGAGACTGCCGCGAACATCTACTGCCAGAGATCCTCGTAGAGCAAGGCCAATCCGCTCAGGGGCGTTCGGGGCTGTCATCACTCGGCGGGTTGCTTTGAGTTTTGCACATGACGATTAACGAAGCATGATCGAGAAGTTACAGCATAGAGACATCTACACCAGCAGCAGCAGCAGCAGCAGCAGCAGTATCAGCATCAGCATCAGTATCATAGTAGCACATGCATAATGTAAGGTTATTCCAAATGCAAGAACGACTTGGCATTTGCTTTTATCCACTTGCCTACGAGCGCTCTCTTCCCTGAGACCGAATGCTCGGGAAGAGGATCTTCATCTCACGTACGAAGAATCACTGCCTTCATCTCCATTACCAGCGAAAATTTCTGGGCCATCCAAACATAGCATCCGCCAAAGAATCGTAGCTCACCATCGGAAACACCTCCTCCCTCTCAATCTCATGCACGTTCCCATATCTCCCGTCTTCCCCCTTCTTGACCTCGGTAACGTTCACCCTCTGAATCAATAAAGCCCACCTTAGCAATCTCGCCACCCTCAGGCTTGGGACCCCATATATTTTATCCCCACCACCCTCCTGCCAAACATCCTCAACACCATGGAAGTGTCCCCGCTCATCTCGACAAGTCTTATTCACAGCAAGAAAAGCATACCACGAGACATTCTGATACTTCGGGTCCCACGTGTTGGCGTACGCCCAGAAGAGGCTCTCAAAGTAGCGTGGCCGAAGCAAATAGCGGTTGTCGTGATCGTTCTCCGGAACCAGGCCTGTAGGATTTCGAGGACAGCTGGCGAGGTCGATCTGGTGGTCAAGGGTCTGAGATGCATGCAAAGGACCTGACGTCTGGCAGTCCTCGATGTCGACGTGCCACTCCGGATCAGGAAGGGCATGGATCGCCGCAGAGATATTCATTCTCCTTATCAACAGCGGATGCATGGGCGGGTCGATCGCCTTCTTGACCCTGGAGCGCAAGAGCATGACCAGGATGATTGCGGAAATGACGCGAATGACGATACCGAGTCGAACTCCTTGGACCTTAAGCTTGAGGCCGTCCCTTGGAGGGAAGAAGTCTTTCCGGGGCATGCTGTGCTGGTGGTGTACGTCAACGGCTTCGGTCTTTCGAGGTGATGTTGATGGTCTTTGGATTGTGACGTGCTTGCTCTGGATCGGCCGTCCGAAATGGAAGCATCGGCTTCACGTCTGTTCCTGCCCATGATGTCGGTTTCACTCCATGTCCGGGCTAGCCTGCTCTCCCCACCTCACACCCATCTCCTTCCTCGGATCAGCGAATTCTCCAAATTCTGCCCCATCGTCAAGAGCACACCGCAAACCCCCAAAAGTAAGGTAAGGTACATGAGCTGCCAACCATGCACAAGCGCAACGCCGACAAGATTCAATACACCGTGTTACGCCACCGGCAGGTGCCCAACAGCCGTCGCCCCTTCCACCTTGGTGAACGGCGCCGCAAACGCGTATCGCTTCACTCCGGCTCTATAGTCCTTTCCGGGTATCCTTTCGTGGTCTGGTGGGAAGTTCTTCCTCCGGTCGGCGTAATACCTGGCCCTCAAGTCCTCTCCGTCAGTCTTGGTGTGGAAAGTAGCATACACACTCGCCCGCGGCGTTTCAGTCCTGTTCGGAGCAGACTTATGTGCGAGATGAGAGCCAAACACGAGCAAATCTCCAGAGTCCAGTTCGACCGGTATCCAAGTGTGAGCAGCGACCCAGTCATCACTGATTCGTCCTCGCTCGGCCACATCGACCTGCATTCGGTGCGAGCCTGGGACAACCTCGACACATCCATTGGCCATGGTTGCGGCATCGACGGCAAGATTGGCGGTCGTGTGCTCTATCTCGCCAATATGGTCATACGCCGGAGCATCCAGATGTGCGCGGAATCCATTGCCGCCCGGGAGCTTGTAGTTGATCTTGTCCTTGAAGAGCAGCATGTCGTCCCGAGTGACCTGCTTGAGAATGTTATTGAGACATGGCCCGTGGAGCAGGGAGGAGAAGCCCTCATGGAAGTCAACGAAGTTCTCGGTACGCATGAGTTGGCGCTCGCCTGATTCGGTGATTTCATCGTAGGGCATCCACTTTCCATTCTCTCGGGGCAGGTCGCGCACTTCAGCAGTCCGTTGCAAATCTTAGCTTTTGTCCGATGATAATGCTAGCCGGCTGTATCGATCATACCCATTGCTTGATTGTGGCCGGATCGATCAGGCCATGCTCATGAACTCGAAGGACGAGATATCCTTCTCGATCAAAGTGAGCAATCTGTTCTTCGGTGAGAACGAGTCCAGGCATGTTGGATTCTGGTGCCTGTTGATGTTCTTCTTGTAGCCTGTTCCACTTCATCATCCGTCTCACACATCCATCTTATGCATCTCATCATGTTGTACAGCTGCTGATATCGTCACGGGGTTCTCTCCGATTGAGTATGTACCCGTGAATTCGGTCCCGGTGCGAACAGCGACAGGTGCCGATTTCACCGTCGATAGAGTTTCGAAGGCAAAGATCGCCTGGTTGTACATCCTCACGAAGAAGCATGACTTGCTGTACAAGCAACGGTATTCTCTCCGTACGCACAAGGCTGCGAACCGGCTCGTCAGCACGACTCTACATCATCACCAGTCGAGATTTGGCCTCTGCAATGGTGGCAGCTACACTCTCGTCGGTCGAGGTTCACGCGCGAGAGACTGTCCCAGTCCTGTTCGACTTTATCACCAAGCAGCGCAATGGTGACTACCTGGGCGAAGCAGTCTCGCAACTCCAGCACTTTTTGCAAGCAGCCACATTGGCACAGAAAGCCGATGCAGATAATGAGACAGTTGAGGGCACCTTGCTCCACGATGTCGGTCGCTTTATTCCGGACGCAGATGAGATGCCACCAATGATCGCACACGACGGAACTCTTGTCGCGAAAGCGAGCCACAAGGTCCTGGGTGAAATATCTCTTCGTCAGTCGGGCGTTAACGAGCATATCTGCCAGCTTGTGGGAAGCCGTGTCACCGCAAAGCGATACTTGACCGCAGTCGATAACTCCTACCTACTATGACGGCCTGAGCTGGTATAGCAAGACAACCCTAAAGCATCGGGTATGCCGTCTTCCCCCCAACGACGAGTCACCAAGATATCTCACCATCTCGTAGGGCGGTCCATTCACACCAGAGTCAGTCACAGCAGCTCAGCGAGATCCTCTACTTGAGGCAAGCTTGCGGTTCGTCGATGCGACGATCTCGCGAAGGATCCCGATCTGAAGACCCGCCTCTGCAGATACCAATGAGACAGCAATCCAATCATTGGTAAAGTCTTGGTAATGTCTTGGTCGCAGGTCGGAGTGCATGGTCAGACCTCTCGTCTGCCGGATAGACCCTCCATTGTGAGATGTGCGGATGGCTTCGACCCAAGATACCTGGATTAAGGGATTGCGGATGGCATGCTCCTAAACCTGGCGACACCGAAGGAGCAAGGTCTCTGAGGTACCGCCAAATCGTGCATTCCCCGTTCTACCAACTCGAACAACGTCCCCGTCATCACCGCGGTACCTCCAGCCATTCATGGTATGTCTGGCAATCACTTCCTCGATCGTGAGAATGGGGAAGAGAGAATGATTTTCGACGATAGCTTCTTGTTCGGCTCCACCATACAGGAGCAGATGCAGAGACGTGGCGTGCGTGTGGCGGCTGTGACCGCGAGGACAAGCTGCGAGAGATGTTGCAGCACGGCCTTCACAATGCTATATGTTCCTCCGCAGAGAAAGCTGCCAGTTGTTCCATAGAACGTAATGGCATTGGAGATGTGGAAAGCTGGCTCGGTCAAAATCCACTATTCCAGTACTCTGGAGCTATCGATGTTCGTGCTCGATGCTGGCGTCAATTTATTGGAGGAGGACCGCGCCGATCTGTTTTACCTTACCCTTTCCGACTACATCCAGCATACGTATGGCGCTGGCTCGAAAGAGTCTGACCACTTCTTGGCCGCCCTTGATGTTGATCCAGCTGGGCGCCCGCGTGTTCGTTACCGAAGATCATGGAATGAGCGACAAATAAAAAGCAGACGGCATACAGAACCTGCCGTACCTCGAGGATGTACCTGCAGACAATTTTGGCGATGGAGCAGCAGGAGTGATTTGTCCCATCACAGATGCGTTGGTGCCACATCACGGAGCTCTCGGCTCATTCGTTCGCGTCAGCTTGAAGCGTGCAGGCGGTCTCAATGAGGTCTCGCAGTTCTGCAAGTCTCTGCCGCAGGTCGAAGAGGCGATTGCAGCACGCGAGGCTTACGACAAGTACGAGCTGCATCCTGGCAAGGAAGGCAATTTGATTGTCATACCTCGGAAACCTGCGGTCGTTGGCAGCCGGCAGGCTGAACACGACCTCTCCAATCTCGGACATCGTCGGTTGAGGTCTTATGGTGGCGTCTCCGAACAGGACGTCCCCCTTATGCTTTTGGGGCCATCACGCGAAGCAGACGACCTCTGCGGGCAATGGCACAATCTTGACGCTTCCGACCTGCCTCTGAACTAGTGAGAGCATGCTGGTTGCGCTTGTGGTGCTCAATCTGGTGATTTGGCACTTGATGGACCCGAACAGACTGCTGACTCGCTCTAATATTCAGCCGAGAACAAAAGCCACCTTCGCGTCAAACGCCCAGTCGTGCCAGTATTCTCATCACATCTGTGACATCGAGTTGTAGTTCAGGTCAGGCTGATAGGTATTCATGGCGTCTTGATTTGACAAGAAATCAAATTCTCCCATGAAGAAGTTGTCAAACGACTGGCCATTCCATTCAGTCGACATGTCGAACAGACTTTCATCAAATGTCGGTTGGCTCATAGTCACATGAGCGTTGGATGGCACAGGGCCTTGCACTTCTTGCGGCCCGCATCGGTCGAGTAGGCTCTCTGCTCCTTTGGCCACGCCGACTAGAAGGTGGCGAGGGTGCATATCGGCAGTAACATCTCTCAGGACAGCTACCAGATTGGTCTATTCTTCGGTCAGCACAGAACCGATCAATGCTCAAGAAGAGTTACACGCACAACTAGGCTCCTAATCTCGCTGGTATCGACGCGGACGGAGCTGGCATATTTGGTAGAAACTTTCAGCACGAACACCACGGCAAAGGCAATCATCAAGTCGAAGTAAGTCGGCAAGCCATTCAGGAAGCTCTGGATCTCGGTATCCGTAACCACAGCCCGGATGATCGAGGTGGCTGACAGTACGGCCGAGTTCGCTATCTCATCGATATCGAGCGCCACATCCGGCGCTTTGAAGCCTGGCTTGCCGATGCCCCGGAAGGCCATGGAGTAGAGGTACAGCTTGGCAAAGTGACAATGGAGGCCAACGCCCTTTCGGGGGTAATCCCCGACATACTGGTTGAGTCTGAATCGTTGTGTCCAGTCGGCTCTAATACGGTCGAGGCTTATGCTGAATCTGCGCAGCGGCTCGATCATGCTGGCGTCCAAGGGCCTCTCCACGTCCACTCCGAACGTCCCGTAGATCTCGCTAGCCACCGACCAGAACTGGACCTGCGAGATAAGTCGAGCGTCGTCCTCCACTGCATGTTCAGTCTCAAGAAATTGCAGCGCGGCGCGAATTGCATCATCCTGACGGGTCATCGGCGGTCGGCCATACGCCACAGAGAAATGGTGGTCGCACACGAAGACCAGGTAGTACAGCCTGGTACGCTGGTAATGGGTCCTGTCGTTGTTTAGTGCCTTGAATATACTCCTGTGCAGTTGAATCTCGGTCGCGATGCGGACAGCCGTGCCAACGCAGGTCCAGGAAATGCCGCTCAGCCAGAAGGCAGCGACGCAGAGACCCCGTATGTCATCGACGGTGTTGCGTCGAGAAAATGTCTGCGACGCTGCAATCGAGACAAACTCCTGATAGCACTTTTCGAAGTCCGGAGTGTTCATGTGAAGGGCTCCGACGGCGCAGATTGCTGCAAGAAGTAGAGGCGACGCTTGCCGCACCTCCGACAGGTCTCTGCGATCGCCAATGATCCTATAGAGAAAGTGGTCGAGGCGATTTTGGTAGATATCGAGATAGCGTTCCGCCTGGTCTTTGGTAACGATGCCACGGGTGATGATATCGTGGTCCGCGCGATTGATCTCCAGACCCGGGATTGCAATTGGCGAAACCACCGAGCCTGGGATCGCTGCAGGCCCGGAGTCTGGATCCATGACCACTTCGAAGTTCAGCGGGGTGTGCTTCTCGGTATGCGGCGATACCTGGGCTTGACGAGCATGGGAATTCGAGGGCTCCGGCGTGTCCTCGTCAAGCTCCTGGTCATCTTCTATCAGGTCTGGAATCTGAAGTTGGTTGGCAAGTTTGCCCAGTGCCGATTCGAAAATTCGGAGCTTGCGGTCGACGACGTGTTTCCAGCTGGCGTCGCTCTCGAGGATCATCTGCAGGCTTTTGTTGACAGTGCACGGTAGGCCGCGTTTCTTGCATCTCGTACATGGCGGCTGGCCGTCCCGCATGTGGCATTTGATTTTTTGCTTCCGGCAAGCTACACATGCGGTGATCTTGCGAGTGATATCTGGCGGTTTGCGGTCGCCGAATTGGTCTCTCAGGGCCATGACTGCCGCTGAGTCTGAAGGAGAGCCGCTCATCTTGGCGACGGAGAGGGCGGTCTCATGGCATGCAGACTGGTGTATAGACGTGTAATGGGCAAAGGATTGCAGAGTCAGGTAGACAAGACAACGGAACCCTGGAATGATAGGATGTCGGAGCTTGTGCACAGGGGTTTTGCAATGAAGATAGATCAACTCTAATTCCTTGGCAGATATCTCTATATACATTTCTTACCAAATGGCGTGATTTACACGCTTTTCGCTGTATAGTACATTAGTAGTCTCTTTATAATATACTCTATACCCTATATCTAATTTATCTATTACTCTTATACTAAATATAAATATAGTCTAATTTAAGAGCTAAATAGTCTACTATATATAGTAACTTTCTATATCTTTTCTAGAATCTTTAAAAGTAGTAGCTAAGCTTCTTTTATTTAATTAAGATTAGAGCTATAATTAAATACTATAAACATAGGGGTAATTAAATTAAGATAGATTAACGCTAGTTACTTAGCATACTAAACCTCCTTACTAACACACTTTTAAAGTCTCTATACTAGTACTACTATAGCCCTAAGGCTTAGAAATTATTTATAAAGGTTAAAGAGGCTAGGGAAATTTAAGATACTATAAAGGACGCGGTTTTTTAACTATTAGAATACATCTAGAGACTAATACACACTTAAATACTTCTACTAGCTATATAACTATAAAGAATAGTACCCTACCTACCTAATAGCTAGTAAATAGCTTTACTAACGTATAGAACTTAGAGTAGAAGCTAAGCTATCCCCTACCTAAAGACTACTACGAAAGGAAGCCCCTAGACCTAAAAAGAAGGATACATCCTACTAGATTAAAATAATAGCTAAAGGCCCCTAAGATTTAAGGAAATAGGACTATACCTTCTTCTAAAAGTATATAGAAGCCTTATATTTAACGTTAAGAAGAAGGATAAGGGAAAGGAAGCTATAGATACTATATAGTAAGAGGTAGAGTACTATATAGATCTCTAATAATAATAAGAGGCTTAGGATTTAATATAGGTACTAATATAGGTTAGAGATAGTAGATAGCCTATAGTAATAGATCTATTAGACAGACGAAGCTTATATTAACCGGGCTATATCTCTTTATTAACGAATCTTTCGTAAGAAGGGCAATTATAAAGGCATAATATACGAGTAACTAGAGCCTAACTATTTAGTAGCCTATATTACTACCTCTATCTCTTAGTAGTATAAATTAGAGCTTGTCTTCTATAACGATAAATAGTAGAACTATAGGTATATTATAGAAATCTAGAAGGGCTAAAAACTACGAAGAAATAGAAGATAGAAGATAGAAGAGTAGTATTAAGTAGAGTTAAAGGAATAGGCTAATTTAGAGCCCCTATATACCTAGAAGAAGGGCAATTTAATAAGCTAGCTCTACTATATAGAGTATATCCTTCTAAAGTATATTAAATAGATTAAAAGTATAAAGAATTAAGGCTATCTAGCTATTTTAATAGAAGATAGTAATCTATTATATAGTTATAGATTAAAGGACAATCTACCTAAAAAGATAAGGTAAGAATAGCTAATCTAGCTTTACTAGTACCTAGTATAAAGCCCTAACCTTAACCTAATTAAAGGTATATAGCTACTACTTAAAGAGAGCCTTAAAAAGATATATAGGGAGTTACTATATTAGATAGACTATTAAGCTCTTAAAGTAGCCTATATCTGTACCTAGAATAAGATTTTAATAGATTAAATTAGACATAGAATATAGAGTATATAATAGAGGTACTACTAACTTACTTTAAATAGTAGATAGTATTATAAAATGGCAGCTTAGGAGGAAAGTAGGAGTAGGCCTAGTAGTAAGCTAAGTAGTCACGTAACTAGGTCACGTAACACGCTAAGCTTAGTAATAGCAGCTAGAAGGAGGAGAGCGGGCTTCTCTCTCTCTTACCTTCTACTACCTTTATACTAGACTATCTTAGATACCTCTATATAAATTAGGTCCTTCTTCTTTAATTATTAAGTCCTTACTTCCGCTACAAACTACGTAACATATCCTATATAATAGGTTATAAGCCCGGGTTTGTAAGATAGGTCTTAAATCAAGTAAGAAGTACAAGTTATTCCTTACCTTATAAGACCTTACGGGAGGCAGAAAAGGAAGGCCGACTAGAGGCTCGCTACCGTAGTATACCTAGAAGACATAGCTCTTACTATAAGTGTATATAAGTCGTGAAAGTAGCCTAGTAAGAGAGCAACCGGTCTGCTCTCAATACCCTATAACGGTCTTAGGAAGAGTCTATCTAGACTACTACAAATTCGAACCCCTCTATGTGTCTAGGAGGCATACACCTATAAGAATCCGCCCTTCCCGCCGACATCCGGCACTTCTTTATGTGTTATCTAACACATACCTTTTCACTAACAACTGTTTTACTATAAAGCCATAGTATCTACTTATTAAAGAAAAGTATAGAGTTAGATTCTAGGTCTTTTAGAAAGAGGAGGGTAGTACCTCTATTATTAAAAGAAAATTAGAGAATATAGTTCAGTCTTTAGGAGGACAACCTTAAAGGGAAGAATGTGTTTTAGGTTATTTTAAGTAGTTTAGCTTTAATAGAGACCCTAGTATTAATACTAAAGGAAATCCCTTTGCCTAGTTTAAGACATTTAGTTCACTTACTAGAGTAGTCTTAGGCTAATATAAAAGTAAGATATAAACTAGTTATCTACCTATTAGAAGATAACTAGGATAAGGTGATTAATAAGAAGAGGGCTAAAGCTGTCTAGGATAAAATAAAGGCTAAATACTATAAAGTGTACATTACATATACGATATCCCTAGTTAAGGAGTATGTTATATTTAGGATGTTAGAAGAATAGACAATTAGAAAGGCCTAGGTACACCTTAGCAATCTTAGGAGAAGGATTGCTAAAGTAGATAAGAGGGAGTCCTACTATAAGAGTATAGAAAGGAGGATAAAACATCTTCTTACTAGTCTACTACCTATATACTAGAGTATAGTAGACACTATTCATGCCTAGACTAGGATAACACCTAAAGAGGCGCTTCACCTCTTAGAGTTACATAAGGCTAGGCTCTAAAGACAAGAAACTACAATGTTTACTAGGTAAAAGGGAGGACTTACCTACTATCTCTATAAGAAGTAGCACTTAATTAAAGACTGTCCCCACCTCTAGTAGGCAAAGCAGTCTCTTAAAGGAAAAGAGAGGGGCAGGTCCCCTCTAAGGAAGAACAGATTACTATTAAGGATAAGCCTATCTAATCTCTAAAAGGAGATAAGATCGTTAAAATCCTTAGTAGAGAAGTCTCTAACCTAGAAGAAGTCTAGTTAGAGAGCTAAGAAACCTTAGAGAGCTTATGCCTTCTAAGAGGCTAAGGACTCTATAGCTAAGTCAGAATCCCTATCTAATAATAAGGAAACTAATAAGGTTGCCTACTCTATAGTAGAAGCAAAGGGTAAGTACCTATCTAAATGGTTGCTTAACTCCTATGTATTATCCTATATAACTGACTAACCTTCTCTCTTTAGAACTATAAAGCCTCTTTAGAGGCCTAGATAGATTAAGGTTAGTAGTAGCTTTATAAAAGCTACCTATATAGGAGAAGTAGAGATAGGAGGGGACCTTAGGAAACAAATTGTTCTAAGAGATGTTCTTCTTGTTCCTAGTCTTAGTATTAGTCTTGTTTTATAGAACTAGTTTAGCTAACAGTTTACTATCTAACTACCTAGTTTCACCCTTAGATCTATGTCTAGCAAACTAGTTGTCTAGACCAAAATTTATAGAGGTGTACCCTTTATTTTATCTCTATTAGATAACCTATAGGCTATATTAGTAATAGATATAATAGAGGAGTATATATATACCTTGCTTTTAGCTAAGGAACAGGCTTAGTAGGAGTTATAGTATAGGAGATTTGTATATCTTAGAAGTAGTAGCTTAAGAAGCTTGTATAAGGTTACTATATTAAATTCTCCTATTCTAGTACTAAGTGAAAAGCACCTATATAAGGTATACTTACTTATAAACAAACGAAAATATAAGGGTCCTGTTACTAAAAGGAAAGGTAAAAGACTAGCCCTTATATCTATTAATATCTATGGGCCTTTTAATAGTACTATCTTAAGGCTTAGTTTTAAGTACTAGCTAGAAGTAGTAGACAACTTCTCTAGGAAGAAGTAGATCTCCCCTCTAAAAGCTAGGACAGATACTCTAATAGTACTAGAGGAATAGAAAAAGAAAGTAGAGAGGTAATTAGGCTGCTTTCTAAATTCAATTAGGAGTAATAGTATAAGGGAACTCCTTACTATTTTCAAGTAGTAGGAGAAGAATTTTGGCATTTAGGTTGACATAACTAATACCTATAACTCTCTCTAAAATAGTGTAGTAGAAAGGTTAATCTAGACCTCTAAGTAGACAGTACGTATAATGCTCTAGGATTTAGGCATGCCTATAGAGTTCTAGCTAGAAGCACTACTTACTTAGGCAGAGATAAGGAACAAGCTCCTAAATAGTCCTCTAATTAATAGAATTTAAGTGTTACCTAATAAAGCATTTATAGGTAAGGTCCTATTAGTTAACTATTTTAGGGTTTAGGGATGTAAAGTAGTAGTCTATATAGATCTAAGGTCCCAGCCTTAAGGTCTAAGAAGAGACAAATTAATAAACAGGGGGAAAGAGGTTGTCTTTATAGGTTATATAGATAGAACTACAAAGTAATAGTTGTTTTAGGAGCCTAATATAAAGGCTGTTAAAGCTTACTCCTAGGTAGATTTCTTTAAAGAAGAAAAGGGAGGGGATATAGATTTAGGCATTTCAACTTCAAACTAATCTAGTAAAGCCCCCTAGAGGAATCTAGTTAGGAGACCAAAACAACTAGCACCTCCTACCTTGTTATTAGGGCTAATAGATTAGCTACCACCTAGAAAATTGTTTATATAGCTCCCTCCACCCCTATTAGATAGTAGGGAGTACTAGAAGATAGATCTAGAGGGGACTTAAGAAAATTTAGAGAAGGAACCTAAGGCTATACCTTAGGAGTTATCTAAAATTCCACCTTAGGGAGAATCTATAGGATTAGCTAACCTAGATACTAGCTATTAGGGACCTACCCTAAGGAGCCAAGCTTAGAAAAGGAGAAGGGATCTAGATAATAAAGGAGACTAGAGTATAAAGCACTATAGGTCATTTATCTCTATAATGTTCTATCTAGATCTAAGTATAAGCTAGGCTAAGGAATTTTTAAATAATATAGAGGAGTATATATTTGCTATAGTAGGCCTAACTATTGCTATATAGTAGCAAGTACTAATCCTAAAAACATATAGGGAAGCTATATCTAACCCTACCTAGGGTTATATATAGAGAGAAGCAATCTAAAAGGAGCTTTAGGCTTTAGAGATAAACAACACTTAGGAGCTAGCTATGCTACTATAGGGTGCTAACCTAGTCACTTCTAAGTGGGTCTTTAATATAAAAAGAATAATTAGTAGAGCTATTAAAAAGTTTAAGGTAAGACTAGTTATAAGAGGGTTTTTATAGAAGTTTAGTATTAACTTTATAGACACCTTTACACCTACAGTCAGGCATAACATACTAAGAGTGTTTATAGTAGCTATATATAAGAAGGATCTAGAACTGTACTAGATTAATATAAATAATATATTTACTAAAAGTACCCTCTTAGAAGACATCTATATAATCCTACCCCTAGGTGTTAAGATTCCTCTAAACATAGTCCTAAAGATTCTAAGGAGCCTATATAGACTAAAGTAGGTAGCTAGAGATTGGAACAAACTCTGTGTTACTAAGCTAGAGTAGATTAGGTTTATATAGTTAGAAGTGGACCTATACCTTCTTATCTATAGGGGGAGGAACATAATAGTCCTTACCTATATAGATAACATCCCTATTACAGCTCCAAAGCTATTAGATGTTCTCTAGTTTAAGGGAGAGTTTAGAAAGGTCTTTAGAATTAAAGACCTTAGGGAACCTAAAAAGATCCTTAGTATAAAAATTATAAGGGACAGAGTGTAGGGCACTCTAAAACTTAACTAAGGACATTTTATCTAAATAAACCTTGCTAAGATAAGCATAACTAAAGACAAGGCCTATATTATATACTTACCTCTAGACAGCTATAAGAGCCTAAAACCTTTAGGCCTCTAGGATAAGAGGTGTAACAAACAGGAGTACTAGAGTTATACTAGTACCTAGATGTAGCTAATAATAATAACAAGGCTAGACATTGCTTTCCTACTTAGGAGACTAAGCTTATATATTATAGACCTATTAAAGCAACATATAAAGGCACTAAAGAAGCTTATAAGGTACCTAAGATTATACCTAGATCTTAGCCTTTACTATAGGAGAGGAGGAGGTTGCCTTTAAGGCTACTCTAACTTAGACTATATAATAGACAAGGTGGACAGAGTGTCTGTCCTTAGGTATGTCTAGTTCCTTTATAGCTTACTAGTCTCCTAGATAAGTAGAAAGTAAAAGTCTGTTATAATATCAACTATAGAAGCTAAGTATATAGCAATAAACTCGTATATAAAGTAGTTACAGTTCCTAGCTATATTGCTTCGTAAGATAAGCTGTCCTAAGCTTGTTAGAGAGTGCCTATTTCAGCCAAAGATTAAGGCTAACAATAACACTACCTAATTACTTAGACCTGTCCTTATTAAAGGGGACAATTAGTTAGCTCTAACCCTTATTAAAGATGCTTATATCTATAAGAGATTAAAACATATTAATATTGTATACAACTTTGTTAGAAATCTTTAGTAGTAGAGGAAGGTTATAGTAGAGTATTACCTAACAAAAGAGATAGTAGCTAATAGACTAACTAAACCCCTAAATAGTCTACAGTTCTAGAATTTTATAAAGCAACTCTAGCTAGCCTAGTAAAAGGAATAGCTAAACTAGGAATTAAACCTAGGTCTTTAGAACCCTATCGTACACTCTAATTATTAGACAGAGCCTAAGAGCGTAGGGACGCTTCGCGGATGTCTATTTAGGAATGACTTTATAGGCCTAATGTTCTAACCCCTAAACTATTTAGCTAGAACTAAGAAGTGTACTAATTAGGTAATAGAAGACCTAGAGTTTGTTCTTATATTACTTTAGTTAAAGGGTTTCAATTCTTTCCTCCGGACCTAAGTGGGAGTGTTATAAAATAGTAGCTTAGGAGGAAAGTAGGAGTAGGCCTAGTAGTAAGCTAAGTAGTTACGTAACTAGGTTACGTGATACGCTAAGCTTAGTAATAGTAGCTAGAAGGAGGAGAGCGGGCTTCTCTCTCTCTTACCTTCTACTACCTTTATACTAGACTATCTTAGATACCTCTATATAAATTAGGTCCTTCTTCTTTAATTATTAAGTCCTTACTTCCGCTACAAACTACGTAACATATCCTATATAATAGATAGCGTATAAAGGATAATATTTGGTAGAGATAGTATATAGATATATATACTAAGCAACTAGCGTTAATCTATCTTAATTTAATTACCCCTATGTAAAGCTAAATAGAGTCTTATTACCTTATCTCTTTAGGTAGAATATAGCTTACTAACTATATAACTTATTACTATCCTCTAATAAATAGTAGGGTAGCCTTAAATTTCCTTCTCTTCTTAATCTATTTAATGTACTAGGTCTTATCACGCTCTTTACACTCTCGCAACTCGTCCCTAACACAGGTCCAAGCGTAACGGCTTTTTTTCTTCCGGTGGGATTCGTTCTTACAAGGGTCAGAAGTACTGCCCATGGCATAGCGGCTGCTCCAGGCAAATCAGGAGCCATTCCCATCACGGGTCGGATCGGTCTGAGCGGAGTCTTGGGCCGCTGCAACAACTTTACCGATCCCAGAACCAAACGGTACAATGATTAAGGGAACTGGATCGGGAGTATTATATGGCAAAATAGTAGAGCATCATCTATGTTCCCACGCGAGCGTCGAGTCAAGAGAGACCTCCAAGTCTGTGGCAGATGGAAAAGTGGTCTAATGTATCGATCAACAAGACATGAGAGGAGAATTTGTATGACATTACCATCCAACAGGAACCTAAGACTACATTTCCGCTCGCTGATCTTTACACTCACCACGCCTTCGTTATTCTCCCTCGGAGCGATTGCCAACAAGACATTTTACGCCACATGACTCCGCCCATTTCAAGAAATCCACCCGGAGCGCCGCTGGTGATCCACGTCTTCTTCTCTCTGTATGTAGTAAGACATGCAAAATGCCTCTCTTGAAAGCATCTTCCGAGCGAGCGGAGATGCTGTAGATAAGAGGGTGGAGTATCCGTACATGAAGTGCCGCCAAAGATGTGCGACAATTAAGAAGACGCGCTTTTGGAGCTGGCTGCACAAAGCAAACAGCCACTGGGTATAAACAACATCAAAACAGAACACAAGGCTCAGAGGTCAAGAAGTTCACGGCTTCTTCTCGCCCTCACCACCCTGTTGCTGCTGGCCTTGCTCGCCGGATGCCTGCTCGCCCTGTTGTTGCTGATTGGCCTCTCCAGACTCCTGGCGCGCCTTGTGCATCTTGTCGAAGAGAGTTAGAGAAGCGGTCTGGAGCTCGTCGGTCTTCTGCTTGATTTCCTCCGAAGTGGCGGAGCCCTCGCCGGTCTGATTGGTAGCGATGAACTCGCGCATGGCGGTGATCTTCTCGCGGATCTGGTCGGCCTCGGTCTTGTCGAGTCTGTCCTCAAACTCCTTGAGAGCCTTCTCGGTGTCGTTGACAACGCTGTCGGCACGGTTGGCAGCCTCAATAGCGGCCTTGCGGTCCTTGTCGGCGGCTGCGTACTTCTCGGCGTCGTTGACCATGTTCTGAATCTCGTCGTCACTCAGACCAGAGCCAGATGCGATGGTGATGGATTGGTCCTTGTTGGTTGACTTGTCCTTGGCAGAGACGTGGACAATTGAGTCGGCGTCAATGTCGAAAGTGACCTCAATTTGTGGCACACCACGGTGCGCTGGTGGGATACCGACCAGCTGGAAGTTACCAAGCAGCTTGTTGTCGCGGACAAGCTCACGTTCACCCTGGTAGACTTTAATCTCGACAGCAGATTGGAAGTCGGCGGCAGTAGAGAAAGTCTGCGATTTCTTGGTGGGAATGGTAGTGTTGCGGTTGATCAGACGGGTGAAGACACCACCAAGCGTCTCAATACCAAGGGACAGAGGTGTGACATCCAGAAGGAGCAGGTCGGTGACCTCACCAGCAAGAACACCACCCTGGATAGCAGCACCAATGGCAACAGCCTCATCTGGGTTGACAGACTTGGCTGGGTCACGGCCGAAGATGCTCTTGACGGACTCGATGACCTTGGGCATACGGGTCATACCACCGACGAGGATGACGTCCTGAATGTCCTTGGCCTGCAGGTTAGCGTCCTTCAGCGCCTTACGGACGGGCTCGACAGTGCGGCTGACGAGAGGCTCCACAAGCCCCTCAAGTTGCGAACGAGTGAGCTTAGTGTTGATGTGCTTGGGACCAGAAGAGTCGGCAGTGATGAAAGGCAGGTTGATGTCGGTCTGCACCGAGGAAGAGAGCTCGATCTTAGCCTTCTCGGCAGCCTCACGGATACGCTGGATGGCCATGCGGTCGTTCGAGAGATCGATGCCCTGCTCCTTCTTGAACTGCTGAACGAGATGACGGACAAGCGAGATATCGAAGTCCTCACCACCAAGATGGGTGTCACCGTTGGTGGACTTGACCTCGAATACACCGTTGGAGATCTCGAGAATGGAGATATCGAAGGTTCCACCACCCAAGTCGTAGACCGCAATCACCTTGTCGTCCTTCTCAAGACCATAGGCAAGCGCCGCTGCGGTAGGCTCGTTGATCACACGGTGCACAGTCAGACCAGAGATTTGACCTGCATCCTTGGTTGCCTGTCTCTGCTGATCGTTGAAGTACGCTGGCACGGTAACGACCGCGTTCTTGACGTTCTTGCCCAAGAAGCCCTCAGCGGTCTCCTTCATCTTTCCGAGAACAAAACCACCAATCTGCGAAGGCGAGTATCGCTGGCCCTGAGCTTCTAGCCACGCATCACCGTTTGTGTGCTGGACAATCTTGTATGGGACCTGCTGAATATCGCGCTGGACCTCGACGTCGGAAAACTTGCGGCCGATGAGACGCTTAGTGGCGAAGAGGGTGTTCTCGGGGTTGACGACGGCCTGGCGCTTTGCAGAGATACCGACTAATCGTTCGCCCTCCTTGGTGAAACCCACGACTGAAGGAGTTGTTCGCGCACCTGCAGATCTTGTCAGCCATCTCCTGCCCATTCACCCCATCTCGATACTGCCACATACCTTCCGAGTTCTCTATTATCCGCGGCGACTTGCCCTCCATGACCGCCACGGCGGAGTTTGTGGTGCCCAGATCGATACCGATGATGGGACCCTTCACCTTGCCGCCATCGGCGTTGGTGTCTTCCGCATAGCCTCTCCGAAACTGCGATGTTATGGGCGCGCGGAAGGCTGATGATCTGAAGGTGGATGTAGCACGCGGGACGGCCTGGTCTGATATCAGTGTTGATGCTCGCGTGATGGTATTGGGATAGCTGTTGCTACTCACGTTCCGCATCACTCGTGAGGAAAGCATGGTTCTCGTATTAACACACTATGATACACGCAGTGAGGAAGAAGGAGATGGACGATGGAGGATGGACGATGGGGGGCGTTGGTAGCAGCGCAAGAGATGGGTTGATGAGAGGATCGATGTGTAGACGTGAAGGCGAGAAAATCTCCAAGCTCGGGGGGTCCGTGCTTCTGCTGCTTCTTCCACACGCTTCCACGAGAGCGGATTGACGTCTCCGCGTCATGGCCGAGGATACCACAATTGGAGCAATTCTATCACCAAATCCATCATTCCATGATGACAAAGATACGCCCAAAATCACGATGATGGAATGGAACCCAGTTCATCACGCCTGTGAGAACTTTATAGTCTATTGAAGTGCACCAAATCCGACAATTCATATGCTCTTGGCATGTTCTTTCGGAAGGCATTGGCATCGCCATGTGACCGTGGCCCATCGGGACGCACCTTACCGCACTGCTTCCGTCCCGAAAATGCACGTCTGTCTGATGAACTGTACGATGCGCCCCAATCCTGCAGAGAAGCATGGCGCCTTGCCATGCAGCTCTTATGGGCGACGCCGGGCGGCGGGCAACATTGCAAAGTGCACCAAACAGCTTGCATTCTTCGGTTTCGCGATATTCACTTGACATTCGGGCTGCTGAAATTTTCCGACGCATACCACGTCAGTGCAGGGAAAAGACCTTGTCAAGTTTGATCGAGCAAAGAGCCAACTGCACGTGGGTTCCACTCGTCTTATGGCAACGCTGTTGGACATCACTGGCGATCGAGCGTAGCTGAATAGAAAATGCCTACACAAACTCGGGCTGACAATACACCATGTCGACTCAGTGAGCCTTTGGATCTGCAAAATGCGTGAACTATGCCCGTACGCGAGGACATGAGGGGAAGGGGAATTGGCAATCAAGCCTCGTCTTCCTTGCGGAAGACTCGGCGACACCTGTTGGAGGAAGCACTCCATTTGCTCATGTAACTAGAGCTAGCTAGGGCATCATGGCAGCGACAATCTGTGTCCAGCTGCTACCGAACGCCTAGAACGCCTCGAGTCGTCGTAAAAGCATAGGAGAGCTTATTGGCCAGGGCGACGGTCGCCAAAGCGGCGAGGGCGCTCTGCAGCCTGCTGCTGCTGAACAGCAACGACGTTGACGGGGATGCTGTCGAACTGTGCCCATGTCAGCCGCTTCGTCAGATGTGTTCCATGACTGTGTGTAACTTACGCCCATGGACTTGAGCAGGTCCTTGGTCTCCTGATCCACATCGAGCATACCGCTCTCGCTGTTCTGTGTGAAGTCCAGAGCCGACACCTCCGGAACGTACTGATCCTTCCTCTCACGCTCCTCCTCTTGCAGCTTGAAGGAGATACCACGGACGGGACCACGCTGGATACGCTTCATCAAGTGGGTGGTGTAGCCGGCGATCTGTACAAGTCGTTAATATCTCGCACATGTCTTTCTGAAGAGAAGTGCGTTCTGACCTTGTTGCGCAGACGCTTGCTGGCAATGACGGCGATCTCATCGCAGATACGCTTGTTGGTCTCGAAGTCGAGGGTGAGCTTGGGGTAGTATCGCTCGATGATGACCTTTGCGGACTTCTTGACGGTCTTGGTTCGTACGCGTCCCATGATGGCGGTATTTGGCGGCTGTCGTGGGTATCGGAAGGTGTTGGCGTTGACTACTTGACGCTGAGGTTTCGAAGCTGGAAGCGGACATTTGTGTGTTGCCAAGAAATTGTACGGGCCGCTCAGCAGCTGCAGCCGAGGATCTGCCGAACCTACCCGTACAACCTGTTCGCTCACACGGCAAGCATTTCGCCGACATCACATTCATTCCATGCAGTCCGTTTCAATGCCTTCATTTGTGTTGACAGATTAAGATGTTCGGACCACACGAGTGCAGGATCTGGGTCCCGGCGTCTCGCGAGGTACTCATGGTCGACCAACTCCCCTACGCGCCGCAAGCCGCACAGCTGAGCGCTTCGAGTTGGAGAAGTATACTATACTCGCCTTAAAGACCCATACATCCCCAATACCCAAAGACTACGGAGCGTCAGAGCAGGCGCAGGACGTCCCATCCGAAGAATCCCTTAACAGTCTCATGGGAAAGACCACTTGCCATCCCGTCCACTCTTTCTTTTTAAGACGCTCTGTGACGCAACACCTCTCCTTGCCTTCGCTTTCTGGTCGATCCAATCGGTAATCAGAATGCACTTCCACCATGTTCTTTCAGTCTCGTTTTGAAGCATCACGCCCTCTGCGTTGGCAGGCTTGATGTTCGGCAGTCGCCACGATAGCTTACAGCAAATACCGTTTGGCGAAGAGGAGTTCGAGACGATTACCATGATCGTCAAGACGACACGAACGAGATTCGATCTCCAGGTTCACATCAAGACAACGACCCGCGAGCATGAAGCGGCTGCGATGCCTACGCCAATGGGTCCTGGAAAGCAACTAGATGCCGGTGTCCGACATGGGATGGACAAGAGGAAGGACGCATTTGACAGGACCGCTTGTGCCATGTGCGCTAGGTCCCATAAATGCCAGCCGGGAATGCCTCAATGGTGGTAAGTTTGAAGCATCGTATCTTGATTTTCTAAAGGGCGTTACAATATGAAGACGACATATCGGCACGGACACAACCCTTTCACGATTCGAGTAGCACTGGATTATACTGTACCCCAAAGGTCGCGGGGACAGACCGATCAATGACATGAAGCTCTGTAAGGAGTGTCTGCATTAATTCATTATGTACACTTTCACTAGGCCCATGCCATGCCATCACAAGGTCGTCTCATACAGTCGTGCAGAGAGAAGGATGAAGTTAACCAGGGAAAGCAGACGGGGTGTAGCTCTTGTCCGGCTGCACGACGTTGCCACCATCGAGTTCCGCGTCGGTGTAGCCGGGATAGATGATCAAGCTGTCGGTATGGACAGACAGAACGGTGAAGCCGGAGGCATCGTGGGTGCTGCCCACAGTGTAGGCGCCGCAGACGAGGCTGTTGTAGGAAGCATCCGAGGCAGGAGATCCGTTAACGTCGTAGGCGCAAGGAGTGGAATCGCTGCCGTCGTTGGTGTTGACGGCGAATGTGATGTGGCAGGTGGTGTCGTCAGCATTGCAAGTGCGTTGGAAGCTCTCCATGGTCCAGGTTGTGTCGGCGGCCATCATGGACTGTGCAGCAACTGGAGCGGGTGCCGCGAGAGAGGTGCCGGCAGCGGCCAGAATGGTGAGGGCGGTGGTAAGCTGCATGTTGAAGTCGAGATGGGTTGTTTTGATGGATTTGTGATTGCAAGGTCTTTGTTACTCCGGTGTGTGGTTTCTGTGAATCGATCGGACAGCATCAGTGAGACAAGGTGCCTCTATATGTGCTCTGGAAAGCATCGAGGGTGTGACTTCCTCCACCTTGCGTATCCAGATTAAACACGAGACGGATCTTGGCATGAGTATATTGAGAGGGTCGGGTAGCATAGCGACGTTGTAGAGGATGTCCGTATTGGGACACAGCCCCAGAGCGTAGCCAAAGCAATTGCTCAGCTGCGTCCATCCAGACGGCTCAGATGATCCGGTTTCGTATTCGACTGGCGATCATCTCAAAGAAGAGTTCGTCCACATGACTTGGGTATCTTACTTCAGCGTTCAAGTCTGTACAACATGGCGACGGACGCAGGCCCCGCGGAGTGCGGAAGATGGCTGTACATACAATAGTGCGGTTCAAGGCATGCTGATCATCCGTATGTGCGCAGATGGCGTGCATGCGGTCGCCGGATTCAAACTTGCATAGAGTGCTGCAGGGCGCGGCTTGGCTCGGCTCGGCATGCTCACAAGAATAGAAGCGCAAGGAGTCGGGTGCCCACGAGTGAAGGAGCGGGCATGTATGGGACGAGTGTGTACAGGAGACACAATCGTATTCACCACGATCCTCGCCTCGTCCTGAACATCAGCCTGACCATCAGCCTGAACATCAGCGCATCCGGCGGTGGCCTAAGCTTACAAATCCGCAAAATGTGGCCTAAGCTTACAAATCCGCAAAATGTGGCCTAAGCTTACAAATCCGCAAAATGGTTTTGCCGGTTTTGCTACCGTACCACCACACTCTCACACACCGTAATCGTAGTAGTTAGGCACTAATATACTCGCTATCGACTCGCAATCTATCTATTAGGTCCTTTATTGTCTACTTTGTCGTCATGCCGCCTTAGGCCCTTAATTTACAGCCCTATCGGCTCTAGATTAAGCTTTAGATTCATACTAGATATACCTACTAGCGAGTCGTATAGAGCCTACATAATACTAAGGGTATTCGCTACGGTATTAGAACTCTATAGATACACTTATCGCGATAGGGAGTAACTACTCGCCCTCGAATTAACTATAGTAGTAACGTAGTACTAATTAAGCGGATTACTAAGCTATTCTAGCTATATACTATTAGCGATAAGAAGAGCTATACTATACTACGGCTTAATAGCTATAATATCTCTTTAAGGTAGTATTAAGAGCTCCGCCGTACTTACGGCCTTAAGCGTCGACTAGAACACGAGGAATTAGAAGCAGCTACTACCTACGTCGATAAGGTACTTCGAGTAGTACTAATTAATAGGCAAACCTAAGACTTTAGCTATCGTAAGCTCGTACGAGAGTTAAGAACCTACTAGTATATTATAGGTAGGTAGGGAATCGACTCGTAGCCGACTCGTAGCCCTCTTCTTACTATACTAATACCTACTAGGGACCGTATCTACCGGATTTCACGGCAAATTAACGCTCTACTATATAAGCTTCGCGAACTACGTAATCGCTATCCGAATAGGCTACGGTACGTACGACTAAAAGCTAATAGGCCTAACTACGTCTAGTTAATTAATGCCTTCTACAAAATCGAGCAATTCGGCATTTAGATTTACGCCTATATTAACGTCTACTTACGCCGGATTATCTGGTTCTACGTTAGCCTAATAGTAAAGACAAAGTACTTAGTGTTTTCGTAGTACTATACTGTAATTAACTATATCTAGCGAGTCCCTTAGCGAGTCCGCTCTAATTAAGGTGTCGAGACACCTATACTAGTAGACGCCTATCTACGGCTTCGAGAGCTTATCGAGGGCCGTAATATCGACTTTGTTAAGGCCTTCTTATATACTACGAGTAAAGGCAATTAGACTATTAAGTACTAGTAGGGCGAGATAGCTAAATTAGCTATAAATCGCTAGAGAGACCTATTTAACTAGTATATTAACCTACACCTTTTCGAGGCCGCTAAGCTATCTAATCGACTCGCCTTCCTCGTAATCTATACTCTAATTATACGCTATATAGTTAGTTACTTTGTCTTAGAGTAGAATCGGCACCCGGTACGAGTACAAAACCTTAAGAGCTATATTAGTAGTATACCGGATTTGCTCTACGAGTATCTAGAGCTCGAGGACACTACCTAGCGTAGGCATCTAATTAACCCTAAGAGTCTAGCGAGTACTACTCTTAAGTAGTAGATAAACCGGATAGACGGCTATAGTAAGCTCCGCGGGTAATTAAAGAGCTTTCTATATTAGTACTAGGTAAGTAGCTCGAAATTGGACCGTACTCGTAGCCAATTTAGCTGTACTCGTAGTCACTCGCAGCTCTAGCTACCCGCCTATAGAGTTACCCCTCTCTTACTCCTACGCTAACTACGCCTCGCTATATATAGACCTTAGCTTATACCTGCCTCCGACAACTCTATAATAGGTAAACGAACAGCTCGTACTCGCTAGCTACCCGTTAACCTTTAAAGGTAGCGAACCCGGATTCGGTAATAGGCCTAAGAAGCTTTATATACACGCTTATTAGTACCTCCGAGGAGTAGCTAAGTAGTACCTAGATACTAGTAGACGACTCGCTAAGTATATCGCGCCGACTCGCTTAAATAGCCTCGAGCCGTCTAATCGTACGAGAACCGTCTTTACTACTACTAGGGAGCCTCTATAAAGCTTCGTATATACTCGTAGTAGACTCGTAACGTTACATTCCTTAATACTACGTCTTATCTTTCTATATACGTCTATTATAGCTTCTTCTACTAACTTCTAGGAAGACTTCTATATATCTAACAAGGTAGATTATACTCTTAATTATACTAAAGAGTATAGCGATAAGCCCCGCTATAGTAAATGCGGCCTTAGGAACCCGTTCTTTACTATAGTAGACACTAATATAGCGAGTCGCCGCGAGTCGACTGTAGGCCCTTCCTTAATACTAGTACCGGATCCGATCGATTCCCCTACTCTACGGCGGAAGGAGCCCGCGTCTATAAAGGGCTATAGTAGCTTTACTAGACTCGCTAAAAGCTTATTTAGCCGTACTAATGCCGTTTTAGCCGCTAATAAGAAGTAGCATATCCGCCCGCTTAGTAATATAGGTATTAATCCGTTATCCGGAGAGGTATAAGGTCCTCGTACTAGTAAAGCGAGTCTATATAGGAGCACGCTAATCGCTACGAATCGACTTAAGGCGGGTAGTAGTAGTAGTACCGAGCTACGAGACGACTCGTAGGCCGACTCGTAGTCGTAGAACAAGGGTAGTAGACCGAAGAAAGTACTAAAGGGCCCTAAGCTTTACGTTATAGTGTATATAAGCAAAGTAGTAGTTAATGTAGTTAAGAAGGAAGGCTAGTAGAGGTGGACGGTTAGAGATAATCTAGAGCTAGTCGATTACTAGTCTATCGTAGGCTACTAGAGCGACTTTAAGGCCCTACTACTCGACTCGCCGCGTACTCGTAACTAGCTTTACTACTAGGCTTTATACGCTAGCTATATTAAGGTTAAGAAGGTTACCGGCCTATAGTACTACAAACGTCCGTTTATATATACCCGGTACGACAAAGAGTAGAAGCTCTTAATTATACTAAGCTCGAACAGTAGAGACAAAGACGACCTTAACGAGCAATTACTACTATTTAAGCGTAGGTACTAGGCAAATCCTACGCGAAAGGAGGTAGATATTAGGGTCGCTGTCCTTGTAGCTAAAGATAAGCGGTAGAATAGGCTTCCGAAGGACTACGGCGAGTCTAGCGAGTCTACCGACGACAGCTCCTCTTTAGATCCGGATCTAATAAAGAGCCTTAATAGGCGCTATCGTAGTAGGCGTCTAGGTTAGAGGCCTAGTACTAAAGCTAAAAGAAAGATAGCTAAGGAGGTAGTAGCGAGTGTAGTAGCGAGTATAGTAGCGAGTACTAGCGAATCTAAAGTAGTGCCTTCTACTAGCCCTAATAAACTAGCTAAATTCCGCTAGCCTACGAGTCCCTCTACGAGTGCCTAATCTACCGAGAAAGAGGCCTCTACTAGTCCGCTAGTTAGTTACAAACGTTAAGCGAGTCGCGAATTACCCTATCGATCTACTCCTTCGTCTATATCCGGTACCTAGGGATTAAGCGCCTATAACCCTATCGATATTATTAACCTTACTAATAATAACGACGACGACGAGCCTACGTACGTACGAGTGCCTAAAAGCAAGCTAGTAGTAAAGTAGGAGGCACGTATAGTAATAAAGAAGGAGCCTATAGATTTAAGTACTATTAAAGAAGGAATAGAGATTACTCCTACGGATTTAGTAGAGCGAGTCGCTAGCGAGTCGCCGGTAGCGACGGAGATTTAGGGCGATAGGTAGGTTACTAGCTTACCTAAGGATACTAAGGCTACGAGTGTACTAGCGGAGCCTACGAGTACGCCCCCGAGCGGACTAGCGAGTACTACGAGTGTACTAGCGGAGGCAATAAGGAATAAGAAGCTAAGGAAGGAGTATATAAGGATTCCGGAGTTTTAAAGGGTTATAAGGGCGTTAAAGAAGCTATAGCGAGTCGGTAGCGAGTTGGTAGCGAGGCTTTAAAAGGATAGAAGGGCGTATAGGGTTAATAGTATAAATATAATAACGATTAAAGGCTTAGAGATCTCTAATATTAACATTCTCCCGACTCGTAGGCTAAAATTAGGTAGACTCGCGGGCGATTTAGGGATTCTACGATCTCTAAGATTCGTAGTATTATAATTTGCCCGACTCGTAGGCCTAAAATTGCTAGATTCGTAGGCGATTTAATCGCTCTAAGATTCTATATGTCCTAAGCTACCCGACTCGTACGGAATCGTAGGCTAAAATTAGCTATACTCGCTATAACTCGTAGGCTAGAATTAATCTATACTATCTACTAAGTATATTTGCCCTTATATTTAGCTACGAACTACTCGCTACCCGGTAGCTACGTAATAAAGTCTATTATATAGTAGAGCTTAGCCTCTAGATTATTAATACGCTTATAGGCAAACCCTAAACCCTCCTTAAGCCTAGTAATCTTAGTTTAAAGACTCGTAGGCTTCTACGAGTCGCCTATCTCAGCCCTAGAGTTACCTATAGTAGCCCTAGAATTACCTATAGTAGCCTACGAGTCCGGCTTAGGCTTTAGTAAGTTATCCTACTTATCCTTCTACTTCTCGTACTTCTTCTAGAGCTTACTATTATAACCTAGGCGACCGTAGCGCTTATAGAACGCGTATTAAGTGTATTCCTTACCTTTATAGATAATGTAATCTAGACCTCTCGTAGCGTACTACTTATAGCCGCTAGGCTTAGAAGATAGTATACCTACGAGTCGATTAGATTTTAGTAGCGAGTCTATATAAATTAGAAAAAGCATACCTAGATCCGTCTCTATTATCTCGCTAGCGTAAGTAAACCGCCGTAGGCTATTAGCCGCGGACTTACGAACCTACTTATTACTAGATTTAAGATTGTTTAAATAGCGCTACTAATCCTTATCGGAGATATACTAGAATGTAGTCTTATCCTACGTCTCTAGTTTGCGGTAGGACTCGCTAGACTCGCTAATTAGCTTTTACCTATTCTTTAGGCTTCGGATAGCTTACCTTAGGGCCGATATAGTTACTACTAGGGCGCTCTCGGG
Source organism: Lecanosticta acicola (assembly GCA_963674455.1). NCBI lineage: Eukaryota > Fungi > Ascomycota > Dothideomycetes > Mycosphaerellales > Mycosphaerellaceae > Lecanosticta > Lecanosticta acicola. Next base: position 192,135 of record CAVMBE010000041.1, on the reverse strand, counting down.
CGTAGACTAAGGCGGAGGCGAAGGAGTAGGTTAATAATTAGGCTAGTATCGGTCGTAGAGTCGTCTATAGATAAATGTAAGAGTCTCCTAGTCGATTGATACTATAAATTGTCGATTTACGAGTCTACGAGTACGATCTAGGTAGGAAAAGAGGTCTAGGTTCGCTAGATAAGAATGCCTTCTTATAAAATAGCCTACTTATTGTTAGTAGCTGCCTTATTGTTCGATATTGTAGACTCGTACTTACAATAGTATGAGCGCGACAATAGCTTTTAATTAATATAAAGCCGCGTACCGCTATTGACGGGTTCAATATAAAGCCAAAAGCTGCGCCTAACTTCATATTGACCGTTTACGTCGACAATAGCGGTACGCGACACTCGTGGAGCCTTATTGTCGCCGTCGTAAGTTGTTATTGTGGTGGTAGAGTGAGTCGCGACTCACAGCGAGTGCCGCTTCGGCAGTCGGCAAAACCATTTTGCGGATTTGTAAGCTCAGGCCACCGCCATCCTCGGGTGAGCAGCGCGTCTATTCCTGGAGCACAGTACGATACCTAATCACCTCGGCCAAGGCTCTTCCTCCGTCTCACCGTCTCGCGGAATCTGCCCAGGCATCTACACGAAACATCCAACCAGCTTCAGGTCGAGATTATCTTAGGCCGCTAAAATATAGAAAGCGACTAATTGCAGACAAATTGGTATCTCGAAACTTGCAAACTGCATTCAGGCCAGACGACTCCAACAACCCGATTCGTTCCTCTCCACTCACCTCACCAAAACTCATCGCTTCTCAATTGCCGACGTAACAACCATTTCCTGCTCACTCCCGCTCCCATTTCTCCTCGTCATCCTCCTCCTCCTTTCCCCAAACGCAATCGCCACCAAATAAGCCGTTCCGAAAATCCCAGCAAGAACCCCATACGCAATCTTCGCCTTTTCAAGATCAGCGAACTTCCCACCCAACTTGAGCCCCAACCCTCCATTCACCAGACCCAGAATAATCGCACCTCGGCCCAGCCAGAGGTGAGCCTGACTCCACAGAGTTCTCGCAGAGACCTTCTTGAACCAGATGTGGTGCAAGGTGCCTGTGATGGGCTGGATGAACATGAGAATGTAGACGACGATGCCGATGATGATGTGCGTGTCGCCGATGAGGGACAGCTTGTCCGTCATCCAGGCTCCCAGGCCCATGGCTGCGGTGAAGAGGGCGAGGCCGAAGAATTGAAGGCCACGATGGACGTTCATAGCCTGGGGAAAGTTGCCGACGCGGATGAGGATGGCTCCCGAAGGAAAGACGAGGATGAAGGCGATGGAAGCGAGGAAGCCGTGAGCCTTCTTGATTTCTTGGAGGTTACTCGGGATCGCAAAACGGCCTGGAGCAGCAGAGGTAGATGTTGTCGTCGTTGTGTTCGTAGTAGCGGCTGCAGTCACGAAAGGATTGACCTCGCTGCCTCCCTTGGCAGCCGTAAGGTTCCAATCAAAGACGCCGTAGTCGTCGTGGTAAGAGATATCGGCATCCAGTTCGTCTGACGTGATTGGTGTTCCCTTCTTGTATGCGTGAATCCAGCTTCCATTCGAGCTTGTGAAGTCCATTGTGCCTCCGGTCCAGCTAGTACAGTTACTGCACCGTACGTTGGCAGTCATCTTCCCATCCGAGACCGTGCTACCGCTGAGAACAGTGATTTGTGCTGTGGCTCCGTCGTGAGACGGTTCGACGTGACCAATGCCCCGACGGGTAGATACCGTGACATTCGATCCGTTCGCTGAGGTGTACATGACGAAAATGCTGCTGCCCGCCATCCGCGATCCTTGACCCAGGGCGACCTAGAAGATGTTAGGAGAGCTGGGGCGGTAAGTAGATGACTAGTCCTACCCATTCATAGCTCGTGGGAGCAGTCATCTGGAAGAAGATATCGCCAGTGCCAGAGCTTGCAGTCTGCTCTGGTATACTGAGTGAATAGCAGATGCCATTCGTTGTATCGGGACATGTTTGAGAGACCGCTGCGTTGACCAATGGCTCTGTGCAAACGTCAGCAAGTATCCTCCAAAACCACAGACGTTACCGATACTCACGCAGCGCCAATGCCATCGTGGCGATAACAATCCTCATCGCTTGATTCATGTTAACGGTGGACACAACCAGCGTGTCCGCAATTTCAACGACAACAGATGTAGATACGGCGTCATCATAGATAACAACGACGCCTCCTCTTCCTTATATATGCTAAAGACATGCCGGATAAAAGACCGACATGTTTCACAAACCCTACGGGCAGCTCCCTGGGGGTACCGCAGCTCCCTGATATCACGTTAATAACGCTATCGTTCTCTCCGTCGACCGTATTAATATAGCGGTATCCGAAGGTATTCTTCGTTTCATATCTACCGGCATAGGGAATACTACCCCCCTACCCTTCGCTATACCTAGCTCCTTCTACGAGATCCTCCCTCCCTTCGAGGGGCCCCTTCTACTACTAGGCCCTCCTACTATACGTCCTTCCTTAGGTTTGCTTCGACTAATAGAAAGGAATCTAGATAGATCGTCCTCGGCGTATTATAAGTATAACCCGATATCCTCGAGGGAACCCTAGTATTTAGTATCGTAGACGAAGTAGTTAGCTATATGTATACGACAGACGTAGAGAACGATATCGTTACTAACGTTATGTTAGCGAGCTGCGGTACCCTAGGGAGCTGCTCGTAGGATCTGTGGACATGTTTTCGTATCCTCACCTCTGACAGCTGTGTGATAGGCCGTAGTCGTCAGGGTTTCCATGTCTTCATCTCGGAGTCTGGGGCACCCGCGTCTAGACGGAAATGTACCGAAGTAGCCTGGACAATAAACTCTGTAGCTGGAACAAGCGTCAGTGGCATATCTCGGCACTCTCATTGGTTCCCGGGGACGAGGAGATCTCTTCGTCGAGAGGGGCTTTGTTGTCAGGACGCGGTTGTTGCGAGAGAAGGAAACATCATCAGAGGTCTCGCTGGAAGATGTCGCTGTCGTACGACATGGTCCGATTCTGTAAAAAGTTCTGTGAATGTGCAGCCTGGCAAGACGCGCGTTGAAGAGCCCTGCTTAGATGCCGCTCAGACGTCAATCTTTCCAGCTGACAACAGCACCTTGATGCCCTGGCTTCCTGTAACGAGTCTCGGGGCAAACTGCTCTCCAGCCACCTCAACGTCCTTTGGACCGCAATTCCCCAACCTTGCACTCTGCAAAATAGGCGATGGCAAGAGACTCGCCTGGTCTCTGATCAGTACAACTGCGCGACTCGCAAGTTTTGAAATGCACTCACCAAACCAACGTACAACTCCGTATAAGCCCACGAAAGACCCAGACAACTCATCATGGCCTTTCCAACCGCAACCATGTATCGGCTCAGCTATTTCCCGCGAGGAGCTTTGGGGTGCCATCGCTCAGGAACAAAAGGAATTGGGATCAGGAAAGATGCGCTCGTCGTGGGAGACCGTGTAGGTAACCATCGAGGCCTTGGCCCCAGCCGGGATTGTTCAGTCCCCATGGATTAGAAGGCCGCCATCGTAAGCCCTGTCTCTGGGCTCTACTGTTCCATAAGCCAGAGGGAGACCTTCTTCGATGCAAGCCGAGAGGTACGGAGGGTGGGCGAGGGCTTCGTAGTCTCGCGCAGTCTCCGGTTCTGTAATGGCTTCCATGAGTTCAGAGACTAGACGAGCTCTTATCTCCGGTTGGTTGAAAACGTAGAAAGTAGTAACAGCAAATGCACATGCAACAGTCTCGCTGCCCGCACCAATGGCACCTTTGGCTTCGTATATCAGACGACTGCGAGTGAGATCATGTTCCTCGAGATCTTGTTGGAGGAGAGAATTGAAGAGGCTCTTGTCTTGTGGGTTCTCTCCTGCCGCACGTGGCTGAAGAAGTCCGTCAACATGGTTCTCAGTTCTCTGACGACGATTAGTTCATGTGAGTGACAGCCAGAACGTCGATGACTTGCCTTCCAAGAGTTCAGCAATGGTTTCATGGCAGGATTCATGCTTGTAATGAGCCTGTCAAGTATCAATCGCGATAGCCTTGGTAAGATTGCAAGGTGAACGAGGAAGTGCGTAAGTTCTATCATGCTGTTCTTCGCTTCATTAACCTTTGTGTGAAAGTCAGGCGCATCCAGGGAATTGTTCGCTTTGTCGAAGGCACAACTCGCGAGATTGTCTGCCGCAAAGCATTCCCTGAATGTCATGAGCGCAGAGCACGCGAATTAAGTCGCGAGAAATCAGAAAGCCACACAGCACCTCTTGCTCACATTGAGGACCTTGCCGATGTCGAGCAACTTGTGACAGATGCTGAAGTGATAAGGTCTTCCTAAAAATCATTTTAGCAGACTCCATGAATGTGAAGCGAATAGGACGGTGTGCTGCGGAGATAGAAACTGGTGTGACAATCGGCAACTCGGTCAATGTGACGTGACCATCAAGGTGCTGTTTCCAAAGTGCTTATGGATACTCCACCGGCAGCATGTCTGTACAAGTCTTTCTGCAGGCGCGTCGAAACTTTTGGCAAGCTGTGTCTAGGTACCCTTGGCCATCAACTTCTTCTCTGGACCAGCCCACTTAATCTCGTACGTGTCAATGCCATGGTGTTGGCCTTGCCAATCGTGCTTGTGGAGGCCGAATCCCTCCGCTTCTGGTTGCGGAATTCGAGGATACATGCCCATCTTCAGCACGACTTTGCCAGGATAGGCCGCAGTCTCAGACTTGACAGGACTTGTCATCCAGGCGTTAGCATGCTCGAGTGCGGTCACGGAGCCACGAGAGTACAACTCACTTTCCATCTGTGGAGCAGAAGGAGCGGTACACAGGGTTCCCACTCAAGCTGTCCTTGTCCTCATAGGTCTTCAAAGTGCCGTCTCTGTCCACAATGCTGACCTTCTCTTGCTCGATAAGCAGGTTGGAGGCTACGTAGGAGCCAGCGACCTTGCGGCAATTAGAGCAATGGCAGAGATGGCCACGCTTCTTGATGAAGAGCTCTGGATCGTTGATGGTGACGGTAATGCTGCCACAGAGGCAGGATCCGGACATGCCATCCTTGAACTCGTCGGCGGAGTGAGCCTTGGGGTCACCGGTGGGGTCTTTGGGCATTGTGGATTGCGGATTGTTGCTGTTGGGGCTCGCTGGGCGTAGGATGATGTTGGAGGTAGAAGGCCCGCGATTGGGGGCTGGCGGTTGTAGGAGATTGAGAGCTGCTGTTGTCAGTGTATGTATGTAGAGGTACCTTGGCTGGCTTGGGCTGAGAGCTGCGATGCACGTTACGTATATCGCCGCCGTGTCCGGGTCGGTGGCTGCTGGTGTGAGTCTAGATCGGATGCCATCCCGGCTACGCGCTTCAGAGGAATGGGCGCTGCCATTTGCTGGACTCAGTCACCTTTCGCTATGAGTCGTCGGACAGAGCGTGTGATTTCTCGGAAGCGGGCAGGCGGGGTGCGGATCGATGGTCGGACCTTCGGAGCAGTTTTAGCCGAGCCGAGCCGAGCCGACCGGCGCAAGCACATCTCAGTCTCAGTCGCGTCGCGTCGCGTCTTCAGGGTACCAAGTTCCGGTCAGTTCCACAGCGCCTTCGCCTCACCTCACGCATTCGAATCTACACCACGCCAAATGATATGACGCTCCCGTCGCCTTCTGGACCCAATGCCGCACAGCGACGATGACGATTACGATTACGGGATAGACGATGATGATACCGCTTTCCTGCGTGCCGCCACCCAACTCGAGGCCACCCAGCATGCTGCCGCCTTCGACCCTTCTCCTCGCCCGAGCAAGAAGAGGCGTGTGAGGCGTCGAGGACGAGCCCAGGTAGATGCAGCCTGTCCGGGCGAGTTGGAGTGGTCTGAGACCGATGAGGAGAATCACAGTCCTCCCGCGTCTTCCCTATCCGGTCCTCCAGGGAATGGTCCAGCACCGGCAGCGACTACCGACACCCAGCATGACCTTGATCCCGCCGATAATGATGACCCCAATTACTACTTCCCCGGCGAGCTCGCGGAAGACAATCATGCAAAGACTTCCAAGTATCGCATCCATGTCCCTGAGAATGGAGGCAAGTTCCCGGATATGATATTCAGCCAAACGCAGCATGGGCTAGACGATGACCTCGCCAAATTCCGTGGTGCCGTCTGGAAGAGACCTCCACGGCAAGCACCACTGCCCAATCTTGGAGGAATCGCCAATGCAAACGGATTGGCGAAAGGCGCTGCTCCTCCCATCGCAAATGGCATTGGCAGCTACTTCCGAGCGGTCGGCCGACCCGTACCAGTGGAAGACGATGCTGCATTCGCCGCGAGGTTGCAAGAAGAGGAAGACGCCCTTGATCGAGGAAGACAACCCGTGCGGCCAGTGAGACCTCGCGTCGAAGATCGTCCCACTTTGGGTGTATCTCAGCAAGAACTCGCTACCCAACTCGACGACCTACCCTCCGACGCTTTCTCTTCGTCGTCGCCAGAGAAATCGCCAACCAAGGCAGTGATCGAGCTGTCGTCTCAAGTCGACGATAATGTACCGCGGCGTCACCAGTCGGCAAGACCGCGTGCTCCCAAGACTGGGCTAAAACAAATGACCATCTTCGGACAACCTGCCACTCAAGACCTGACAGCCTCACAAGCTGCTGCCAAAAGACACGCTTGGCCCTTATCAGCGCGCGACGAGCCACCGACTCATCACAAGCTGGACGAAGAAGCCATGAAGACGTGGGTATATCCCACAAATCTGGGCACTATACGCGATTATCAGTACAATATCGTCTCACGCAGCTTGTTCCACAATACACTTGTTGCGCTACCAACGGGTCTTGGAAAGACCTTTATTGCTGCCACAGTCATGTTGAACTACTACCGCTGGACAACGAAGGCTCAGCTAGTTTTCATGGCCCCAACAAAGCCGCTCATTGCACAGCAACTGGAGGCTTGCTATGGCATCGTTGGAATTCCTAGCCGAGACACCGTGCTTATGACCGGAGAGACGACCCCAGCCGCTCGGGCAGATGAATGGCAGGAGAAGCGAGTCTTCTTCATGACACCGCAAACAGTCATCAACGACCTGAAGACCGGCATATGCGACCCCAAGAGAATCGTCTTGCTTGTTGTGGATGAAGCACACAAAGCTACGGGCGGCTATGCTTACACAGAAGTCGTTTCGTTTATGCGCCGGTTCAATAGCAGCTTCCGGGTGCTGGCACTGACAGCAACACCTGGCTCGAGCACAGAAGCAGTGCAGGCCGTCATTGACAACCTAGGTATCGCGCGTGTCGAGTTGCGCACGGAACAGTCTCTTGACATCCGCGAGTATACCCACGAGAAGCAAAGCGAGACCGAAGTGTTCGATTTCAGCGACGAGCAAGAGCGCATTATGGACCTGTGTTCCCGCGCACTTCGCCCTTCTCTGGACAAGCTGAACAGCCAAAATGCATACTGGTCGAGAGACCCGATGATGCTTACTGCTTACGGTCTCACTCAAGCCAGACAGAAGTGGATGAGTTCTGACGCCGGCCGTAAGGCGCCCATGCCAGTCAAGGGCATGATCAACTCCATCTTCACGGTGCTCTCCAGCATCGCGCATAGTATCAGCCTGCTCAAATTCCATGGCATTGGGCCATTCTACTCGGGCATCCTCAGCTTCCAGTCGAGTGTGAATAGCGGTGAGCAGAAAGGCAAGACTGCAGCCGCGATCGCGTCCTCGGACGACTTCAACAAGATGCTGTCCACCGTCAGAACGTGGACCAACAACCCCGAGTTCATTGGCCATCCGAAGCTGGAATACCTACGCGAGGTCGTGCTGAACCACTTTCTCGATGCGGGAGAAGGTAGACAAGGCAGCGATGTTCCTCCAAGCGCCACGCGAGTGATGGTCTTTGCGAGCTTCCGGGACAGCACCGAGGAGATCTGTAGGGTGCTGAAACGCAATGAACCTATGATCAGACCACACGTGTTTGTTGGTCAAGCTGCATCCAAAGGTCAAGAGGGCATGGATCAGAAGAGGCAGAATGCCGTCATTCAAGACTTCAAGAGCGGCAAATACAACACTCTGATCGCCACTTCCATTGGTGAGGAAGGTCTCGATATCGGCACCGTCGATTTGATTGTATGCTACGACGCCTCATCATCGCCGATCCGAATGTTGCAGCGAATTGGCCGTACTGGTCGTAAACGACTTGGCAGGGTTGTCTTGTTGCTCATGAAGGGCAAGGAAGAGAATGACTATGCCAAGGCGCAGGACAACTACGCCTACATCCAAAAGACAATTGCAGATGCGTCCAAATATGCGTACAGGGACGATCAGAGCCCACGGATTCTTCCCAAAGAAGTGAAACCGGTCGCGGACAAGCGTCCTGTCGACATTCCCGTCGAGAACAGCCAGCCTGTGGACCTGAACGAGAAGAAGCGGAAAGGAAGGGGCAAGGGCAGGACGAAGCGGCCGCCGAAGAAATTTCATATGCCTGACAATGTGCGTACGGGTTTCACGACGGCTGCCAACTTCGGCTTTCACGGCGATGATCCAAGTGAGGACGAGAGGCCGAAGAAGAAGTCGACTAAAAGGCAGCAAAAGTTCATACCGCCACCTACGCTGTCAACACCTGAGCCTGAAGCTGCACCTCTACCTTACCTTGCAAATGTGTTCTTGAACGACGAAAAGCTTGACGAGCTGGCGGAGAAGTATGCGCGCTCTGCTGATGTGGAGGGAGATGCACTCATTCGTGAGCCAGACCTCTCGCGTTTCCCGGAAAAGCTTAGAAGCCTTGGACCTACCAAGTATGTAGCACACGGACAAGCTACGCGGCTAGTTGAGAAGACCATGCAAGTATGTACAGTACGCGCGATTGTTCAGAGAAAGTGACACTAACGATGCTCGCCAGGTCATGCGCCACGTTGACAATGAAAAGCTGCACCGTCTGGACGAATGCCTTCACCTCAGCGATCTCGAGGATGCTGGGACGGCTGGGAGACGCTTAGTGAGCCCAGAGGCTAATGACCCAGACAATAGACCTCTTCCGGTCGTGAGCAAATCGCCGATTGCGACTGGAACAGCAGCAGTGAAGAAGCGGCGCGGTCGTCCCAAGAAAGCAGCAAGCCCTCCGCCGCAGCCCGACGATTCAGAGGCAGAACCAGACCTTCCGCCGGGACAAATGCCACCTCCTCCATCCCCTGGACCTGCGAAGAGACCGCGCGGGCGTCCTCGCAAAGAGCAGACATTACAGCGTACTGCTTCATACGGCTCTGCTGCTGGAGAAGGTGCTAGTTCGAGCCCTGCAGCGACGCCTGCCGATATGCGCCTTGCGACGCAAATCATGCGAGGTGAAGAACTTGGCGAAGAAGACACGAGCGGGGAAGAACAGGAAGAAGAGGCAGACAGTGAGGATCTGGCGTTTATTGCAAAGTCCAGTGACCCGTTGGAGATGGCAAGCTCATTCCAACACTTCCCCGATGACGATGATGATGATGATGAGAAGGACTCATCGGGCCGCGACGAGTGTGATGTGAGTGAGAAGACCAGCAAGGTGGTGAGGAAGAGACGCGTGGTGGAAGATAGCGAGGATGAAGAGTGAGTGAGCAGTCGACGGACTTCGAGTCTATTGAAGCAGAATCCGCTACGCTTATATCAGCAGACGTTTCAAGAGCTACCTTTCGGCAGATACTTCAATTGGCGGTAGAGGCTGATATCGGCAGTGCGCCATCTACCTTCTTTACCGTTTCGCTGTCCCCACCCGCCCACCATAGGTTGCTACTATCACACTGCGGCGTCTCATCTCGACCGAGTGTCATGTTTGTTTCTGGGCGCATCATTACTTATGCCACTCACACCCATCCCCACCACATACCGTCTCTTCGGCCAACATCCAACCGCAGAGTACTTCTCCCATCGCAATAACCATCGCTTTCTCCAAGACGAAGCATCGGCTAATGCCGCCTGCCCAAGAGCAAAAGAATCAAAGGCCCTTGGTCTGCGCAACAACGTCTCCCGAGACTCGACTCAGGAAGAACAAGACAGCTGTTGCAGATGATGCCACACACTCTCGACACTCTCGACACTCTCGACATTGATGAAAAGCATCCGTCTTGAAGCCGTTGGGGCATGTGTGATGGATGACTCGAATGGCTCAGCCTGCGCTCAGTCAACAGCATCATCTATGGATCTCCAACGCCGATGTTCACGAAACAAAAGTCAAAGGGCCACTTCTCCGCCAACGCAGCATCCCAAACACAGTCTCGGTCTCCACTCATCACCATCCTCAAACGGGCAAATTTGCAAATCTCGCGCCTCAAAGGTTTTGCAAACTACCTCGGAGTTTGAGGCGCAAGCGTTGCCTCCAGGCATATGTAAATGCGCAGTGTCCGCCGCGATGCCCGTCTGCGCGCAATAGGCTGCTCTGTTACATCCCAGGAGCTTCATTGTCGACATCATGAAGTTCACGTTGTCAGCAGCGCTCTCGGGCGCTCTTGTCCCGTTGGCTGCGGCATTCCCTTTCAAGTTGGTCGAGAAGATGCAGAATGACCCCGAACTGCAAGCACGTAGTCTCGACATCCTGAACGAAAAGCGACAGCCCGGCGCAGATGCTGCAACGGGCCTCTTTGAGGCAGTGCCGACGTTCGATGCTGCCAAGCAGTATATCGATATTGGCCGGGGCAGTGGTCATGAGTGGCAAGCACCCGGTCCTCACGACCTTCGAGGGCCTTGCCCAGGACTGAACGCCTTCGCCAATCAGTGAGTCGAGAACCATGATGGGCACGTTGGCGCCCTTGCTGACACCGACACAGCGGTTTCCTCCCGCGCAACGGCTATGCCACGATCCAACAATATATTGAGGTCACGGAACAAGTCGTGGGAATGGGCAACGATCTCGCCGAGTTCCTCGCTGCACTGGGTGCCGTCATCGACAGCGGCGACCTCATGGCATGGTCAATTGGTGGCACTCCTCCGCCGGGAATTGGAGGCCTCGCTGCTCAGAACGGAAATGGACTGTCGGGATCCCACAACAAGTGAGTGTAGCTACGTCTTGAAGGCACCTCCTTACCCCTCGACACTCACTTACCTCCCATCTCTCTCCCTTTGCAGATACGAGAACGATGTCTCGCCAACCCGACCAGACTTGTACGAGTCTGGTAATAACTACATCACCTCGGCCGACCAGTTCCAGGACATGATCGACGCATCACCCGGTGGTGTCGTCACGCTCGACAGCCTTGGCACATACCGTGCCCAGCGCTTCGCACGCCAGAAGGCACAGAACCCATACTTCTTCAACGGTCCATTCACTGGTACCGTCGTCCAGCCTGCCGCGTTCACCTTCATCTACCGCTTCATGGCCAACCACAGTGCTGAAGATCCCATCGGCACCCTGACCTACGATGTCCTACAGAACTGGTTCGGTATTCAGGGTGAGAATGGAGCATACACCGCGCCTTTTGGCTGGGAGAGCATTCCAGACAACTGGTACAAACGTTCCTTAACGGCTCCTTATACCATCGAATACTTACTTGGCGATATTGTATGTCTCCAGAAACCATGCTCATCATTGTTGCTGGAGATCAACTGCTGACTTTCTTTCGTAGCTCAGCGTCGCTGCTCTGCACCCCGAGCTCCTCGACATCGGGGGCAACCTGGACGGGAAGGGCAACAACTTTGCTGGCGTGGACCTCAGGGACCTCACCGGTGGAGTCTACAACAGCGGCGATCTCCTCAGGGGCAACAACCTGGGTTGCTTTGGTTTCCAATCTGTCGCACAGGAGAAGGGCGACCTCCTCTCCGCCCCTGTTCTCACCCAGCTGCAGGACCTGCTGGGAAGCGTCGTGTCGCAGCTGGGCTGTCCGCGACTGGAGAGGATCGACAAGAAAGAACTGGAGCAGTTCCCCGGCTACATGAGGGCACCTGCATACAAGAACAAGGCAAGAAAGAGGGAGGTTGTCAATGGCGAGCTTCACTAGATGTGGTGAGAGGGGATCTGGTGGGAAGGATGGAGTATCTTTGTGATGGTGATGCATCAGGATCGATGCAAAGTCTTACGAAAGTGAGTAAGGCGTGTATAGACGTCGACCTAAGGCGTTGTGCTGGTATGCATTCGGACTCCTTTCCCCACTCTCCAGCACTTTCTTGCAGCAAGAGGAATGTGTCCGCACAGCGGCACATTTTTCTAATCCCACTGATGAGATGCTCCTTTGTCAAATCGTCCTTCCTCTGCTGTTCCTTCCGTGTCTTCTCCGTCAACGAAAACTTGTACAACGGTCTTCGAGCAGAGGCGTAGCAAGAAGCATCAAGTCAAAAACATCGCTTTAGAGACGTGAGATGGACTTTGCGAACAGATCATAGTTGATTCAGGTACCGCAGGCTCCGGTATCCTTATTCGAACGAATCGAGCACCTTTGAGTTAATCAGGCCTCAGATATCAATAGGAATCCGACGACGGGGCCCCGAACGCATCAATGGAACCGACAGATACCTCGGTCGCGCTGAACAGTACTGGGAGGCAGTTCAGCCATGATTCTCATCCTATGGTACCGCGCCAGTGGGCCGGCCAGAATACGATGACTGGGAAAAAGTCGGTCATCTTGGGTGGAATTGGACATGGAGATCGCTGCAATCGAGGGTTATAGCGGGGCGCGAAAGGGTAAGGTATCCAGTCAATTCTTCCGCACTATTGATTCACCCTGGTCTCTGCGGTACAATATCCTCTCTCTTGCTCGCGGGACGGTGCACATTCACAGCAGTTCCATTTTTGACCGACTGGTCATCGAACCCAAGTACCTCTCCAACCTCCTTGAGTTGGCAGTCGCATCACGCTTACCAGTACGGCGACTCTGTATCATCCCGTCGGTAACTGTACGATCAAAGAAAGTTGGAGGGGTAGGGCATCTATCTGTATTTGAAGGTCAACAGGACGAGCAATCGGATAGTGGAGGGGTACTGTGGATGAAGAGAATGCAACGATTGGCATCTCCAGCGCTAAACGAGAAATACAGAAGATCTGACGGATTTGAACGGGACAACATCGAGACATGGCCGAGCAGATCGAAGATCGCAACCTCAGCCTAGCCACTCTCAACAACTTCTCCAGCTGCTTTCCCTCCAGCCTTCCCATTCAACTCCAACTCCAACTCGGGAATCTCGTTCTCAGCACGCTCTCTCTCAGCACGCTCTCTCTCAGCACGTTGCCTCTCCAGCTCCACTCTTCCAGGTGGTCGCCTCGCAGCAACCGCCCTCCGCCCTCGGAGCCCCAACACCCTGAGATCCTCATGAAGACAAGCCGCAGGACCGTGTGCTCCAGAGGTAGAATTGACACTCCCATCCCTTTTCCCCATGCTAGGTTGAGGTTCTTGTGCTGATGTCGGTGGATTCGTTTCAGTGGCGGAATAAGGCAAGGGAACGCCAGTGGGCAGATCATTCTTGTCGCTTCTTGAAGTCGGTACTTGCCATTTCTGTCGAGTCGCGCCGTTGTATCCTTCCATATCTGGTTCAGAGGATTCCGAAAAAGGGTCTGTGGCGCTTCGTGTAGCTGCGTTGGGATCGAGGAGTGGCAGGGTGACGGGGGGCTCGTGTTGGAGCTGTTGGGTGGTAAGAGGAGAAGGTATCTGTAGTGGTAAGGGAGATTGTCGCTGTCTCCATGATGGTGCAAGAATCTAAGAGGATACTGCTTTGTACATGATGCAGAATAGTCACTTGCCAGTCATTGTCCGTTAGCGGTTTGGTAGTCATCAGATCGTGGGAGCAAACTATGCAGTCTGAACTGGAGCATGACATGCACACGTGGAGGACGAGAAACGCACGGAAAATAGCGGGCTTCGTTGTGTGTACGCTGCGGACCTTTCCATATGGACCAGTACGCGGAGCTTCGGAATTTTGGTTGACTCTGTAGGAATAGAACAGTTGCGAAGGGTCTTCAGCTTGCCATGGGGGGATTCGGCTAGTCTTTAATGGATCTCATTCGCATGACTCTAGGTAGCAGACCTCAAGAAGGACACCTCTGGCATCGACTGCAGCCATCGCTCAAGGAAGCAGAGTCCTCAGACCCGTATCCCGAAGCCGGCATCAGGGAAACCTTCTCATAGCTATCCTTCACTTTTCCCTTCTTACCAAATCTGAACCACCTCGAAGCCTTCTGCCAGGTCGACAGGTCCGTGTCATTCCTCTCCTGAACCCCATACTTTTCCTCGACATCAGAGAGGCTCTCAACATCGCGGAGGCTCTCAACATCGACCTGCCATCCTCCTTCAGCGGGCTGATATGAATCATACAGCTCCCCCAGACCCCTCAGACTCTTCGAGCCAAGTGTATCGGACGAGGCTTTGCCCGCGACGATAGTGGGAATGGTGATGAGATCCGTTGCATGCTGGGTTTGGGTGGACATAGGCAACCAAGGCCGAGCTTTAGTTTGGAGAGGCCAGTCTTGGGAACTGGAATAGCTTTCACGGCCGACGAGCCCGCTGCTTCCCAGACCAATTTGGTGCTCCTCATCGTACAGATCTTGCGCGTCCTTCAGAGCCTTGCTTGAGTCAGGCAAGTCACCTCCGCGCGTCTTTTGGCGCCGCTTAGACCTCGCGAAATTGATATCTTCTTTCATCATGTCACTGTCACTAGTCTCGACTGAAATTTCCGGAAGAGGTTTCTCTTTGATCAGAGCCGCTTGTGCTGAGATTGAGTCCATTGATAATATCGTGAGCCTGCGTGGTGATACAGGAACGGCTCCTCGGGTTCAAAACTCTTTGTCGAGAAGGGTGCCAAAGCATAAGAGATCCACAGCGAGTTGAGTGAGCCCTTCTGCTTGATACGGCTGCATCCTCGTGGCAGTCATCCACCACTGCAAACAGGTCCTCGGGCGCATGCGCGCCACGTCGACTCTCAGTGATCAATCAACCGCGCCAATCTGAAGTGGTAATGCCATGTTGCTCTACTTGTCGGCTTCCTGGGTGGAGCTGTCGACTCCTTTCTTACCTCTGGCCTTTGGCAATGCGTGAGAGTACACATCTTGACCTATCCGCACCTTCACCTCATTGAAGGGAATCTCCAACTTGCTCAAGGTATCAAGTGATTCTGCGGGCAATCGTTGCTCCATTGTTCCGGTCGGCTTGTACTCCTCGGCGAGGTGTGAATGGAGGGACCAGGCAATACTAATATGGAAGCTGTCGTGAGTTGGTCCATCGTATTGTCGCATGCTTTTCGCGGTGGTCTCTTGGTCGGGCTGGTAAAGCAATGGCTGCTTGAAGCGGTCTGCAAGATCGTTGCAAGCCTTCAGCAAGTTTCGCAACTCATCTCCCTCTGGCCGGCGCAAGCGAAGTACTAGGAACCAGCGGGTGCGGTCTTCGTTGGCGTGCCACATCAAGTCGAGAGGTCTCACGGTGAAGGTGCGTACGCTAGTTGCGGCAATAGCTGATTGTATCTGAGGAAGAAAGCGGTCCTTTTGGACCGTCTTCAATGCCAAGGGCCTGGATAAGGAAACGTGTAATGGCAGCTGAACTCCGAGGTCGTTCTCCAGCAAACTACGAAGGGCGTTGACTGTACTATGTGCCCCCGCTGCCGTGAAGGATTGTCTGACTTGCGCGACCAAGTTGGCCAAGAGCTGAGATTCCGGTTTGTTGGGGGACCCTCCTGTTGATTAGCTCTCCCGATGCGAAGAAAATGATAGGAGAGAGAGAGGGAGGGAGAGAGAGGAAGAGATTCACTCCTTACACTCGAGATAGACATGGGTTGGCCAATTGCCCACGACATGCGGAATCACCCTCTTGCGCCCAGCATGAAGAGACGGGTCATCTTGGGTAGCGGTACGAACAGTGGAAGAATACAGATCGCGGAAAGCGGCGGGCAGAGGAGGCAGTGTCGATGATGTCTCGGCCCCTGACAGCCGTCTCTTCGTGGCGGGCGGAGGGCGTGGACTGTTGTCGGGCTGGTCTTGGTCGTGGTCGTGGTCGTGGTCGTGGTCGTGGTCGTGGTCGTGGTCGTGGTCGTGGTCGTCATCCGAGTCGGAATAGTCGACGAGGCCCATGTTGCCGTACAGCGGCGGCGGCGGCGGCGGCAGGGCAAGTGGTACGATAAGTGGTAGGAAGGACGGAGAGTTCTCATTGTGCCCGACGTCACGGGGATGATTACTGAACACGTGACCGGGGGTGGTGACTCGGGATTGACGCGTGTATCGGAGGGTGTGCACAGTCCGGGCGATGATCCGACGTGGGTGAACATGCGGGCGGCAGTGTGGCAGGGCACAAATAATGCGAATTGTGAGTGAATGGTGAATGAGATGAGAGGTGTCAGCCTGCAGGGTCTCGGCGGTCCAGGCCCGCTGACGTAGGTTTCCACTTTCGGGATGCTGGCGGAAGACGTGACGGCCACCTGCCGCGTCACATACCACGTCCTCTTACCTCTTATCCTGTTCCTGTGCCCGTTCCCGTCCATGTTCCTGCACATCCCCATCTCCTCCTACTCAATTCACACCTTGTCCTTCACCACCATATCCGCATTGCGGCGCGATTGAGTATACACTTCAACCAACAATGGCTCAAGCAATGGGCTCCAAAGAGTAAGCCGAGCAATGCGAGGTCGAGCACGTGGAAACAAAGCGACTGACGCCCTCTCCAGAGCGGCTGCCTACCTGATCGACCCAATGAATGCTCCAGAACCATCCCAAGAGACCGGTCCTGGAGCGCACTTCGGCAGTACCTTCACCCAGCGCCAACCCACTGGCACATCCACCACTTCGTCCCAACGCTCTTCTTCTCTGGGGTCAAATAACCCATTCCGCAATGTCTCCAACACCCAGACCTCGCCCAGACATTCTCCATCCAACTCCAAGAACCGCGTCAGCAGCTCTTCTCGTCCGATCAGCAATAAGGGCAGCCCTCCCCGTGCCTTCCCAGCATACCGCGCGGAAGCATTCGGAGACTACCACGACGCCCCACGACGCCGCTCTGGCAGTCAAGGCCGCTCGCCTCCTTCCTACAACGATGCCACCTCGGGCGCCCAACGCCATCGTCGCCGCACGAGCTCCCTGAAGGAACGCTATCCGGGCGATGACAGCGTTCACCCACTTGACGTGATCAGGAAGAACAGCAAGAGAGCCGATCGCTCTCCACACTTGAAGAAGCGCCATCAGCCAGGCGCAGACACCATCGATCGTTTGGATCCAGCCATTGGCGGACGTGCATACCACCACGAGGGGCCGTATGACGCAGCACTGCTTGCTAGGAACAGCAGTTTCGAGATTGCGCCCATTGCAGCACTGCAGTCGAGCAACGAAGAGGCATTGAAGGCCACTCCGCAAGAGAACATTAGGGATGCTGTGGAGCGGCACAAGCCTTTGGATGGTGTTGCTCAGGTTCCGCCTGGCGTGCCCGATCGCCTCGGACGTACATACAACTATGAGGAAGGAGCCGACCTGATGCGCGAGGAGAACAGTGACGGCCCAGGCTACAAGCGCTGGCCTGACAAGGTGAGCATTGCCTCACCTGGGCAGATTTCTTTGCTGTACTAACGACGCCATCAGGAGTACGACCCCAGTGACCTCAAGGGACGCGGTGATCTTTCCTACGGCTTGGACAAAGCCCTCAAGGCACACAAGATTAGTGACAGTGGCATCGAAATGGTCGAGGGAAGCCGCCTGAACCGCGACTACGACCAGGCCAAGCGTCATGGCAGCCTTGACGGCCGCGACCCAATTGACATTGCGGGTGGTGAGAGCAGATACGTCGACATGCAGTTGGCCAACGCCAAGGACAACGACATCAGACGCAGCAGCAGCCTTCGCCAGGGTCTCAAGAAGCGCATTGGAAGCTTGCGCAAGAAGAACCGCGACGAGTAGACTTGAAAATGCTGGAAGACTGAATGATGGTGGAAACTTCTCTAATGTGTTAGTATGATCACGGCTTGTATGACGATTTCGGCATGGTAGTATATGGATATAGAGAGCGCATGTCAGAATGCCAAAATGATATCGTTGAATATACAAAAACGGATTAGCCAACAATTATAGCTGCTTGTTTTCTTCCCAGCCCAGTATACTTGCATTTGCCTCCATGTAAGTGTCTAGCGCATTGGCATTGGATCGTTGAATGTGAGGTGGCCAAAGCTTCGGCCCGAAACGACCTCTCTCCGCTTGAAGATCCATAGCGACCGGTACTTTTCCACTACAAATCTAGAACATCTCCTCCTCGTCAGACCATGCTATGACAGGTATACAAATCTCACGCGTCCGGCTTCTTCACGCCTGACAACCTCTCCGCAATCTTCATCGCAATCCCCTCCCAGTACTTCTCGTTGACAGTCCTCCAATCGGTGCAGTCACTGGTTTGGCGGAGAATCTCCATAAGCTGGAAGAGTCTGTGAAGATCGACTGCCTAGCCCTAGGGCAGATGGGTCTTGTGCGCGTCTAAAGTAAAGAGGAGGGCTCCATGATCTTGCTCGCTCCGTGCCTCCGCCTGTTCGGTCATTGTCGACCTGCCGTAATTCCGTTGCCATCGGTTCGAAATAGTACAGCAATCCAGTAGCGTACAGGTACTCGTACGGATCGGGCACCATCAATTGCAATAATGTGTCCAGGCATGCGTGACAAAGCCCCTGAGAATTTCAGAGAGTACAGCGTCATACGCTACCGTCACCCATCATGCTCTCAAAAGACCAGACCTTCTCTTTAGGCGGCTTGAAAGCTGCGGCGTTTGGACTGCCCGCTATGGTAGCAGGCTCTTGCTCCTCCCGCTCCTTATCATTCGCTTTCACACCATCACCCGTGTCTGGCTGTTTCATTCCAAGTCTAGCCTTCTCCGGGACATCCTCGCCAAGCTGTCCCTTCCAGTACTCCGGATCATACCCGTCCACAAACTGCGTGTATTGTGCTCCCGCCCTGATCCAACCTTTCATCCCGCCTTCGAGAACCATGACCTGCATATCATCATCTTGTGCTGTGTTCCGAACATGGTCCAGAAACCAAGCAGCGCACCTGGCCCCTCTACTGCCCTCTTTGCAGCTGCCGCAGGTGAAAACGACCCATTCCATGTCACTTTTGTAGGCCAACTCGTAGAGAATGCCGCGATTCCACCAGAAGCCGTGCGCCGGAATGTTGATGCTCCCGCGGATGGCACCGCCTTCGTAGTCGGTCCGGCGAACATCTACAATGAGCATGCTGGCTATCTTCATCGATAGGACCATAAGCGCCCGCCGTTGGGGAAAGACATCGGCGGTCATCGTGGGGGCTGGGAAGGCGGCGTGCCATGGCTGCTGCTGTTCGGAAGCCATGACCAAGCTACACCTCACACAGTAGTTTACGGTGCTGATGTATCTATCTCGGTGAGAAAGCTACTGGTGTAATATGTGATGACTGACTAGGGACGATCGAGGCACCCACTCCGGATAAACAATGATCCAGAGACTCGGGTATCCGGGAAGTCAACCGGCTCTCAACCTTTTCACAACTTCTCCTGATGCGATGGAAATCAGCACTTCGTTCCGTGTTATACTCCGGTACGGCAAGAAGTCTGTCTTCATGGTATCGACCGAGGGCTAACCGGTTGACGCGGAACTCACATCACGTCTTGGTCCCGGGCGCGGTCGGAGATGAGATACGAGCATGTCAAGACTCCTGCAGGCGACCCACTCGAGCACTACTGGATAGAGAAGTTGACAGCTTCATGAGGGGGAGACTTGAACGTCAACAAGCAGTCTTTGTCCTCTCAGCATGGTTCTGACTATGGCATGAGATACCTTAACAGCGCGTGGTTGGAGCAAGACTTGAAGCGGATCTCGGGCCATTTTGGAAAGCTGGACTATGGCTCACGGCTCCTCTCTGGACAGGAGCCTTCGGGATGAATCAAATGCGGACTGCGAGCGCTCAACCAGCACAAAGGATCACAGTCCGGACGCCTAGTCGACATCGACACACATTCCACCAACATCTCCGGTGTCGCTAGGGATGCCGGAAAGAGGATCCACCTTATGCAGCTGCCCTCCTCCAATTTTCAGGCGATGCCACCATGAAGAAATCAGGGGTCAACCGGAAGATACTTGCCGTTGCATCGCAGACCTCCATGCTTGCCACCTTTGCTTGCTGCGCGTTTGCGCACTCCAGCCTTTATTATGCTGCCAGATCATCTAGCCGAGCCGCGGGAACTCGAGCCGATTGACTAAATCCTGACGACTTGCGAGCAGATCACTATCGCAGAATCGATCAATCAAAGCACGGAAAGTTTCCATATCACGCCACTCGGTGAGCTTCGGAGGAGCTGACTGCTTGCTTTACACCACGACAGTTCCCAACGGGCCAGACCTGAAGAACTGATGCATTCATTGAAGAAGACACAGTATTCATTTAATGCCGATGGTTACCGAGAGAATTAGAGGGAACCGATGGAATCGTCCGTGAGCGATTCTATAAGAGGGCCCCGCCAGGATAATAAATTGGTTACAGGCCAAGAGAGCGGCTCGGCATACCGCTATTCAGGGGTTGAGAGTGGAAGACTGGATGTATTGGGTATGTCAGTACTAATCGCACACTGTTGATTTGTCATCATGCCACGAGGACCACCTTTTTCGCGAAGGATCCACATCTACTGACGGAGTGTGTTCGATTCTGAGCTGAGGTTTTGTGGGTCGAACAAGTGCGCGTGGTCGACGGAAGCGCTATCATGCCGAATCAATGGACATCTCACGAGGTGGACTTCCGACTCGGGTGGTGCTCACGAGAGGGTGTACTGAGGTCCTCGGAGAAATGGGCTGCGGTGAGAGGCAAGCAAGGTGGGAGAGACGCAAGGCCCGCAGCAGCAGTGCGGCTCAAAGAAGCACAAGGGTGCACGATGAGACGCATGGCTCTGGTTGTGGAGTAGTCAGACTGGATCTGCAAGATCGTTCCTGTGGCGACACGTCCGTCGTTCCTTGCTGCGCTCCATCAACAACCTGTCGCAACGCGGAGGGGGGGGGAGCGACTGTCGCAGTTCACTGTGCACGCTTCTACGCGCCGCATGGGCGCTCTCGGACATCCCAAACCGACGATGAATTCTCCGTCGAGACTCCGAAGCGCAACCGATGCAGCGGGCCGCAGGAGGCGTCCATCAGTTTTGCACCATCTCATTACTCTATATCCTTGCCACACGCAGCACCCACTGTGCACCACTCGAGTAGACTACTGCACGTGGTGGACAGGAGGATGCATTTGTGCATTGAGAGCTTCTATCTTGAGCACCCGCCGTACCACGACGCTTTCCATGACGACGAGGGCGGGAGTCGGCACGCGAGAACTGATACGCTCGAGGCTGTATCCTAAACGCCCATTGTGGTCCACCGCCCGTGGCGACTCTGCCAATACAGGGCGCCCTGTCCCGCACGGCATAGAAAGAAGCAGCGTTTGCTCCTCTTTTCTCTTTTGTTGTAGGTCTCCCCTTTCCACCTCCGCCTCTTCTGTAACCACCTGCGCATCCCTCTCTACGCCTCTTTGATAGCTACTTCGTCTTGGCTCTTGCTTTTGGGTTCGTTCACCATGCGGTTACACTCCATCTTTAATTTGGCCGCCCTTGTGGCGCCAATCGCCGCCTCGGTCCTACCAAACAATGAACGGTTACACGCGGCGAGAGACACGCGAGCAACCGCGTTCACACCAGCCAAGCCCATATCCTTCTCGAGAAAACGAACGGAGCCGGCATCATTGCAGGCACGGCAAAGCAGCAATGTCCAGGTGGCCTTCGATGAACTTGTTACAACCGTCTGGGGCGAGAGCGTGATGGTGATTGGATCTATCGATGCTTTGGGTAATTGGGATACTTCAAGCGGACTATCCCTCTCTGCCAGCCAGTACACGGCCGACCATGCACTCTGGAGCGGTACCGCGAGCATACCTGCAGGCACATCCTTTCAGTACAAGTACATTACGATTGGAACGGATGGAACCATCACATGGGAGGCGGATCCAAATCACTCTTACACTGTGCCCAGCAGCGGCTCCAGTGCCACCATTTCAGACTCGTGGCAAAGCGGTTCTACGACGACCACGACATCTGCTGCTGCATCAACATCGACGACCGCAGCGAGAGACACTGGCTGTACGAATGGAGCGACTTCTCGCAACTGCTGGAGTGATGGCTACGACATCAATACTGATTTCGATACCGACTGGCCAACCACCGGTCGAACTGTGACGTACGATTTCACCATCACCAACACCACTCTTGCGCCTGATGGATACCAACGTCAGGGCTTCGCCATCAACGGCCAATTTCCCGGTCCGACCATCTACGCGAATTGGGGTGACACTATCCAGGTCACGGTCACCAACCAGTTACAGAACAACGGGACTGGGATCCACTGGCACGGCATGCGCTTGTATCATCAGAACTCTATGGACGGAGTGCCTGGTGTGACCGAATGCCCAATTGCGCCAGGCTCAAGCAAGACCTACACGTTTCAGGCCACTCAATATGGCACTTCCTGGTATCATTCGCATTTCAGCGCGCAATATGGCGATGGTGTTTGGGGTCCCATGGTGATCGAGGGTCCAGCTTCTGCAGACTACGACATCGATCTCGGTCCTCTACCCATCCAAGATTGGTACTACCCGGGCATTTACGCCACGGCGGCGCGCGCAGAGCACTCCAACGCCCTCGCTCCCACAGCCGACACAGGCCTCATAAACGGCACGATGGTGTCCACATCGGGTGGCGCCTACGCCCAGACCATCCTCACAGCCGGCAAGGTGCACCGTCTCCGCCTCATCAACACAGCAGTCGACAACCACTTTATGTTCTCCCTCGACGGGCACACCCTGACCGTCATCGCCGCCGACTACGTACCTATTGTTCCTTACAACACCACTTGGATCTTTATTGGCATAGGCGAACGCTACGATGTTCTCATAACAGCCGATCAGTCCCCCGGCTCGTACTGGTTTCGCGCCGAAGTACAAGACACTGCCGGCTGCGGCAGCAACTTTCAAAACGGCAACATTCTCTCCATCTTCTCCTACGAAGGCCATGAATCCGAGACGCCCAGCAGCAATGCAACCTCTTACACTCAGCGCTGCACAGACGAAACGCAACTGGTCCCGTACTGGAATTCCTACGTTCCGCAGGGAGATATCCCCGACGAATTCGAAGTCCTCGACACTGCCATCAACCAGAGCACCTCGGCCGATGGCTCCTTGAGCCTCTACTGGCAAGTAAACGGCGTGCACCTCGTAGCAGACTGGGCGGACCCCACATTGTCCGGCGTTCGGTCTGGTCAATCGACCTGGTCTAGCGAATCCTCCATCATCAGCCTCAGCGAAGGACAATGGTCCTACTGGGTGATAACAGAGGGAACGGGCTCTCCATTCAACGTCAATATCCCTCACCCCATACACCTACACGGCCATGACTTCTACGTGCTCGGCTTTGGTACGAGTGCGTGGACATCCTCCGACAAGAACAATCTCAATTACGAAAACCCCCCTAGGAGAGACGTGGCCATGTTGCCGACGAACGGATGGTTGGCCCTGGCATTTTATAGTAATAACCCTGGGGCTTGGATCATGCACTGCCATATCGTGAGTAGCTCAAATGTCTCCCGAAACCCCAATCAATGATTGGATTGCTAATGAACTCGATAGGCATGGCACGCCGACGAAGGATTTGCTGTCCAATTCCTCGAATCCCAAGACACGATGTTGAAGGTCGACTCTCTACCATCAGATTACGACAGCCAGTGTGACTCTTGGGACAACTACTACCCGTCCTCGGCTGCATATCTGCAGAGCGATTCGGGAATCTAGAAATCGAAAAAAGTTTTTTTTTTGTTTTTTTCAAATGTTTAATGTAAATGACGATCAGGAGGAGACGAAGAGCCCGCGCTGTCCACTTGTGGGCCAGAGAGATGGGATGTTTCAGACATGATGATCCTGTAGCGGATGATACCAAATAGATAGAGCAAGTCTCAGGAGAGATGCCCATACTTGGCTGACCAAAGGATCAAGTAAACCTATGAATGGAAGGCGCTTGATTCCAATGTCCCTTTGAATCTGAAAGAGCTATTTGAGAGCGTGACGATGGCCTTTACGAAGTTCAAAGAGCTTTGGCCGATTCTCACGCTGCTATAGCTACCAAGATACGCCATTATCGATTATGATCCATTGTCAGCAGCCCCCCTGCCATCTCATGTTCCACAAAGACCTAATCATCTCCATAATCTTCCTCCTCTTCATCATAACCATCATCATACTCCAGCCCCCCATAATACCCTCCATGCTCCTCTCTCATATGCGCATATATGTCCTTCTCATGTTGCCTCTCCCCGCAAAAGAAGCACCAATGTACCGAGCACTGCGTGCACTGCACATGATCACAGCCCCCAATCTTCTCCGTCTCGATCCCACAACCCGGGCAATGCCTAGTCTTCCTCATCCTGCCCTCGCTCACTCGACACTCCTGGCAGGTAAAGTTTTGGACCTCTTCCGGAGCACCCGCAGCACAGACCCGTTCGATGTATTCCTTTGCGTATCCGCAGCAGTGACACCACGCGTAGATCCACTCTCCGCTACGGGCGACAGCGTCAGCTAAGCCGCCAATGGCATGCACACCCCGTCCGCAACGGGAGAGTGTCTTGGCGGTCGGGGCACGTCGACAGAAAGGACAGTGTAGAGCCGCGGTGTTGATGATCCGACCGGCTCGGTTGAGACCGTACCAGCCGCCCAGACAAGCCTTGCATACACGCTGCTGGCATCCAGAGCGGCCGCACGCCGGCAATGAAGCGTCCTTGCGGAGGTTGCCGAAGCACAGCGAGCAAGTCGCGGATTCGGTACGTCGGCGGAAGATCCAGGAATACAGCTCTTCTACAAGGGCGAGACTGTTGTGCAGAGGCTTGCCTTGATATCGCAGTCGTACGTCTTTGGCGTCTCGCGCTGGGAGAATCCTCACTCTGTCGCAAAAGTCGTCCAGAGGCACAGACGTTGACGCTGCGTTGTACAGTGAGCGGCCATTGAACGGCTGCTTCAGCTTCTGATCCTCATTCTGGAGAAGCCAGTCCTGCCCGTTCTCTTCACGCAGTGCATCGGCGGTAACTTCCAGCTCGACGATCGTCTCCTTCCCGTCCTGGCAGCCAGAACACGTGAAGTGGTCGGAATCCTCCTCAGATCGATACTCCTCTGGCCAGATGGTCCGACTGCAACACTTGATGCATTCGACGACTGGGGCTCTCTGTCCTTCACGACAATAATGGCACTTGGGACGCACATTGAGCCCGTCGACGTTATAGACCACGTACTGCGCCCGACACTCTCGTACAGAGCATTCATACCAGTAACTCCTTGGGATCCCATCCACGTTCTTGCCCATACCAATGTGGATGTCGTATGGCTCCTCCTCGTCGTTCTTGTTGCACCAGCAAGGTCCACAGATACCTTCAGATCCCATGACAGTGACCGACCGAGGGTACTCACACGACTTGCAAAGGATGGTCTTCCCGCCCCTGATAAGACTCTTGTCCGGACGCCAACCAACCTTCGCGTGCAGAGTCGTCTTCAGATTCATCTCCAGCATCTTATACTCCACAAGCCTCTTGAAGAGATCGCGATCCTTGTCCAGGAGTATTCCCTTCACGTGCCTCCTTAGATAAGCCTCGTCCGCATCCAGGAGCAGCGAAAGACAGCTCGTATTCCACGTCTCCGGAATTTCAATATTGTTCCATCTGTCTCGCCAAAGCAACATTTCCGTCTCAGCTGCTTGGACGAGCGGCTGGATACCCAGTCGAATGGCAAGCGCAGCGAGCAAAGCACCCGATCTACCTCCCAACATAGTCCCAGGAACGACAATATGCAGCAGGATCTTCCAGAATCGTCGCCCGTACCGTTTGTCCGCTAGAGCCATGGGAATCTTCGTAACATCAGAACCAGAAAGATGAGCAGGCATCGTCTCGGCCGACTCAATGAACGTCAACCTCGTAAGAACTCGTCCCAATCGTCTCAAGATCCTCCAATCACAAGAACGACCGATCTCCAGTAACTCGTCTCGCCGAAAAGTAGTAATAGGCTTGTGTTCCTCATCCCCCTCCTCATCTCCATCTCTCTCCATCGTGAAAGTCAGCGTGGGGTCCAAACACACACAAGGGAACCTCTCCGCCTCTTGAACAGTCTCAATCGTCTCCATAACTTCCGCAGTATAATCATAAGACTCTTCCAACCAAGTCTTCAACTTCGCCCGCTCATTCGCATCCCTCAATGCATCGACTTTGAGACCGAAGAGATTGAGCATGTCCTGTCGACTGTCATTCTCCCGATGATTGCAGAAAGTACGCCAGAGGCTTCCGAAGACCGGATTGAGGCTGATGGAAGTAACGTCCCTTTCGATGATGCGTCGGAGATGAGTCGTGACCAGAGCTCGATAGCGTTCGCTCTGTTTATACGTCGTGGCAAGATCCTGCAGCGGGGTGGCTTTCTTTGGCAAGAGAGCCTCCAGATTCTTCCTCGTGAGAGGGACTCTCAGAACATCGACCATGGCTTTGAATCTCTGAGGCCGTAGGTGCTCCGTAGCTCCCGGATCCAGTTCGCTCTGCAATCCGGTCATACCTATTGCTCCATCCTGGTAATGCGTGAACTCAGCCGGCAAATTGACTTCTCCCGCGCCCTCTTTCCTGACTCCCATCCAGGCCATAAGCATCTCTATCGTGGTTTCGGAAATTTCCCTGGGTTCGCTGCCCCTCAGCTGCAGACAGGCTCCATCGGTAGCAGTGCTGAGGAATTGATAATAGTGATCTTCCCTCCTGTAGCCTCTGTCCAGAAGACACATGACCTGTGCCATTTTCTTCCCGCTGCGCAGGGTACTCGCAGCACTCACCCAATCTGCGAACAAATGCCCAGTCCCTCCATAGCTTTCTTTCCTCAAGAGAGCTTCCTGCTCTGAAAGATCGTTCTTGTTTCCTGTGAAATATTCTCTCAGCTGACGGTCCTCCTCCACAAGACGGTAGGGTGATTCTATCGTGACATGAGATGAAAGAGCATCGTGCCCAGAGGAAAGGCCAAACATACCTGCGTACTCTTCAAGTCTAGCATGAGGCGGAGCATCCGTATAAAGCAATAGCAGCGTCTTCGCATCACTCCTCATAACCTCATAAGCTTTCGCAAGGCCCGTCTTCGTCGCTTCAGGATAGTCTCCTCCACCCGAGGCCACTAACCTCCCAGCAATATCGACCAGATCCGGCTGTTCTGCGTCATTCTCCATCAGCTCGACATTCATCCATCCAGACCATTCTAGCAGATCCTTGTCGCAGTAATCCCGATAGGCCAACAGTCCGATACGTTGGAAGCAATTCGTAAGTGCAGAAATGGAGATGATCTGAGGGAGAGACTGGCGCAAGCTGGCGAGGAAGCGAGACATGGAAGCAGTTGCGTCGACGAGGATCAGGAGGTCGATAGCTTCCGATGTCTCCATATTCACGTTACCAGAAAGACTCCTGGAAGGTAAGACAGCGGCACGAGGAACGACATTCTCCACGGCAGATTCGCCGGCCTCCGGCGCAGAAGTGTGGCAGGCCATTTCCATGTTTCCAATGAAGCTGCTGCCAGCGCAGAACAAGAAGACTTTAAATGTTTTCTTTGGTCCAAGTTGAGTCAATCCGGCAGCACGTGAGTCAATGCCTCCTTGGAGACACCGCAACTAGTCAATCCGGTTTGCACTCTGTCGTCGTAACAACGATCCCGAATACCGCGCCGAGTGGGAACAGGATCCTCGGTAGGTGGTGCACTGAAGTTAGCGTTGAGCGGCTGTCACCTATTGTTGGGAGCTGAGCCACAGTGGTAGCCAAAGAATTGTGAAAGGACAGCGAGGCTGTGATCAACGGCAGCTCCTGGCCGTGAGACCGCGAGCTATTTGCAGCCGCGAGCTCGGTGTCGCAGTGAGTCCCCTTCCTGATCGACAACTCTAAAGAGTCACCGTCGTGAGCCGATGAAGGCCAGACCCGCGGCAGAGCTGTAAATCCTTCAGCGCACAGACCCTTTAGAAGCAGACAAAACGACTACAGCAGCAGTCACATATTCATGATCAGATGGATATCATATACTTTGCGAACCTTTGTACACATTCTCGCTCTTTCATTCATCAATACCGGTCGTGGCCCGTTTTTGATTCCACTCGCGAACTATGACTGCGTCGGCATATTGACAGTAGCCTTCGAGCTGACTGCATCTTCGCTCCTCCACAAAGAAGTAACGGTCTTCTGCTGTGTGTAGAATTGAAGACCCGACTTGCCGTAGAAAGTGTTCGCACCACCGCCAGCAATCGACTTCTTGTTACCCGTGAAGCTGAACATTGGCAACGGGACCGGGATAGGAACGTTGATACCAACCTGGCCGGCTTCAATCTCTTTCTGGAATTTGGTTGCTGTTGCGCCGCTTGAGGTAAAGATCGCAGTTCCATTTCCGTACTCGTTGGCGTTGATGAGGTCGATGGCGTCGTCGAGGGTTGGTACGTTCAGGCAGACGAGGACAGGGCCGAAGATTTCTTCCTTGTAGCAAGTCATGTCTTTGGTCACATTCGCAATGATTGTTGGGCCGACCTAGATAATTGTGAGTTAATGAGCGTTCTTGAGGCGAATGGTACTGGGTATTCTCACCCAGTTGCCGTTAGGGTACTTGGCTGGCTTCTGCCCACGTCCGTCGAGCACAATGGTGGCACCTTCTTTCTCGGCAGAAGCAATGAGACCTTCAATCCTCTCCTTTGCTTGCGGGGAGATGACAGGTCCAAGATCAGCACCCTCCTCAAAACCACCGTTCATGCTCAGCGCCTTTGCTCTTTCAGCGATCTCAGGTGCCCAGTCCTTCGTTTCGCCGACGAACACGAGAGTAGACAGAGCCATACATCTCTGGCCCGCAGCTCCAAACGCGGCTCCTGCGATGGCGTTCAGAGCCTGGTTCTTGTTGCAGTCAGGCAGGACGGCAGCATGGTTCTTTGCGCCCAAGTTGGCCTGGACGCGCTTGCCGTTAGCACTGCCGCGAGTGTAGATATATTCTCCTGCCTTGTTGGAACCGACAAAGGAGATGGCCTTGATCCTTGGCTCATCGATGATGAAATCCACGGTCTTCGCAGCGCCATGGATGATGTTGACGACACCGGGTGGAAAGCCAGCCTTCTCAGCCAACTCAGCCAGGATCATAGCAGCACCAGGGTCACGCTCCGATGGCTTGATGACGACGGTGTTGCCGGTGATGGCCGCGATTGGGATGGTCCAGAGAGGGATCATGGCAGGGAAGTTGAAGGGGCAAATGGCCGCAACAACGCCCAATGGCTCACGGTACGAGCGAGTCTCCATGTCCTTTGCAACCTCCAACACCTCTCCCTGGATCTGTGTTGTAATACCGCACGCAGTCTCAGCAACCTGCAAGCC
The DNA here is from genome assembly GCA_963674455.1 of Lecanosticta acicola. Taxonomy (NCBI): domain Eukaryota; kingdom Fungi; phylum Ascomycota; class Dothideomycetes; order Mycosphaerellales; family Mycosphaerellaceae; genus Lecanosticta; species Lecanosticta acicola. Next base: position 162,814 of record CAVMBE010000041.1, on the reverse strand, counting down.
ACGCAGAACATCTCCTCTTGCATCTGCGAATGTCTTGCCCTGCTCCAACGTGATGCTGGCCGCCAGACGATCCCAGTGCTCCCGGATCAACGCCACGTATTTGAACATGAGCTGCTGTCGGTGCAGCAAGCTCGTGGCCTTCCATGCCGGGAACGCCTTCTCCGCACTGTCCACGGCAGCCTTCAGCTCCTCGTCTGTTGATTGCGGGACGCGAGTGACGAGGTTGTTCGTGGCGGGATCGTAGAGATCGATCCATTGAGATGTTTTGGAGGCAATGAACTTGTTGTCGAGGAAGTTCTGGGTGTCCAGAGGTTGCTCTACTTTCTCGTGGCTGGTAGGGTAGGACGCTGGGGATGTCGCCGCGGTAGTCGTTGCTGCGAGGTGCTGGGTGGTGGCATGTAACCGCCTCACGGCATTCTGTCCTGCATTTGCACTTGGAGGCATCCTGCTGAGAGCAATTGCGCGTGGAGCTCGAGATACAGTCGGTCGAAGGGTGAGACTCTGAAGCGTTCGGCTTGAGAGGGCGCGGCGAGATGCCATTCTCGCAGTCATCCACTGAAAGAGACTGAGGGGAGGAGAAGTGCACTCGGAGAGTCAAGAAAGGCCCGTCGAGAGACTACGCAACTAAGTTCCCGGTCAGTGTGTAGCTAGTAGAGGATGTCGCTTGCTTCCCCGCCGCTGGATGGTTTTAGGCGGATGTGCACCCGAGGTCGGCAGAGCGGTGTCCTGGCCCGTGTGCGTATCTCCATCATCGTCACAAGCGCAGACTACTGTGACAGCCATTATTACAGCACGCTTGGTCTAACGTAATGGACGTTCACTTGGTGGAAGAGCGAAAACTGTAACAGCTGCAGCACCAGATCGGGTGTCCAGCGAAGACTGCTTACTCTTCGCCAAATCAACAGGGTAGGCGACCGCGAACGGGAGTCACACGATTAATTGTTGCGTTACTGTTTCAAACTGTGGCTTCTATACACAGCCCTCCGGTCAGCTCATTTCCGGCACTCTCATCCTCAGTCATCGACCGTAACGTAAGGCATATCAATAATCGCTGTGAGGAAGCTGTAGCCGAGCATGTTGCCTTGATCGCTGTCATCACTCCTCCGGTCTTGGGGCGGACGAAGCGCCCGCCTCTCCGCTCTGCTTCTTCTTCCTGTTCTCTCCCAGCTGCAGGAGGACCAGACTCACGTCTCGCGCCATCTCACCGGCTCGTCGCGCAGCCTCAGCGGCATAGATCGAGGCTTCAGCTGCGTTTCGTGCGAGCTGAGAGATCAATGTGGTCGTCTCTGGACTCTGCGGGTCCAGTTCGTTCGACTGGAGCATCTCCTGGATGTTGACGAGCTCCCGCGTCGCGTTGGCAATGTCGGGTCCCCTGGAACTACAAGCAGGTACTGGGCGCCCCTGTGGAAGCGGTATCCGGTCTCCACGGCCGCTCAAAAGGGAGTCAATCTTGCCTTCCAAGCGACTAATAGCTGGTTGAACTGCCTCTGCGGCTGCACCAGATATGATCTGGAAAGCATGGCTGCTCTCGGCTGGGGTAAGCTGCTCTGCTGACGCCTGAGCGGGTGGCTCGTCCGCTGGCGGAGCTGGCACGCTCGAAGCGCCAAGGACCTCGTGACGTGCGTCGTCCTGTGCACCGGCCTGCGTCTGCTCCTGCTCTTGCATGCTGTTGCTGCGATCCATCTGGGTCGAGTGGAGTGTCGGTGATGGCATGGACTTCCAGGACGCATCATCCGCCACAGTCGGCGATACAGGGCCGTACTCATCCTCGATGGCACGCCTCGATGCTTCTGCAGACTTCCTGCGCACCATCTCATCAACGTACGCCTCCTTGGCAGCCTCAATATCTGTGTCGCCAGCCTCGGAGAGGGGCGAACTCTCGCGTGAGACGTTGTCGGGCTGGTGAATTGGCCTCTTCTTATGAGTCTTCGTCGCCTTCCTCTTTTGCGAAGGATCGTAGCTGCCACTGTCGTCGTCAACATTTTCACCCCTCCGCCGCTTAGCTGCACGCTCGGCTTCTTCGAGATCCGCTTCAGCAGCCTCTGAAGATGTGATCGATTCCCGTCTCCGCTTCTGTGGTTCGTGACTGCCTGCTGTCATGGACTCGTTGTTTGCGTCTTCGCCCGTGCTCTTGTCGCTGCCTCGGCCGCTGACATAGGCGCTGTCAACGTCTCTCTCGCGCGAGCCCAACTGACGGGAGTGCAATGCACTGGTAGTAGCGGGCAGGTGCTGAACGCTTGGACTAGCCTTGGCTTTCGCCCCAGATCCTTTGATAGCCTTCAGTTTCCTCTTCGCTGTCCTGACATACTCTTGGAATTGCTCGTTCTGCGGTGTAGTCGCGCTTTGAGTGAGAATCGCTTCCAGTAGTATTCGAAGCTTCATATCGCGAAGAGCGTCCTCATAAATCTGTTGCACTGCGGCAGCCAAGTCATGCTTTCCCACCTGAATTGCTCGTTCTCTCGCCGCCTGAACCACCTTCTTCAGCTTCTCTCCATCGTATTCGAATTTTGGGTCTTCCGTCCTCGAGATGGAGTCCAACTTCCCATCATGCCTCGACGCGCTGCGCTTCAGCGCTTTCTTCTTCGTGGATGCCGCCTTCTCAGCCGCTTGCCTCTCTCGAACATGTTGCGCTGCCTTCGCCCTGTTCTCCCGCCTCACTCTGTCGATCTCTGCCACTTTGTCCCTGACTTTGTCTCTGTAAGCCGAAGGGACGATGCTGAACTTGTGATGAGTGTCGCCTATTCTGTCCATCTCCACCACCCAATGTGGAACTGCCATATCTTTCCACACAGTCATCCATTTGCCCATTAGCTCATCATACTCCGAACCAGCCTCGTAGCCCTTTCTCCGGTCCTCCTTGGGGTTGTTGTTTTCGTCGATCCAGATTGCAGCTTCCGCATCACAGAACTCCTCCAACTCCTTGCCAGACAGCTTGGGCGCACTTTCTGGAGCTTTGGGGTGCTTGAAGGTATCACTGATGAACTCCCAGAAACGACCGATATGAGGGTCAAGCAACCACTCCTTGGTGCTCAACAAGTGCTTGAGCAGCCGAGTCTTGTACTCGAGGGTATGTGGATGATTGACCGCCATTGGAGCGCGCGCGACGGGCGCAAAGAAAGTTCGATCACAGCACCCCGAGAATGAGTAGCTCTTGATCGGCGAGAGAGGGGAGTCAACGGTGGCTGGGAGTCTCGATCAAGCGGATATGAATTCGACGCAGGCCCGGTGGGCTGTAGAAATAGTGGCTGGAAGTGTCAAATGTCAGCGTCACGGGTGCAACTCCAGCTTCGCGACACGCGACACGCGACACGGCGGCAGCGACAGCGACAGCAAGAGCAACCTGGGCCATTCACTCCGGATGGAAGCGATGGAAGCGATGTGGGTTGCGGTTCAGGTTCACGTCCGTTATCGAAGGAGCTGAGATACTCCGCACGAGCTTCCCTTAGAATGGTTACAGCTACACGGCTGAGTAATAAGGGCGCAGAGGGGAAACGATCCCGAGGTGTGGACTCGGGAGGCATCTCCGTAGGTATCGTGACCTCACCTCAGCATCATCCATTGTCGACACACTCCCATCATATCGCCATATTGCTGCCCATGGCATTTGCAACGATGAAGTTGGTCAGGCAATGCAGGGAACATCTCTCTCAGAGTAGTCGTGAAGGCCACACGATCATACACAATGATGCGCTCTTGCGAGAAGCTCAGTGGCCATGTCGTCCGACTGCATCACCAGCGAATTGTGACGCTAGCCTGCAAACGCAGTATAACTAAATGTACATTCTCCATTCCTTCTCTCCTCTCTGATTCCAGAACCCATCAGCAGCAAGCTCAACACCACACAACTCAGCGACTCCAGACATCACGCCGACACTTCACCTCAACCACACCCAAGAGAGAATACAACATGGCATCCGACAACTCTCGCCAGCACAACAACCAAGACTTCCAGCTCACTGAGCTCTTCAACGTCAATGGAAAGGTCGCTCTGGTATGACCTCGTCAACCAAATTTTGTCGCTGTTCGCCAACTAACCTCGTCTGATAGGTCACTGGCGGTGGCTCCGGCATTGGTCTGATGGCCGTTCAGGCCCTCGCCGTCAACGGAGCAAAAGTGTACATCTGCGGTCGTACAGAGGAGAAGCTCGACACCGTCGCCAAGACATACACCCAGGATATCCCAGGTCAGATCATCCCTATCGTAGCCGACGTCTCGAAGAAGGACGACGTCAAGAAGCTCTACAGCGAGATTGCCCAGAAGGAGGAGAAGCTCGACATACTGGTCAACAATGCTGGAATCAGCACCACCACGGTCAACACCGAAGCCGGCAGCGCGGACGAGCTCAAGGCGGCCCTCTTCGACAACGAGGAAGTCACCTACGAGGATTGGGCTGCTGTTTACAGCACCAACGTGTCACAGATATACTTCATGACGACAGCTTTCCTGCCATTGCTGCAGAAAGCTGCTGAGAGTCAGCACGGATCGTCAGGCTCCGTGATCAACATCGCCTCCATCTCTGGCCAAGTCATGACCACTCAGCATCATCCGCAATACAATGCCTCCAAGGCCGCTGCCATCCATCTCAGCCGCATGCTGGCACACGAGGTGCAGAAGAACGGCCTGACCATTCGAATCAACGACATCTCTCCCGGAGTGTTCCCGTCTGAAATGACCACTCAGGAGAGCGGTGCCAACCAGAAGTCGCACATCCCAAAGGAGCAGCATGAGGGCAAAACTCCGGCTGCTCGCCCGGGCAATGACCGCGACATGGCTAGCGCTGTTCTCTTTGTGGCCACCAACACATTCCTCAACGGCCAGACCATTACTGTGGATGGTGGCTACACGCTTGTCGCGGGAAGATAAGGTGCAGGTATGGACACACTTGGCCAGCTTGGCGCAATGCGTACAAGCGAATGATGTGACGAGAGTAGTAGCAGTTGATGGCCTCATGACTAGGAAGATAGTACTGGTCAGTGCAGGTGAACATTGAGAGACTTCGACTCATCTTCCACTCCAGTCAATGATGTTTGCCACAGGTCGCCCGGCCTATTCCACCTGACCGTAAGCTGTAGGCTTCCTCATACCCATTTCATCCCCATCTTGTGCATCTCCACAGCAAGCTGAAACAAGTAATCCAGACTCTCCGCTTGTGTCTTGGCCTGCTTCACATCCTTTCCCCAAACATAAACTCCATGCCTCCTCACCAAGACCGCGCAACACTCGGGCCACGCCTCGATAGCCCTCTCCAACGTATCCTTCAAGTCCTCCTCATGGGCGGTGTTCTCGATGATGGGGATTTCCATCGTATCAAAGAAGCCCAGGTTTCCTGCCTTGCGGCCTCCCTCAAGAATCTCTGTGCTTCCAACTCCGCCGCGGGAGATGCCTTTTATCTGTTCAATCTCCTTGATGGAGAAGATGGCGTTCTGAGGCCAGTCCTGGGGCGTGGTCGAGGTCGGCGGAGCGAGCTGAAGGTTTTGCTCGCAGATCAGAGTTACGAGGACAGCCCATTGGGAGTGGGTGTGAATGCAGCAGCCCGCATTGCGTTTCGTGAAGGAGGCGAGGAAGAGGGGTGTGCAGGCGGAAGGTTTGAGAGACTTACCGTGTCAGCAAAGAGAGCTGGCAACGACTTGGAGAGCAAGGGAAGAGGAAGTCCTAGACCTACCGTGGGACGTCGTAGGTATTCTCCCGTCTGGAAATCCATTACGAACATGTCGGTCGGTCGCATGAGTTCTTTCTGGACTCCCGACGGAGCAATGAAGACGTGGTTGTCCTTTCGGATGGAGAGGCCGCCGCCGGTTCCTGTGACCCAGCCATGGCCGTAGAATTGGTGGCAGAGGGTGCAGATGTGGTTGGCGGGGTGGTGTGGATCGTCAGAGAAGATGAGAGCGTCAGCATTGTTGCCGTTTGCTTTCTTGGGTGCTGAGGCCATTGTGGTCGAATGGGCGCGTGTGCCTCCGGACTTGGTCGGATGTGGTTGATTGAGCTTAAATGAATTTCTCCGACGGATCAATTCCGCAGGTGGTCTGTGTGCTTGCCAGCGCGGGGAGAGGACGTTTCTGAACTTCCATCAAACAACCTACCTAGTACACACTGACTGTTCTCGTCCGATTTGCCGTCTGTTCTTACCGTTGGACTCATCGCCCTCCTGCTTGCTCACATCCCATCCAGCATACCTTAGATCCATCCAGCCCCCTGGGCGCACCGGGTTACACCAGGTTCAGTAAGGTAAACACGCATGTCACCTGGAAAGCCCTGGATATACCCTGGGAGCATGGTATCTATACAGATGCTCATGCAGCCATAAGACTACATGCGCAACTCACGCCTTTCCATCCAACTAACTCTTTCCATAACGGCGATGCGAACCTATTCTGGCATGGCTGGTGAACATACAGCTTCCGCGAACAAGCGAACTCCTGTCGAATGTTCTGCGCCTTCCGAAGTGCTACCGGTGTCGATATGTCCTGATGCTCCCTTCCATCCGTCATTACGTAGGCTTTCGCGGGAGACCTGCCGCATGCACCTCCGCGCCAGCAGATTGTCGGCGCCCCCAAGCGACATGCATTCAAAGAACAGTGCAGCCACCATCGATAGGAGCCAGCCTCGGTTGCCTTGACGTCGGAGCTCAAGACGACAAAGCCGCAGCTGTGATAGAGACAGATATATAAAGCTGGATGTGATCTTCCAATTTGGATATTAGTATCAAGCCTTTTGGGTCCTTTCAAAACAAGTCCTCTGCCTCACATCCACTTTCTCAACATGAAGTTCTTGTTGGCTATCCTCCTGGCTATCCTCTTGGCTCTGCCAGAGATCTTTGCAGTCCCCAAGATCATCCGTCGCCAGACTGCACACACTCTTGCAGAAAAATGGATCGCTCAGATCAACGAGGACTCGCCTTTGGCTTCGATCCTGACCACCGTTCAGGCTCATGCCGGTATTCAAGCCTGCCAACAATACAAGATTGAATGCTTCAAGGACCTCTCGTTCGACGGCGACGATGCCATGTTGGACCTGCTGGAGACTGTCGGTGCCATCAAGTCCATCTAGTCCGACCAGGTCATGCACACTACCGCGCGAGCTGGATAGCTTGAGGAGCGTACACCCACTTCGCAGTCCAATGCTCCATGGGGACTTGGCCGCATTTCTCACAGGTCGAAGGGCAGCAACACCTACGTCTACGACAGCTCGGCTGGCCCCGGCACTACGATCTACGTGAGTGGTGAGTACGCTTGAGTTGGTTGATGAGCCACAGTCAACGATACTAGACACTGGCGTTAACACCCAGCATGTTGAGTTCACAGGCCGTGCCCAAATGGTGTAAAATATGTGTCTGGAGAGTCTGCCACTGACGGTAACGGTCACGAAACTCATTGGTAACAGCTTTTGGTGTTCGCGATCTCTTATGCGTCTAACAAGGAGGTCAATAGCTCTGGTACTGCTGCGTCTCGCGCCTACGGCGTAGTAAGTCTGTCCCTCAACCCTCCACGGCACGGCCGCTGAAGAGCCGCAGGCCAAATCCGCTAGCATCATTAGTGTGAAGGTACTCGGCAGCGATGGATCGAAATCAAACTCGGGAGTCATTGCTGGCATCAACTGGGCTGTCAACGATGCGAAGGTGAAATTCCTGTCCAGACCACGGCCGGGCATTCTTACCTGACCTTCAAATGGAACAACGGTCGTACATCTTCCCCTGTCATATCCATGTCCCTCGGTGATAAATGCAACCAACAGACCAGTGATGCCGTTGCACAAGCCGTCAACTCCAGCAATTTTGTCAGTGTGGCTGCCGGAAATGACAGAGAAAATGCAAGCGGCTCCTCGACTGCCTCGGAGCCGTCTGTCTACACTGTCGGTGCAAGCGACATGAACGACAAATCTGCCAGCTCCTCCAACTACGGCAGCTTGGTCGACATTGTTGCACCCGGTGTCAATGTGCTCTCGACCCGGAACGGGAGCACGACTGCGACAGAACAATCTCCGGTACCTCCATGGCTACTCGCCAGGCATTTGGAGCATTATTATGATGAGTAGGCCGAGGATAGGCTTTGGAAGGTCAGTTGCGATGTTGTTGACGTTGCATATGATTGAAAGGCCCGTGCTCAACTGCCGCTAACGTTGCTGGGGCCTACTTGGAAGCGGATAATCTCATACATCGTGCAGACTCACAGCACTATGTGTTAGTTGACATAGGATAAGTCGATGGATGCAGATCGGTCGAAGCACATTTAAGAGTTCGGAGTCAACTGAAACGCGACGAATGATTACGAAAGCATGACGATAAAAACTCGTCCCGGACCTAAACGCAGCACGAGAAGTCCTAAGTCCGTTTCACGTATTTATCACGCCTACTCTCATTCTGAACCGCCGTTCATTATTGAAGGTGCTCGACCGCAAGACGACTCACAATCATGGCCGTTGACTACAACAACGACCTCCTACTCATAACAGCAGCCAGTGGTAAACAAGCCACCGCGCTACTCCCCCATCTGGCTCCCAGATTCAAACGCCTCCGCCTCCAGTGCATCTCAGACTCCTCCCGCAAACGCCTCCAAGAGGAATATCCCAATGCAGAGGCTATCCAAAGCGACTTCAGCGACCTCACCAAAGCAAAGACTCTCCTCAAAGGCGTAGCAACTTGCTACCTCATAACCCCAGCCTTCCACCCTCGAGAAGCCCAACACGGAATAAACATGGTCGACGCAGCCACCCAAAACTACCGCTGCGGAGAAGGACCCTTCAAACATCTCATCTTCTCAAGTGTGATCCATTCTTCGATCCGAGCAATGGCGAATCACGATAATAAACGCTACGTGGAGGAAGCGCTCGTAGATGCAGATATCCCGTATACAATCCTGCAGCCCACGCATATCATGGACACGACACCGATCAGGATGATTGCCGAGCAAGAAACCCCGGTCTTCAAAGCCAGATTCGATCCGAGGACGGAGTTCTCGTTTGTCTGTACGTATGATATTGGGGAGGCCGTGGCGAAAATCATCATGCACAGGGAACAGCACTTGTATGCTACCTACCAACTGGTCAGCACATCCGAGCCATTGAACTACGTGGAAGCGATGGGAATCGTTTCCCAAGTGATAGGGAAGACGGTCCGGATCGAGAGGTTGTCTGTGGACGAGGCGGTTGAAGGCTTCAGAGGTCTTATCGCTGCTGGAACTCCGGAACAGGACTCACAGGCTCTCTTGAGTAACGCGGCGAGAATGTTCGTTTACTACAATCGCAATGGGCTGAAGGGGAATTCGAACGTGTTGCAGATGTTGCTTGGAAGGAAGCCGTTGGAATATCGGGAGTGGGTGGAACGTCAGCTGAAGTGAGATATCTCTGAGACGATTCTCTAGGCTTCAGCTTGGTCATGAAACGTAGAAGCGCTTCTAACAGTTCCCGTCTTGTCTCGAAGAAGGGAAAGTGACCGCCGTGATCGCAGTGCCTGTAATACACTATGTTGTGCCTTCTTGGTTTCTCTCCGCCACGGCCCGCGGTTGAGGAGACGGGATCCGGAAGCGACAGTATTCCGACGGGTGTTTCGAATTCTTCCGTAAGGAGGGAGCACGTTACTTGCTTCTTCAAATTCCCCAGCATAGAGCCTAGTGCTGTTGCAGATACAGCATCATCTCGTCCAGCACGCCGTCCATCGAGTGGATGTCTTTGAAACTGCGACCGTGCGACAGATCAGACCAAGCATGGAAGGCTTCTGTAATCCAAGCTGCCACACCGACTGGTGAGTCTGTCATGGCGTAGCCCAACTCTGCAGGCTTATGAGAATGCAGTCGGGCGTAGGCGCTTCGAGGGACGCAACGACGCATTTTCGTCTGCTACAGATGCTCTCTCATCCTCACTGGCATCTGAAGGGACATATCCTGACTTTGGTGCGGCACCGTGGTGTCAACGCTGATCGTGATAGTCAAAAGCGAGTCTCTCTGCGACATGCGAGCGCCAGTCATCTCGTTGCGCTAGGTACGTGTCGTAGCCAAGATCTTTGATCATAAGCTCAGTTCAGATTTCCGCGACTGCTTTGGGCCGTAGAGGTCCGGGTGGGTAAGGCTTGTCGCCATTTCGTGGAAGCTGTGGAACGAATACGGCCAGCCGTGCAGAAGCAGGACAGGTCAAGCGTCCCACCTGGGCAATCCGGTGAGACTCATCTCATTTAAGTCGCGGTATTATTGACCACCATCAGTCGTAGAGCCAGTCGGTATCTTAGACTGCTGCCGATGAGGTCGTGTGGATGGAAGTAGCACTAGCCAGACGGGACAGCGACTTCTGGCTCCGGCTCTGGCTCTCGTCCCACTGCTTCTCTTGATGCATTGTGGTATGTTGCAATGGTTCGAAACCTTCACGAGCACAACAACATCCCACTTTCTCTCAATCTGCCCTTCTCGTCGCTTTCTATGCCTTCGTGGACATGACCATGGCCGCCCAGCAGCATTCGACCTGCCCAAACGAGCAAGTCGGCCGCCTCAATGAGCCGCGTCGATGTTCAAGCTCGCCTAGAACTTGGCGCGCGTGGTTGATATCGCCCTGCTAATTGGTTTCTCACCGCTCCGCCCGCAGGACGCAGTGCCGCCTCGACGACGCAGTGCTGCCGCGGAAAACAATAGTTACCACTGTCAGGAGAAGCTGGCACCTCGACGCACTACACTGCCAAGGCACGTGTTCAGCCCAGATCCCAAATTGCTGGCTGTAGGCACGATCCAGCTCCCTCTACAAAACGCGGCCGGGTCACCCATGGCACCACTCCATCCGGCCTTCCCCTAAGACAGTCGTCTGTCGCTTCAATCACCGATTCCCCGGCGACCTTTTGCAAAGCTGCCGACATGTTCTCGACGCTCGCTGCAGTGGCGACGGCAGCCTTCGCCAGTCTCGCTGCTGGATGCGAAGACCATGACTGGACCTCGCCAATGCTCGGGGGATATGTCAACCACGCGCTCATGTCCCAACATGACTTCGAAAAGCGCACGCAGCCTGGTGCCCTGCCAACACTGCCACAGCGCGTGATGGATATCCACTGGGGCCAGATCAACTTCCTTACGACCACTGACACGCATGGCTGGCTTCCTGGACACCTGCTTGACGAGAACTACTCTGCCGACTATGGCGACTTCGCCGATTTTGTCCGCAAGATGAAGACCAAGGCCGACGTGATGGGAGTCGATTTGTTGCTGGTCGATTCGGGAGATCTCCACGACGGGACTGGCTTCGGCGACGCTACCACGCCCAACGGAAGATTCACGTTGCCCATCTTCAAGCAGCTGCCTTACGACTTGCTGTCGATTGGCAACCATGAGCTCTACACGACGGAGATCGCAAACGATACCTACCGTAACTTCGCACAGAACTGGGGAGGCCGCTACGTGACTAGCAACGTCGACATCTACGACAATGGCGTGAGGAAGCCCTTCTCGCAGCGTTACGCCTACTGGCAGACTAAGATGGGCATTCGTATCATGTCGTTCGCCTTCATCTTCAACTTTACAGGCAACAGCAATGCTACCGTCGTCACCCCAGTTGGTACCGCTGTGCAGCAGTCCTGGTTCGTCGAGCAGGTGGAGCGAACAGACATCGACCTGTTCCTGGTCGCTGGTCACATCACGCTCCGAGACTCCGCGGAGTGGAACATCATCTACAATGCCATTCGTACTTACCAGCCTACAAAGCCCATCCAAATTTTTGGCGGGCATCGCCATGTGCGTGACGGTGTCGCCTGGGATGCTTCTGCCATGGGGACAGCAGCAGGCAGGTATTGCGAAACTGTAGGCTGGACATCGATTGACGGTCTCTCGTCGAATGTCACCCGTGCCAAGTCTCCTATGGGCGCGGGCAACATCAAGATCACGTCAGGCACGAACATGACAGGCGGTGTGAGACTTAATGTGACCCGTCCAATCTCGTCAAGTCTGACCTGGACTCGCCAATACCTCGACTTCAATCGCCCAACCTTCGAGAAGCTGACTGCGTCTCTGAAGCAAGAGTTTGACACAGCTTACGGCAAGGGCATTACGGCGGGCATCACAAAGAACATCTCATCGCTCCCGCAACTCACGGACGTCCTGGGATGTGCCCCAGACAGCTACTACATGGACCGCTTCCCCACCACGTCCAAAAATAACCTCTTCAACTACCTCACCACCACCATCTTTCCAGCCGTGGTCTTTGCTCAAGGTCGCAACTCTTCTCGATACCCTCGGGTTGTCCTGACGAACACTGGCGGTTTCCGCTACGACCTTCTCAAGGGCCCCTTTACGATCGAGAATGCGTATCAAGTGAACCCGTATCAGAACCTGTGGCAGTACATGACTGCTCCTTGGGGCGTTGCAAAGAACCTTCTGAAGGTAAGGCCACTGACTAGTGTATCATTGACGACGGGCTGTCTGACATTCGCAACAGAACATGCAGACAGATCCCGTGTACAAGCGACAGCTGACGCCTTCCAACGCGACGTATGATCCAAGCACTGGCCTGTGGACTACCCCAGGTTACGTTACCAAAGACGACTTTGGATCTGGAGGGGACAACACGATCCACCTTGACCAAGGATATTATGCTTCTCAGCACTATGTCGCCGCTAATGTCTCCACTGCAAACATCACGGACGATTCGACGCTCGTCGATGTCTACGTGACGAGTTTCTTCGCTACCGCCGCGGCTCAGTATCTCCAAGGAAACACGACTGACTGGATCAACGTCACCAACAGTACTGGCGGCAGTTTCACGTCGTTTGACACGATTCCACTCTACGCCCGTCTTTATTGGGGCAAGGATTGTTGATGGAAAGCCAAGAGGGCAAGGGACTGATCTGTATATAGAGACGCCATCGATATACATATGTATCATGCATGATATCCTGAACGATATGTTGGCTTTCTGGAATGAAGAAGAGAACGTGTTGAGGTATGGCGAAGGAAGTGAGGTCAAGTTTTGGACATCATTGTCCCAAAAGAAGTGATGACGACTGCAATCCAACCATTATTATTATTATTAGACAAGGACCCTGTTCTCTTCGTGAGTGTTGGGGCTAATAGCTCAATCACGTGAGACAGACGAAGGCTGCAGCAGACGTTGCTTTTCTATCTGCGTACGAATGCTTCTTAGCGAAAGCGAAAGCGAGCCAGGTGGAGGTGGGAGATGCCGCTCGGAGGACGGATCGAGGGGCCCGCCCTGCCCTAAAGAGTCGAGGAGAGGGAGGAGCCGACGGCCTGTCCCGTGCTCTGTCATTGGTCAGTCGGACCCTGTGGAACACGCTTCGGGTAGGGGAACTTCACGTCTCCGAGAAGCACGCTCTGTGCGCTGGGCACGCTGGGATCTGGATCTCCAGCCTTAGCGGGAAAGACAGGACGAGTGAAACCACCGGCTCGCCTTCCACAGCAATCTGACGCCTGCACGATGAGGATCCACTCACACACTCGGCTACTGACCGACGCCGTGTCGGACTCTGGACTTTCGAAGTGCCGCCGGCAACGTTTCCCCCATCAATGGTCAATGGGTCCAATCGTGATTTCAAGCTGAGTACGAGCCTACGAGGCTGAACACCCCCGGGTCCGTGATGAGAGCACTGTCGTTGTCTGTGTAGAGCAAGGGGCCGTCGTCAACATACTGTGATGGCATGATCTGGGAATATCTTCACCATGAGCCACTTTCACGGTCATATGAGCAGAGCGGTACGGGTCCGAATCGATGGGCGCTTGTTCCTGCGCTCCAACAAACGCTCAAGGACCCGAGATTGGGGGACTTGGGGATCTCGGAGGGGAATTTGGAAATGTCGTCATCTCAGTTTCGCGGTCTAACAAATCGTCCGTTTGCCCATGTCCTATCGGTAGGCTGCCGTAGCGACGGAGTTCCCGACCGAGTGCTGGTTGCTGGATCTTCCATGCGACGCCCTGGCCGCCTTCGGGCTAATGAGAGCTTGTCCCCTCTCCCGGATCTATGTATCTGGTCGACCCGAGCCTGAGAGTGAGCTTTACAAAAGCCAAAGATCTCGCTCCTTCCCTTAGCCTGTAATGTTCGTCGAGGCCTCGGGTTGACCTATCCCTTTCTCCTATCCAACGCTACCGGAGCCATGACAATCCAACGGCAGGGCTCTTGGAGCTACCCATCCGTGGGTAGCGGTGCTGGGGATGATCTCTATCGGACTGTTTCCACTGCTCTCTCGCGGACATTCAGCGCCGGGAGGAAGTCGAACGACGACAGACCTGAACAGGATTCCAGCGACGGCGATGAGTGGACCAGAAAGACCGAGGACTGGAGGATGATGGATGAGATCAAGGAGATATCAAAAGCATCAAAAGACAGGAAAATAGGCGTCACATGGAAGGATCTGACCGTCAAGGGCGTGGGATCAGATACCGCCATCCAGGAAAATGTGCTGAGTCTCTTCAACATACCTGCCCACATCAAAGAAAACCGGAAACCGAGTCTGAACACCATCATCGACAACAGCCATGGATGCGTGAAGCCGGGAGAGATGTTACTGGTCCTCGGTCGGCCCGGAGCTGGGTGCACCACGTTACTGAAGATGCTCGCCAATCGACGACTGGGCTATGCTGAAATCTCTGGCGACGTCAGATACGGCTCGATGGATGCCAAGGAGGCGAAGAAGTATAGGGGTCAGATCGTCATGAACACCGAAGAAGAACTGTTTTTCCCGACGCTCACCGTAGGCCAAACCATTGACTTTGCGACCCGTATGAAAGTCCCACACCGCCTTCCAGAGGGCATAACAGACCCCAAAGAATACCAGCGCATGAGTCGCGACTTCCTCCTCCGCTCAATGGGCATTGAACACACGCACGAGACCAAAGTCGGCAACGAGTTCGTCCGTGGCGTGTCCGGTGGCGAGAGAAAACGAGTATCCATCATCGAGACAATGGCCACAAGGGGCTCCGTTATGTGTTGGGACAACTCGACGCGAGGTCTCGATGCCTCTACCGCCCTTGAATACACTCGCTGCATCCGCGCAATGACCGATGTCCTCGGACTCAGCTCCATCGTCACACTCTACCAGGCCGGCAACGGTATCTATGACCTCTTCGACAAAGTCCTGCTCTTGGACGAAGGCAAGCAGATCTACTACGGGCCAATGCACCAAGCAAAGCCTTTCATGGAAGATCTCGGCTTCCTATATACTGACGGTGCGAATGTTGCCGACTTTCTGACGGGTGTCACCGTGCCTACTGAGCGCCGCATTGCGCCTGGTTTCGAAGATCGCTTCCCTCGAAATGCCGATGCCATCCGCGATATCTATGACAAGACTACTATCAAATCCAACATGGCTGCAGAATATAACTACCCGGAGACCGAAGAGGCCATAGCACTCACCAAGGAGTTCCAGGAGCACGTCCAATACGAGAAGCACCCGAGCCTGCCCAAGAGCTCGCCTTTGACAGTAAGCCTCGTCACCCAGATCAAGGCCGCCGTCGTCAGACAATATCAGCTCCTATGGGGCGACAAGAGCACCTTCTTTATCACTCAAGGCTCAAACATTTCGATAGCACTTATTGCCGGCTCTCTCTTCTACAACGCACCCGACAACACCTCTGGGCTCTTCGCAAAAGGCGGTTCCATCTTCTTCACTTTGCTATATAATGCGCTCTCGGCCATGTCCGAAGTTACAAGCTCATTCGCTGCGCGCCCTGTCCTGGCTAAGCATCGCGGATTCGCACTGTACCATCCCGCGGCGTTCTGCTTGGCTCAAATCGCCGCAGACATACCTCTCATCTTCGTTCAGGTCACGTTTTGGTGTGTTCCTGAGTACTGGATGACCGGTCTCCAGGGAACCGCATCGGCCTTCTTCACCTTCTGGGCGATCGTATTCGCAAGTGCCATCTGTATGACATCCTTCTTCCGCATGATCGGAGCCGCGTTTCCGACGTTCGACTCAGCCTCTCAGGTCTCTGGCTTCATGATCTCCGCGTATGTTATGTACGTCGGCTACATGATCCCGAAACCCAACATGCATCCGTGGTTCGTGTGGATCTACTGGATCAACCCGCTGGCGTACGCATTCGAGGCGCTATTGGGCAATGAATTTGGCGGCACAACCATTCCTTGCGTCAATGCCAACCTCGTTCCCCTCGGCCCCGGGTATAACGACTCGAACTTCCAAGCCTGCACGGGCGTGAGAGGTGCTCCTCTCGGACAAGCTTCTTTGAGCGGTGACGACTACCTGGCCGGCCTCTCCTACGATGCTTCCAACATCTGGAGAAACTTTGGCATCCTCTGGGCCTGGTGGGTGTTTTTCGCTGCCGCCACCATCTTCTTCACCAGCCGATGGAGCCAGATCTCGGGCAACTCGGGCTTTCTAGTCATCCCACGCGAGAAGGCGAAGAAGGTCAAGTTCTTGACTTCTGACGTCGAATCGAAACCTTCCGGGGACGAGAAGATTCGCGCCGGTGATGAAAAGGCAGTTGGGGAGAAGGAAGCCAGCATTGACAACCAACTCGTCCGCAACACCTCCGTCTTTACGTGGAAGAACCTGACGTACACTGTCAAGACACCATCCGGTGATCGTGTCTTGCTGGACGACGTGCAAGGATGGGTCAAGCCTGGTATGCTCGGCGCTCTCATGGGTTCGTCCGGTGCAGGCAAGACGACGCTGCTGGATGTCCTCGCGCAGAGGAAGACGGACGGCACGATCAAGGGAAGCATTCTCGTTGACGGTCGCGAACTCCCCGTCTCTTTCCAACGCTCGGCTGGGTATTGTGAACAGCTCGATGTCCACGAGCCCCTCGCTACCGTCCGAGAGGCTTTGGAGTTCTCTGCTCTGCTCCGCCAAAGCCGCGATATCCCTCGCGAGGAGAAGCTGAAGTACGTCGACACAATCATCGATCTTCTGGAGATGCACGACATCGAGAACACTCTGATCGGCACGACTAGCGCTGGTCTATCCGTCGAACAGCGAAAGCGCCTCACGATTGGAGTAGAGCTCGTCTCCAAGCCAAGCATTCTGATCTTCCTCGACGAGCCTACGAGCGGTCTCGACGGCCAGGCTGCCTTTAACATCGTCCGTTTCTTGCGCAAGCTCGCCGACGTTGGCCAAGCCGTTCTGGTCACCATCCATCAGCCTTCCGCCTCCCTGTTCGCACAGTTCGATACTCTTCTCCTTCTCGCCCGAGGAGGCAAGACGGTCTATTTTGGAGACATTGGAGAGAACGGCTCGACGATCAAGAGCTACTTCGGCCGCTATGGCGCTCCTTGCCCTCCCAACGCCAACCCTGCGGAACACATGATCGACGTCGTGTCGGGCAGTTTCAGCAAAGACCGCGACTGGAATCAGGTCTGGCTCAGCAGTCCCGAATACGCTGCAATGACCACGGAATTGGACCACATGATTGAAGATGCCGCGTCCAGGCCGCCGGGTACCACGGACGACGGCCACGAGTTCGCCACGTCCATCTGGACGCAGATCAAACTCGTCACGCACCGCAACAACCTCTCGCTGTACCGCAACATCGACTACGACATGAACAAGATCGCCCTGCACATCGGCTCCGCCCTCTTCAACGGCTTCACCTTCTGGATGATCAACGACAGCGTGCAATCGCTCCAGCTCCGCCTCTTCACCATCTTCAGCTACATCTTCGTCGCGCCGGGCGTCATCGCGCAACTGCAGCCCCTCTTCCTGGACCGCCGCGACATCTTCGAGGTGCGCGAGAAGAAGTCCAAGATGTACCACTGGTTCGCGTTCGCGACGGGGCTCATCGTCAGCGAGATCCCGTACCTCGTCGTCTGCGCCATCCTCTACTTCGCCTGCTGGTACTACACCGTCGGCTTCCCGGCGGACTCGGACAAGGCGGGCGCCGTCTTCTTCGTCATGCTCCTGTATCAATTCATCTACACGGGCATCGGGCAGGCCATCGCCGCGTACGCGCCCAACGCCGTCTTCGCCTCCCTGGCCAACCCCCTCGTCATCTCCATGCTCGCCTGCTTCTGCGGCGTCCTCGTCCCCTACGACCAGATGCAGGACTTCTGGAAATACTGGCTCTACTACCTCAACCCCTTCAACTACCTCATGGGCAGCATGCTCGTCTTCACCACTTTCGACGCCCCCGTCGTCTGCCGACGGTCCGAATTGGCCATCTTCGATACGCCCAACGGCCAGACGTGCGCGGAATACCTGGCGGGCTACTTGCGAGGGTTCGGAGCGCGGACGAACCTGCTGAACCCGGACGCCAGGACGGGGTGTGAGGTGTGTCAGTACCGCACGGGCGCGGACTACCTGTACACGCTGAATCTGCATGACTATTATTTCGGGTGGCGGGATGCGGGGATCGTGGCGCTGTTCGCGTTCAGTAGCTATGGGTGTGTGTATGCGTTGATGTGAGTTGCTTTCCTCATGCCAGAAAAATAGGCCCCTATGAAGGGGAATAATGAATGAATGATGATTTGCTGACTATGACGATAGGAAACTGAGGACCAAGGCTAGCAAGAAGGCGGAGAAGTAGGCGAGCGATGGGAAGAGGAAGAGGAAGAGGGAGAGGGAAGGCGATAATAGTAAATCTGTGTGAATTTTAGCGATGGCGTTGGGATCGACTGTTCGGGTTGAACGGGGATTGAAAGAGACGGCTGTCCATTGAAACGACGAAGAGAATAGAAATGGAACATTAGATCCTATCATGGCAATGCGTAGAGATATGCCATGTCATGTCAGTTCACTCGCTACTACTCGCTATGGCAAGATTCACCGGACCGAAAAAGAAGAGGGGTTCTTTCTTTCCCCGAGAATTCCGTCGGAATGTAAGGTAAGGTACCATGAGGTGGCAATGGGTTGTCTACCTTACGTGGACCCAGGATGTATGTCCTCCTGCAACCGCCAGATCTGCAGTGGTGGTGGTGTGGTTGTGACGGAGAAGCGGGCATGCCGAGATACCCTACTACAGTCTACTACAGGCACCGGCGCGTGTCATCAAATCATAATGCCCATCACACTCACATCATCGCTGGCATTTTCCCCCTCCGCCCAAGCGAGCGAGCGTGTGAGAGGTGGCTTTTGGAGCGGGAGACACGGATTGCCGCTGTCGTGGTCGGGAGGGAGGGACAGAGGAGGCCCGGCCGGCTGACGTGCATCTTGTCCTGCATATCGCTCGCTCTGTAACTTTTCGCCGTGCAGGAAGCGTGACGGCGAGGCCCCGAACGAGACGAGAGGTATGATAGTAGATAAGAATATACGGCGACGCGGAGGAGAAGATGGTGGTTGAATATGGTGGTGGTATCGGCCGCAGCCTGATAAGTCAGGAGTATCGTCATGGACCCTCTTTGGCTTGCGTCTCCGTTGTTGCCTCGTGATTAGTATTATTACTGTCTGGTGGCTTGGGCTTGATGAGCAAATTGCGGGCATCCCTCCTCCTCCTCCTCCTCCTCCTCCTCGGATGCCCGGTGGTATACCGTATATTGCGAGTATATGAGCTTGACCAAAGGGTCTTGGGTCGGACTACTATCTTATGGGGCCACAGGGCCAGGGGTTTAGATTGTTTCGGAGGGGTGGTTTGCTCTCTACTAGCTTGATGAGTCAGTTAGGTTGTTGAAGATTAATCTGTGGCAATTTCCAGGCGGTGCGGCCGGCGGTGGAAAAGTTGGCCTTTATCACACAGCTTCACAGCTTCACAGCCTCCTCCGCCTGCGCATGCCATGTCTTCTTTTGGTATTATTATTATTATTATTATTATTATTATTATTATTATTATTATTATTATTATTATTATTATTATTACGGCCATGCGGCGACATTGGGGATGGGGCGTTATTTTCCGTTGGTGTGATGGAGTGGTTGCACAGTTGCGAGAGACGATCCGGCTTCCAGCCGACGAGAGCCGCTTCGCGTGGGTGGTCCACGTGCCCACGCATGCAAATTGCAGATCTCGCGGGCAGGTCTCGGCAGTGATATCGCCAGCGGTACTAGATTTTCTGCTGATGAGATGAGGCTTATTATGTTGTTGGGCAATTGCAGGGCAGGCGCTACCGATCGACATACACAGCGTATGACGACAGCCTGGCGCTGTGCGACGGGTCCCGCCGTGGTTCACGCGGCCTTTTGCCTCATGACAGGCACGAGCACCGAGGGGGAGGGAGAGGGAGAGGGAGGGTAGTGTGGTAGGGCATAAGCAAAGTAGTGAAATGATTCATCGACCATGGTGGCACAGGTGGTTCAACCCGCACCGTGCGTAGAGACGCCCGCCCGTATAACATGGGAATGGTGGGAGGGGTTCTGCGCGCGGACCGTCAGATGGAAGGATCGTGTTCGAGAGCGGACGCTTGGCGTGAGGCGGTGCGGTCGGCGGCCCTGCACACTACTATGTACTGTGGCCCTGAGAGTGAGATGAGTGTTTCGCTCGAAACAGAGCACTGCAGCGCCCTACTGCACAGCACGGCAGAGCACTCGCCAGCGCGGCCGGGCGGGATCGGCCCGTCGGACAGCAGACCACGGCTCCCCTGCAATCTTAATCCCGTCCGCCCGCCCGCCCCGGCCAAACCTACAGCCAGACGGGAAGGCACCACTCACAACTTGGCGGCCGCGACTGCTGCTGCTGAAGTCGTCCTCCCTCCTCCCATCCAACCCAACAACACCACCGCCCTCCTCGCCGCCACCGCCCCCGCCCCGCCCCGCCCTGTCCGCGCAAGCTCTCCACCTCAACCCACGGCATTCGGTCCACTCCGCCGTCGACGAGAGCGACCACCGACTTCCCTCTCCGCCCCGCGACCGCCCATCCCTTTCTTCCAATCCCATCCCATTCCATACCATACCATACCACTCCACCTTGCGCTCAGATACGCACACCACACTCGCTTGAACCGAAGACCACATTTCTCCCTCCTCTTCTCCCATTCTCCCATTCTTACGGCCTTCTAATATCCACACCTCGCCAAGAGCCATCCGTCCGTCGTCGCGAAGCTCCAGGACTCTCATCACCAGCCGCACCGCACCCACCCTCCAAGGACGCGCATTGTACCGCTCCGCCAAGCCTCACGGCGCGTCACCCGCGAGAACATCTCCTGCTCAAAGGCAGTCCGACGACCAAGTAATAGGGCTGGCTCCCGAGCAATATCCCCCCTTCAAAGAGCCCGCTTTGTCTGCTTCTACCCGCCTCACCGGCTCCTCTTTGTTGCTCGCCGCCCATCCGCACACGCGAAATCACACTCAATCACGGCGCCAACATAGCCTCTCGCACTTGACCCCTCCCTTCGACTCTCTCTTGGCCTGTCTGCCTCTTGCGCGCCGTCCATCTCCAACTACCGACATTCCTTTGCAACGCGACAACCACCGACTTCGACTGGAGGATGACTTGAATCCTTCCCCACACAAAATCAAACACACGCACCACAACTTTCCGTTGCTCGCGTCCTTGACCAGCAAGAGCCCGAACACCTGTGGCACTCGTCACTGTACACTCGTTTACACCCAACTACAGACCGTGAGTCGGAGGCCGCCGTGGGGAATGCGACATTGAGCTAACGACCTGCAGTCAACACCTGTTTCCACTTGACATATTCGAGTCTATTCTAGACCTTAATCTTTTTCACCATGAGGCCCGCCACCACACTATGGACAGCCGCCTTTGCGGTCATGTCCCTGCACGGCCCTTTTACCCTCGCGGAGGCTGCGCCCGCACACCCAGACCAGGATCGGCCCAAGTACTACTTTCCCAGGCATGTAAAGAGAAATTACCCCAACATCACAGCCATCACACACGAATCATCGACAACTCCAGAAAGCACATCGAGCACATCTTCGCAAGCCTCCAGCCCAGATGGTGAAGCAGGGGGTTCGTATATGCCGCCCGTACCCGTGAGTCTGCCGGCGAGCTTTTCATTGACCAGCACTACTTCCTATGTGCCTCCGCAAAACACCTCGACCACAACCACATCCTCTTCGACCTCGTCGTCCAGCTCGAGTTTGCCACCCTTGATTACATCGCAAAGCGTAGAGACGACCGCTCCACACACGACCACAAAACCGACGAGCACAAAACCGAGCGCTGGCTCTTATGGAGGAAAGCCCACCGACGAGGTTCAACCGACTCCCCGCCCCTCTTCCGAGTCCAAGACATCGAGAATTGCGTCGGAGACATCTTTTACTTCTGAGCCCAGCGGGGAGCCCACAACCCGCAAGCCTACAACAACTGAGAGCAGCAAAGCCGACACGACGACAACCGACACCTCCGGAACCTCTGGCCCGCTGTCGATACCAGGAACTGGAACATCAAAATCCACATATCAACCCAGTGCGAATGGCATGCCAACGTCGGTAGTCCAGCCAACTGCGTCTCCTACGTCCACTGACGGGGGATTGCTTGGTGGACTCCTTGGAACTGGCTCGTCGTCTCCCCAATTCACGTATCAGCCAAGTGAATCTACGGAATCTTCGTCGTCGTCCCGACAGTTCGTCTACAGCCCGGAGCAGACTGCTGGGACCCCAAAGCGTCCTGGCTCCGCCGGAACCACAGGTGGAGTCTCGGGAGGCGAGAGTGTTTCTCCGACCGCAAGCACCGCATCCGATGAGACGTCATCTTCGACATCTCGACAGTTCGTCTACAGCCCAGAGGAGACCACCGGGACTTCAAAGCGTCCTGGCTCCGCCGGATCCACAGGTGGAGTGGTGGGAGGCGAGAGTGTTTCTCCGACCGCGAGCACCGCATCCGATGGGACGCCATCTTCGGCAAAGACAACCAGCTCCAGCCATCCTCTGCTCGTGGGCCTCTCGACGATCATCGAGAACACTGCCATCCTCACTCCCACCTCCTCCAAGGCACCCGAGTTTACTTACAAGCCAACTGGGACAGACAACTCCACCTCGAGCGAAGCTGGACCGACTGGGACGCGGGAGAGCTCGAGCGGTACGGAACCAGCGTACGCCGCCACTGGTACATCTCCCACGCTGGGTTTGCCCACGGCGACGCCTCCCGCAAATACCACAAGCAATGGAGGAGGGGTGAGCAGCGTCGTGTCTTCTATGGCCTCTCAGATCTCGAGCGGGGTGTCTTCGGCGCTGTCAGAGGCAACTGCTACCAACACCACGGCCGGGTTTGGTTTGCCGTTGGCGACCGATGCATCCCAGAAATTGTCCGCGCTCGCTTCATCTCTCAGCGTTGAGCTCTCCAGCATTGCTGCCACCGCTTCTGATTCCCGGGTCTCCAAGTCGCTGGCCTCCGAGTTCTCTGGCATTCTTTCCAGTGCTGCTTCGTCGTTGGCCGAAGCCACCGCGACCTCGACCAGGCCCTCGGCCGTGAGCGCCACCGCGACCTCATCCTCCATCACGGGCACAGAAACCTCGTCTGGTAGCTACACGTCCAGCACTTCCACGGGCACTTCCGGTGTGCCGGTCGTGCCGGTGCCACTTACAACGCCTTCTGGATCTTTGAGCATGTCGCATCCGGGATCCTCCACCAACGAGACCGAGATCGCAACAGCGACTACGAGCTCTGGTGTTGCCGGTATTACGTATTCGCCTTCCATTCATCTGACCACCGGTGCTTCCTTGACGCTCCCCTCAAGCTCATTGACTATCAGCTCTTCTAGCTCCACCAACGCGACAGCCGTCATCATTCCCATCAACACCTCCTCCGGAATCAAGACCCAGGAGAGCTCGACCGAGTCTGCCACGTCGAGGGAAATGACCTTGACGCATGAGCCAACATCCACCGTGGAGGCAACCACCACGTCGAGCACGCCGAAGACCGCCGCTGAGACCACGACAGCCGCCCCGACCACGACAGCCGCTCCTACCACTTCCAAGGCTCCACACTCGATTGAGCCGACTGGCAGTGACTCGGCTACGGTATTCGTTGTCCCGACCTCGCTCGTGTATGCTCCAGCTACCACAGCCACTCCCACCGCGACGGAATCCGAATCCAGTGGTAGCGTGTCGGTGGACAGCACCCCTACCTCGGTGGCTACCGGTCTGCCAACATACATGCCTCGTTTCGTCCAGCCGCCCAATGGCATGCCAACGCCGCCTGCCAACTCTACCCTCATCCAGGTCGGTTTCAACTATGGCCTCAACTGGCCTTTCGTCATCGGTACGGACACCTCTGCCAGTCAGATCTTCACCTACCTCCCCATGGGCATTGCGAATGGTCTTGGTATCAAGGTGGAGCAATGCAAGATGGCTGGTCTGATGCCATACGACACCACCGCTACCCTGAACTACATCACCACTCTTGCTCAGGCCTACATTCCCTCCACCCTGGTCGACCAATTGCAGCTTGATCTGAAGACGCCCGTCTCGCCAGTGTACAAGAACGCGAACCCCGCGGTCCATATGCTCATGTCCATGATCAACCCGACCATCCCCATTCTCCCTGGTGCGAACATGGAAGACTCTTCTCGGTCCAAGTCTGGCAACAGCAACCCACAGGCTACCGAGGCAGGCAAGGGCTCCGGTGGCGCGCCCATTGGCGGCGACTCCGGTGCATCTCAATCCGTCAAGGGTACGTCGGTCGGCATTGGTGTCGGTGCCGTTTGTGGTGCTGCCGTCTACGCGGCTGCCATGATCTACGTCGCACGTCGTTATCGCAAGAAGCGCGCATCCCATCAGCGCACCAGCTCCGTCCCCACCACTGGCGAGATGACTCAGAGGTCACCCGGTGTCCTTTCCGGAGGAGGCATGGGCAGCTATTTCATGTCGGGCGCCAACGGTCGTGGGTCGGGCATGACGAACGGAAGGAGCAGCGGAGGCAGAAACAGCGACGGCACCGCCGGAAGCAGTAACAACGGCCGCAGCGTACGAGACCAAGGCATCAGCGCGCCCATCATGGCGGAGAATAGCTTGGGATGGACTTGAAAGAAAGAAAGAATGAAAGAAAGAAAGAAAGAAAGAAAGAAAGAAAGAAAGAAAGAAAGAAAAGAAGAGAGCTGCATTTCACGAGACCCGATCTTGATGTAATAAGAAAAAAGAGCTTTTTGTTGATTTTTGTTCTCTTCAGGATCTCCCTCGGCTGCCGAAAGCGAGCGCCGGATAGGAAGAGGGGAAGGGACAGAAAGGAAAGGAAAGAGCGAAGAGCACAGCACAGCACAGCACAGCGCAGAGCTGCATTGCTTAAATCTTTTTTCATCAGCTGCGGACGGAGACGTACCAGCTGCCTTGAATTTTTGACCATGGGCTTTGATGGTCGCTTTCCTTGTTCTTCCTTTTTTTTTCTTAAAAAAAAAAACTTGAAGTGAGAAGGGGGGGATGACCCCCTACCCCCTCGAGCAGCCATGGCTATTTCGATTTCGGACTGGGGGGTGGCAGTTCGATATGTGTGTACATAGATATGAAGAGAGAAGAAAGGAAAGGAAAGGAGAGGAAAGCTTTTTTTTTTTTCTGCTCTGAAAATCTTGATCAATTCCATGTTTTCTTTTCGTCCAACTCGCGCGCGCTCTATGAAGGGGTATATTTTGTTGAAGCTCGCACATGGGCTTCCTCGGTGTTGAAATTTTCTCTCTCTCTCTCTCTCTCTCTCTCTCTCTCTCTCTCTCTCTCTCTCTCTCTGTGTGTCTCTGTGTCTCTCTGTCTGACTCTCCATCTTAACACCAAAGCACACACCTCATGAGCAACATCATGTGATATTTCTCTCATTCTCCACGCCATCCACATACGTACTCAATCGCCCCATGCTCAGCCTCTTCACATCGTCCCCCAGGGGAGTCACCGGCCGCGAGAGTTCCCTCTTATACAGCGCAATACTATCCCTCCACGCGACGTATTCCGAATCCGCGTAGCCTATGACCTCGGCAATCTGGGAACTCTTGACGCCGCGGATACGCTTAATCTCCGCGGCCGAGTAGTTCACGATGGCCTTGCCCACGTCTTCGCCCTGGTCCAGGGGGGCATCGCGGGAAGGGAGGACGATGAGGCGAACGCATTCGTGTTGGCCGAAGTGGCCCTCGAGGTCGATGATTCCGACGGGGAGCAGGCCTGCCTTGGCCGCGATGGCGGTGTGCGCTCCTGAGTCGATGTAGAGGGTTCCGTGGGGTGCGAGGCCATGGAGGAGCCAGAAGTAGCGGTCTCGGATGGGCTGGAGGTCCGGGAGGAAGCGGGTGTGGAGGGGTGGGAGGCCCGGTTCGGAGAGTTTAGGGGAGGAATGGACGCCGTTGACGACGATGTCTGCTTTTTGGAGATGAGGATGGGTCCGTGGTGAGGTTGGAGAGGGAGGGTCCAGGGAGGTGGAGCGGGCTGGGAGTTGGGGGATTTGGTCGATGCTGTTGTGCATGATGTGTGAAGCCGACTTCTGGCCCTCGACGTAGCGGACTATGGCCGTGATGTTGCCCGGATTGCTGCTGCGGGTGATGACCGTTGTCACGCCCGCTGCTGTTGCGAGACGAGCTGCGGTGATCTTGGTCCCCATTCCACCCGTCCCCAGTGAGCTCCCTGCGCTGGCCGTGTCGACTGCTAGCTCGGAGATGTCCTCGACCACTTCTATCGCCTTTGCGTCGGGATGAGTGCGTGGGTTCTTGTCGTAGAGACAGTCCACGTCGGTCATGAGGAAGAGGTAGTCTGCTTGCACCATGCCGGCAGTGATTGCGCTGAGAGTGTCATTGTCTCCGAACTTGATTTCTTGTACGCTCAGGGTATCGTTCTCATTCACAATGGGGATGGCTCCCATGTTTAACAGTTCGACAAAGGTATTCTGTGCGTTGAGGTATTGCGTTCGATCGGCAATGTCGTTTCTCGTGAGGAGGATTTGGGCGACAGGTTGGCGCATATGCATGAAGAGTTGATCCCACATGGCCATGAGCTTGCACTGGCCTATGGCCGCCAATGCCTGCACTTGTGGAAGATGCTTCGGCCGCCGCTCCATGTCGACCTGCCGAAGGGCCATTCCAATGGCTCCCGAAGAGCATATAACGACCCGGTGGCCTTCATGGCGGAGGGCGACGGCGGTCTCGACGATGGTAGAGAGGGTGGAGAGTAATGGCTCGTGGGATTTCTCGTCGACAATACTCGAGGTGCCTGAGGGGGGGGGGGGAAGAGTTAGGATGCTCTGCGTCTGTTTCGAGGGGACGTCCTTACAGGACTTCTCATGTACCGAGCTTGATGACAATGGTGAGATGCTTCTTCATCTTGGCGGCCAGTTGAGGATGGTGTCGGGAGAAGTGGGCTCCGTGGTAGAGACAGTGGGGTGGCAGTGGGGTGAAAGGTACATCCGCTGCTGCTGCTGTCGTCACATGACCGTGTTGGCCATCGTCTCAGCAACAGCCACTCTACAGCAACGTCGACGACAATCTTCAATCACGATTGGTGCCTGCCTTCATTGCTACTCTCCAGCGCAGTAGAGAAATTTCACATGCCATCAAGACGAGAGACCAAAGCTAAAAGTGGACCATCAGGAGGAATGTCCGCCATGCTTGCCCGGTGACGAGGAAGATGAGGACGACGAGGAGCAGGATAGAGTACCATCATGTATTCATTCTCATCAGATGCTGACTCTCTTTCCCACCTCAAGCCAGCTCGCAGTCGCCGTTCCTGGTAGTCACCTCAACGAGTGCACATCAAGGCAAAATGGAACGACGGCCTACACCGCGCCACACGACTCCTGCGACTCTCGAAATGCTGTATGAGACACTTGTTAGTGAGCTCTCATCGGACGTCTCGGGTTGCCGGTGTAGCAGATGATACGAGACGGGAGCTCGCGACTATGTTGTCGCTGTGCCCCTGCCCGTGCAGCTGCAACCCAAGGAGAACGAACACCCCGGTTGCGCTTCCATGTTTCCGGATATTCTTGTGAATTACTGGCCCACAGGTACCGCCCTGGTACCGTCGAGAATTCAAGAAAATAAGATGCATGCTGAGTTGCCTGTGTGATCTCAGTGTAGACTATAGTGTCCATCTCATCAAGCCTGGCAACACGACTGGGCTGACAGTGCGAGTGACAGACAACGGTGCGTAAGGACACAAGGTCTCCATTGGAACTTGGAACTCGGGCAAGATCAGAAGGAATCGCAACAGAAACGAGATTCCCACAGTACAGGACTCAGGACTCCGCCGCAACGCATGAGCGGGAACGATAGACCGGGAAAAAAAAAATGGGGCCACCAACAATGTTTGTTTCCCCTGATGAGCAACCAAACCAAACCAAACCAAGACTTCCTGGTCCGCCGTCTGTAAAAGGGATTTGCTGGCAGGGAGAGACAGTCCGTACCTGACTTCCGCTGCTTTGCTTGGCTTGGCTTGGCTCCCGGTCCAACGGTACATGTACATGTACATGTACATGTATGCGCGCGTGCATCCGTCCTCGCATACATACCATACCCACGCAAAGCACGCAAGATAGATCCCAAACCAAAGGACCGGCCGAAGACGGAAATGAAAAATAATGACCATGGTCTTTTGTCTTGTGTCCGGTATATATGTGTATGTATGGTAAGGGCCTTCGCTTCGTATCCCGAGCGCACCGCACCACGATCCCCCCCCCCCCCCCCACCCATCCTCTCATCACGACTGTAATAATGGGCTCTCCGGCTTGATGGATGGGGATCCGGCCGGATCTGCCGTCGAGTTTTGCAAAAATCTTCATCTGCTTGTCATATTCTTGGGCTAGCATCGTTGGGATTCCGTGGAAAGAGAGAAAGAAAGAAAGAAAGAAAGAAAAGAAAGAACAAAAGAAAGAAAGAAAGAAAGAAAGAAGAAGCTGCAGCCTGCAGGGACACCCGACACCCGACACCCGACGACGAACAACGTATGCACATGCACGCATGCCCTTTGATTAATAAGGTTTTCTATGGAGCGCGCAGCAGCAGCAGCAGCAGCGGATACCTTATGCGGTTCCGGGGGAGTGGAAATGGAAGCAATTGGAGATGGGTACCCGGCATCCAGTTTACGTGTGATAAGGGACGGGCGGGGGGGAAGATGCTTGTGCACAGGTGTGTGTGTTGCATGTGAACAGTAAGTCTAGATGCGTGTGCACAGGTGTGTGTGTTGCATGTGAACAGTAAGTCTAGATGCGTGATGTCCATGGAGGGAGGAAAGCAGCTGTGCTGTGCTGGTAGTACAGTCAAGAATTGTTCAACGGAATAAATGTGATTTACATCGTGAATCTCCGCGAGCGCGGTGCGATCGTCGACACCCGACCGACGCATTGCTGATTTTCCTCCCACCCACATCCCAAACCATTCCCGTTGTTCGCCACCTCGTCCTTCTGGTCCCGTCTCTCACGAGTGCAATCGTACAGGTGCATGTCAGTAGTTTCTCACGCGCAAACATTTGCCGCCGCCGCCGCCGCCGCCGCCCCAAAAGCACCATGCTCAGTCCTCCCAAAAACAATTTCCAACGCCCGCCAATCTCTATGCCCATGAGGTCGATCCGCCTCACCCATCCGTCAAGCGCCTTGCGTATATGCGTGAATGCCCGGTCATCAAATTCGTAACATCAAGGAAAGAAATCAAAATGAGGACTGACTCATTTCGCGCCAAAGAAACCGGCTTGCTGCAAGCGTAATTGGTTAGCAAACTTGGTCCTTGTCGGAGGGATTGCGTCACGACAACATACCAGGCAGGCCTCACAGGCATCACCCGGTCCGCCTCCCAGGACGTACCCTTGGCAATTCCGCGCTGCGTAGTAATAGCAGCGCTGGCATTTCAATTCCCCTCCGGATGAGCGAGTCGATTCCGTGCGTGATCTTTTCGATCGTGATTGGACTCGCGGTGGATGCGACGGGACTGGTCGGACCGCTGCGGCGGGTTGTAAAGGTGGTGCTTGGCCAGGAACAGCAGGTAAGGGTCGCTTCGCGTAGGTGCTTATCGCTTGTGGCGGTGGAAAGCTGGTCTGAAGCTTTGGGAGCGAGGGCCGTCGTCCATTGTTGCCTTGTGCCTCGGCGAAGGGCAGTGTTGGGGCGGAGATTGGTGGGAGAGGAGGCGATGGCGGTGTAGTTGCGCTCGTGGAGGGTCGTGGGTATTGATATTCGTCGGTTTGAGGGTAAGTTCGTCGATTGAGCACGGTCCCCAGTCCCCATCTCCGGCGGGCGCCGAGGAAGGACTTCTTGCTGTGAGTGCTGAAAGTATCGCTCTTGTCCTCTTCCAGAAAGAGTGACAGTGGCCTGGATGATGGATATGCTGATCGGAGGTCATACGAAGAGGCAGTGCTGCTGCAGGAGACGCTTGAAGTCGACGAGTGTCCCGGAGGCGTGGTTGGGAGGTCTCTGAAGAGGTTGTCGAGATAGGCGGGTCGTTGTAGAGACATGGTCATGGTATCGATCGCTCTCGGGATGTGTATTTGAAGGGTTGGGGAGAGTGGTGAAGGCCGAGATGGAGCGGCGAGAGGGTCGGGGGTCCCGTCGCAATGGCCAAGCGATGGTGGTGGGAGTTGTTGAAGAAGTGCAGGCGGGCGGAAGCGAACGAGTGGATGGTGCACACCGGGTGTATATCGCTGTCGAGTATGGAGTCGCTGATGATGCTCTCAGAGGTGTGGGCGACGAGACGCAGGCGCAGGCGCGCCAGTGGTAATGGGTAATGGCTTGCTTGAGTGGTAGAGAGGTAGGGAAGTAAAGGCCCCTGCTCGACCTCCTCTTCCCGTGGGCTGGTGATAAGGATAAGCTCGCAGGAGGTGTCTTAGCTCTTTGCGCCATCAACTCAAAGGACCCTAGAGGGAGAAGATTGCAACGCGCTGGGACATGGGCTCCGAGGGGCATGGATCGACTGGTACTGTGCTGTGCTATGCTGGGCTGGGCTTGGCTGCAGAATGACGCGAAAGTGGACGGCAGTTGGGGATGTTGCATGCGATGATAGCCGAAAGCAGCAGCGGTGGCCCGGCGGTAGGCCAGCGGCAGGGCAGCGGTCGGCGAGCGTCGATGAGATGAGCCGGGTATTGATGTGAGGAGAGACACAAGGAGGTGAGAACAGGATCACTCGGTGGTGGTAGCAGTGAGTAGTGAGCTTCGTTTCTCACACTTGAAGCAGGCGCTAGCGACACTACCCGTGTCACGGTGCGTGTACTATACCGTACCTGTACCTGTGCGTGTACCTGTGCGTGTAGTGTACACCTGTGCAGTGTGTGTGCGTGCGCGGTGCGGGTGCGGGTCTGGGTGCGGGTGCGGGTGCATGCAGGGGCGATCCCGCGCGGATGGAGATATTCAGGATACCCGTCGGGGATGCGGTGCCACGACTCCCGTCTACCTCCTTCCCTCTTCCGTTCCTTCCTCTCCTTTCTCCTTCCTCCTTCCTCTCTCTCTTATACAGCGACATGGTGGAAGGTCAGATTCAGCGTGTGGCGTGGCGGGGCGGGTGATGGCAGCCTTGGATACATCCATCTCATTCCCGCCTTGGCTAGCACGACCGACCTGGGTGAGACGAGCCCATCCCGTACTGGTCGTCGTCGAGGTGCGCAGTGTGCAGCGAAGGTGTCGGCACGAGCAGGACAGGCACAAGCGTGAAACACCCTGCACCTCGACCCCGCCATGCCCCGATACCGCCGCGATCCCGTCGTCATGCCATGTCTCGCCGCCTCAAACAAGCACCGCCATCCATACCCGAGTATTCCACATGTGCACATGCCAGCTGCCCGGCGCGCGGCTGTATCGCCGGTGCATCGTCGCCGGCGTGAATTGCTGCGACGCGACGACCAACCTGGCCGTAACCGTAACTCGGCGAGAAATCGAGTGCGATCGGGGGGCCGGTGTCCGTCAGCCGCCGACACGTGCTGCAACTCGCGCCGCTAAGCTCGACCACTCGACTTTCTCCCCGGCCCAAGGCAGCTCAACGTTGCTAGCGTGCATATCATCCATCTCCTGCGGGTCTTGTCCCCCCGATCGGCAATACCAGGGCGGGTCTAACACTGTCTACGCTGTGTTGGCTGTGTCTACACACCACGTCATGATTCAATACTTCAGGCAAGCAGTGGATGATTCTCCCTCTCTTTGCACGTCGGCTTCGGTGCGAGAGGACCGGCCAGATCCAGATACTGGCCGAGATATCGCCATGTTACGCCTGCCAACTGCGGAACCAACGGTCAGAGGGACTGCGAGCTTTGCCTACACAGCCCTCGTATATCCGATGAGAAAGGCCCCGATAGCCTCGTGTGTTGGCCCTCCTTCTCCACAGCAGGCCGAAGACACGGTGGTCAAGGCGAATTCCTCAGATCCGAGTCTCACAGCCCGTCTTGCCGTGGATATGTGATGGTGATATCGGCTCAAAAGTTCGCCAGCCGCTAAGCCGGAGAAGCCGCGGTTGCCCTACTACCTACCCTGTGTGCTGTGTACCTCCTGCCATCTCTCATCGACCGTCATCTGAAACAGCCCCGAGCTTGGACAGCGCAACACTTCAAGACTCCTCCAGAAGACTTCCGCCTGCCGATCGCCCTTTTCGCATCCGCATAACACTTCCAAGTTCACAGCGCATGGATTCCACGGACGAGATCTCGATCCTGAGCCTTGGCTTTGCGGAGAGAGCTGTCTTCCTTGTCACACTTGACTTCTCGCCAACTCTCACCTCCTTCTTCTCCTGATGATGATGATGATGATGGCAGAGGAGACGGAACTCTTTCCCGGTAGCACTGGTCGCTCGTTCCTTGCTGCTCGCCGCCGACTACGCGGAAACCCGTGTTACCAGAGTAGTGTTTCCAGCATGTGAGAAGGAGTGATAGTGATGACCATCCTGGCAGTCACCATCACAACGAGATCTTCAAAGAGCGTTGTTGACCCCTTTCGAACGAGCTCATGGTTGGCCTGACGAGCAGCACCCTGAAAACCCTTCGAACCGACGTTGAAGAAGGTTTTCCATCGCGGCAAAACAACCCTCTTGTTGCTACCGTGGTCTGGACTGCGACCCACATCGACATCAGAGAACTTTCTGTCGTCGCAGGACGCAACGGCGATCTACACCAAGAGCCTGGGTTCATGAGTCGGATGCATTCCATCTCGCACGCTGGGCGAACGAGCAGGAAGCCAACACCGGCGTTGGACTTGTCCGTCACAACCACGCGAAGATGTGCTCTGGATGATCACAAGCATTCGTCGGTAGAAGCTGTCATCGTAATAGGCTGGACGACTTTGCCGCGGGTTGCTGCAACTATTGCCAAGAGAAGCAGTTATATCTAACTTGGTATTTTCGGTGTCTGCCTCCGCTGGCTGGGAAAGACATGGCTGCGCTGCTCTGCCCGGTCGACTCAAGATGCACTACTACCTGTGCTCGGAGTTCACGCTAAGGCCAAGAAATGCCGAAGAACATTTCCTGACGGCGCGCACTCAACTGTCATGACTCGATCCAGGATCGATGCCCAACCGCGGAGGCGGCTCCAACCAGGTCATCATTCCGGGAGGAGATAGTTCTGTGCACAGTGTGTAGTGTGTATGACCATCGACAACGGACCGTTATTCTCACTCGCAGCCGCTGCCACGCGAGAAGGCTGAGATGAATGACACGAGTGAACCGTTGCAATTCCAGAATAATCTGCCTGGCCCACAATACACATGGAGAGGAGTCCGAGCGGCAGCCACGCTCGTAAAAGACCATACGCACGTTGGGACTCCAACGTCCCAAGCTCATCACCATACCTACGTTTCTGACAAGATGAACCAACTCCCAAGGGTTGCCATGACAACGGAACACCCCTTCGCTACAGACACCAGAAAGCCTTCCTTTTCCTTCATCCCCTGGCCCGCCACTGGTTTGGTGCCATGACAAGGCAGTTCTGCGCATCCTGCAGCGGCAAAAGAACGACAGGTCCCCGGAATAGACGAAACGAGCACAGCTTCCCTTCCTTCCTCATCACACACTGCGACAGCAACCGCGGCTCGACAAGACAACGACGTCTTTGTCGATACGTTCGTTCTCGACCCAACGTTTCCTCATTACAGACCAAAATGACACAGACATCTCAGCATAACGTTCGTTCAAAAGATAGTAAGCGTGCTACGTGCGCACATACATATTTGTTCTGATGCTACGTGCGCACATACATATTCTAATGCTCCGTACGCACATACAGATTTTTACTCAATCGGTCACCCATCACCGCCGCCGCCGCCGTTCCCCAAATGCGAAGGTATATACACTCGTGATATCTCGAACTGCAGCTCCCCGGCCACGGGGTTAGGGAGTTCCACATCCTCGCAACTAGCATCAACAACATCAGCAACAAAAAACAGCAACAGCAGCACCAGCACCGGCAACATAAAAATGCCAAAAAAATTTGCATCGTACAGAAAACAGAAAAAAAAAAAAAAAGCAGGGTATCACTAATGCCTCCCAAATCCCAAATCCCCAATTTGTAAAAATCGAAACAAGAAAGACCAAAAAAAAACCACATTGCTAATATCATAGATAAAAAAAAAAAAAACGCCCACAGGTGTCATATTTCCCCTTTTTCCCTTATGCCCACTTTTTCTGAGTCCTGTTTGTTGTGAGTGTGTGAAGATGAAGAAGAAGTTTTTGTTTCCTTGACCTCCCAATTTCGTGCCGTTCCCGTCCCAATGCAGCAAAAACACACACACACACACACACACACACACACACACACACACACACACACACACACACACACACACACACACACACACACACAAGTTAAATGCGTGCAACAACAACAACAGACTCGCCTCCTTTCTCCTCCAAGTCGGAGTCGGAGAGAGAGAAAAAAAAAAAAGGGCGCCGACGCTTGTTGGAGAAAGCAAAGGGAACCGCCAAATGCATGCCGTGCCATGCCATGCTCCCTCCCCGCAATCACGATGCACCACCAGCAGCCTTGACTTCCTGATCCCCGGGCAAGAGCAATTCGATGCAGAGCTGGAACATATCCGCCGCCTCATGCAGAAGCTCCCACCGCGGTTGGCGGAAGATATCCCTCAGCAGGATCAACATGCCCACGCATTCGTTGCGATCGTGCAGGCCTTCCAGCTCCTCGGGCGTCGCGACGCCGCCCATGCGGATAAGGTAGTTCTGCATGTCGTACACTTGCAATTCGCGCGACTTGACCTTGAAGTGGGGAGGGTTGATGGCGCCGTCGAGCGCGTAGCCGTACGACCAGACGATGAGCATCGCGAAATAGACGATCCACGGTCGGTTCAACAGGTAGTCGTCGCGGGCACTATAGGTGAAAGAGGGCGATCCGCGCGCCTTCTCCCCCCTCAAGTCGCCGTCGGGGATGAGAACCTCGCACAGGAAGCGAAGGGCGTAGAAGGTTGCGTCGCGCGCTCGAGCCGACGGTGCCCATTGTTCTCGCATGCGCGTCTGCACCGCTGCCCGATCCGCCTCCGTCACGACGCGACCGAGCGCCCGGTCGGAGCCCGCAAAGACCTCACAGTCCACAATGTCGGCATGCATCGCCATGTGCGCCAGACTATGCAAGCACGTTCGTGACTCGAAGACATTATCGCGGTGGTCCGAGTGGCACCTCGACTGATTTTCGGGATTCGCGACCTGCGGCCAGGAATCGCTCTTTGTAAGGCTCTCGTCGAAATCTCTTCGCCAGAAATCAAAGGCGCGGGTGATGGGAGAACGCCAGCGAGTCGGGTTGCCCAGCGTGTTCGATGCACCGATGGAAGAGACTTGCAGGTCACGTTGATTCATATGCCAGCTGACATTGAGCAGGCCTGCCATGAGGATGACCCGACCAAAGATGTTCGTCCGCACCTTCTGGCCGTTGAGCATCTTCTTCAAACCCTCCAAGAAACTCACAGGCTTGAAGCCGTTCGCTGCCAGGCTCGCCTCGACCCGTTGCACCTCTGCGCTGCTTGTCGCAGACCAGAGAGCCTCGTCGCACGGCAGCGGAAGACGGATGTCGTGTGGCGACATCACCGCCGCATGGCCAAAAAGTGTAGCGTGTGTGGAGTCAATGATGAACGCCGCAAACGCCACACGTCGCGTTGCTTCTGCTGTGATCCATCGATTCCACCAGGCATCGGGTGTGTTTTGACCGCTCGTGTTGATGGTGCCTTCCGGACCTGGCGGCGTCCTCGTCGGATCATTGACGCCGTCTGGGGAGTCAAACGTGCTTCGTCCGATGAGCGAGGACCCTCTCCGCATGACCGTGAGTGTCGTGGCGTGATGGATATGCGCGCGCTCATGCAGCGGCCGAGTGCTATACATCTTCTCAAATAGCTCCAGCAGAAGCATTGTCTGGAAGGTCCACAGCTTTGCCGTCGGTCTGAACTCGGCATCCTTGAACACCTCCCAGCGGATGTGGTATGCGCAGAAGAATGCAAGCTCTGCGCAATGTTTAATGAGCTCCGGAGAGTGTGTCCGCTCCAGACAGCAGGCGCCGAGGCAAGCCATAGCAAGGAGCAGCAGGTCGGGACATGTCTCGGCATTGAAGGTCGGCCTGTGCATGATTGGCATCTGCTGGTGAATGTGTATCCAAAAGCTGGTCAGATATGTCTTCCACATATTGACGCTCATGGGATGATTGGGGTCGGAGATGTCGCCAGCAAGGATCTCCTCCTTCGACTTCCGGCATGGCAGACTTCCAACGTCCTCGAAGTTCCGTACCACCTCGAGCAGACGGGCTTGTCTGCGCTCGGTGACAACGCTCTCCCGCATGCTGAGATCCATCGCGATGACTGGCGGAGCAGTGTTCGATTGAGTGTCTTTGCCCGTGGGTTCCGGCATCCAAGTCTCCGGTTCTAGTTTCGGCATCGGTATGCTGGGCATGTGCGATTCGTACGTCGTCTCTGGAGGTGGCGATGGTGCTCCAGAAAGATCAATATCCCCACTGGCGAGTAACTGGTTGAACAGGGCGTCGTCCAACGCTGACTGTGGTGACCGGTGGAAGCCGTCGCCACCAAAGACTGGCATGGCGTATCCCGCCCCAATCTGCTCGAGCACGTTGAAGTCCATCATGTTGTTCGTTCTAGAATTCGACACTTGGAATGGATCCATTGTGCCCATCGTAGGAGGCGACATGGTCGAGCCAGCTCGGGCATTACCTGATCCGGGCGGCGCGTAACCTGGTTGCACGCCGTATGGCTGTAGAGCTGGTAAGGTCGGATACGAGCTGGTCGGAGGGGACCTGTATTCGGACTGTGCGGGCGTCGGCGGTTGGTAGGATGAATACATAGTTGCCGTCGACGACGAGGACAAGGGTGGCGGATGCATCTGTCCTACAGTCAAGGGCGGATGCTGTAAGCCGCCATTTGCCATGGGACTCGGTCTGCCGTATTGCTCATCAATGCTGTAGCGCCTCGCGCCTGCCTGGGGCGGCGGCATGGCGGCGGCTTGTCCATTATAGTTGGTCGCGTAGCTAGGATATGAGCTCGCCTGACTCATCTGAGCGTCGACTGCTCCTGACAAAGCGCCAGTCTGCATGGGTGGGAGTCCATTGATGCCTGATTGATTGGAATACTGCTCCGGTTGTACTGATGGAGCAGAGTACGGTTGTACTGGCTGAGCAGTCGGTGGAGGCGCATAGGTCTCTTGCTGCGACGGCGGATGGGCGACATGATGTTGCGAGTCGACGGGGGATAGAGACATCGCTGTAGTCGTCCCGGAGCCAGAGTTCGGATTGGCACCGGAAGCATGATTGGTGTTGTTGGTGGCAACGCGCTGGCTGTTCATGAAGGCGTCCTTGCGCTGCAGGTGTGAGCCCTTGGCGGTATGGCGTTCCTTGTGTCGCGCGCACAGGTCGGCGCGAACGAAGTGGCGATCGCATCCTGGAAAGTCGCAGTGGTAGATCTGCTTGGGCGTATCTAATCAGATGTTAGCGATCACATACTCACCCGACAAAGGCTTCGGCGGTAGTAGTAGTGGTAGTGGTAATGGTGGTGGTAGTGGGTAGTGGGTAGTGGGTAGTGGGAGCGGGGAGGGACGAACGGTTCAGCTGATGGCGGTACAGATGCTCGGCGCGCGAATATGACTTGCCGCAATCGGGTTGCGGGCATTCGTACTTCTTGTCGCTTGTCTTGATCACCCTGCGCTTCTTCTTTGGTTTGTTTGCGGCCAGGTCGTCGACTTCATGTTCCGCATCCTCCATCTCCACATTCTCGTCGTTCGGGGAAGCTGCCGCAGCCGCTGCCGCCTTCTCCGCCTGCATCGTGCTGCCCACGCCGGCCACCCCGGGCATGTTCATCTACCACGCTGGGTGGATGCGCTTCGGCCAATGTGTCGGAAGTTGCTGGTAGCGCGACCACGGCTGCACAGCATGCTCGAGTTGGACCGATGTGCCAGTGCGGCGCTCTTCATCTCCCGAGCACGGGAGGCGAGGTAGATGGGCGACGCGGGTGGTGGTGGGAGGGAAATTGGTCGGGGTGGTGAAGTGGAATGGCGTCAGGTGGTGGGCGGCGGAGGAAGTGTGTGTTGGTGGCAGAGGGTCAGGAATGGCACGCGGACACTCTCCGCCAGCAGTGCGTGAAGGAGCCAGCAGGGCTATTCGCTCTTCCGCGGCGGCAGCGAATACGCAATGCAATGTGATGCGCAGGGAAGGCAGCGAACGTGGAGAGGATCCGAGAGGGCGGCAGGCTGCGGAGAGGTCAGGCCGGGGCAGGAGAGTGAGGGCGATGATATTAGTGCCTGGGGGCGCGAGTGTTGGTTGCTTCTTGTGCGACGTGCGTGCCGTGCCGTGCAGTGCAGTGCAGTGCGGAGAGATGTAGATATCGAATGGATGGATGCTACACCCGTCTGTGAGTCGTTGATTGAACGTGAATGGAAGCGGCCCGTCTGGAGTCTGGAGCCGAGCCTGTGGAGCTAAGGTAGAATAGAGTGTCGAGACAGGTCAAGCGTGGGGGTGATTCGGGATATACTGTACAGCTGCGAGAATAGTCGACCCAGATGTCTCTCCGCTCTCCCCTGCACTCCACTCTCACACACTCGGCGCAGTCGACTGTGCGTAGGTACGCCTCGGAACAGGAATGGAGGATAAGGAGACACAGGCGCATCATCATTTACATCATCCCCATCATCCACATCATTATTCACATCTGCACATCCGCTGCGCGCGCGCGCGGAGAGCCTGCCGTCGCCAGCAGCGCCACCCAGCAGCTGGGCCAATCCAGATATTTGCGACAGGCTGGCGCGTCAAGAGCGCTCAAAATTGAGGACCTCTGATTGCTGCCTCCATACCCATCCGCTCTGCCTCGTGTTTCCGCGGCCACGGCCCGTGCCACTAACTTCACACTATACGCGCCCGACTCCGAACTCTCCAGGCTGCATCCCGCACCCCGGCCAAAAAAGACGACATCCTCCATTATTATTGTGCATCCTCCCATTCTCCAATCCTCCAATCCTCTAATCCTGCACACTCCACACTCCACCTGCTCTCTCCGCCCGGTCGCATGCTCTTGCTACCCATCTGGCCTCGCTCCGCACCCTGCTGCACCCGTCGCACTCGCACTCGCACTTGCACTTCGTCTTGCAGCCCTCCGGCAAGCTGCCAACAGGCTCCTCCCCACCACCACCACCACCACCACCACCACCACCACCACCACCAGAGTTTACTAGGCGAGTCCCTGGATCGCATTGCTGGGCCGCTCCACAGTCCGCGTGAAGCAGACTTCACGGTTACGGAGATCGCACCCAAGCAACCACAACACCTTGTTCCGACGTCTTATCCATGCCGTGAGCCTCAGCTGGTGGGTCCTACCAACGTCCCCGGATTCGCAATGTCCGACCATCATCAACATGAGATCGGGGAGCCATCACCATTTCCGTCTCGCGACACACTAGACACCTTCAGGTTCTCCGCTTGCACCTCATGCCATCCCGCGTGGGGTGTCACCACCCCAATAGGGAACTGCAATGTATCCACCCACGAGCATCGCATCATGTAGACACCATGCATACCGGCACGCAGCTCTCTCCGCTTCACCTCTCCCCGAACACGCGAACCCTTCTGTCCAGTCATCTTCACCTCGTATCTGAAGCATGTTCATGGCCCGACAATTTGCATCTGTGGAGTGCACGGTCCCACGGTACAGATACACTTTCCAGCCTTACGATCTTCTGGAAGAACCAAGCCCGACGCTTACCAAAAGTTACACAAAAGCGTGGGGATGATTGTACATTGCTCCAGACGAAGGATTCGTGGAGGATGCGAGCCGATGGCTAATAACGACGTGATCAGCCACCGACGAGCGCCCACATATGCCGTGGAGAAGGGGCCGGAAATGCGATGGAAGCGAGTTCCAAGACTGCCGGGTGCCACATACACGATCCTAGACGTACCATGGCAAGAAATCATGCACAGTGCGCGAAGCCAACGATGAAGCACGTCAGAAGGCAATCGCACAGCACGCTACAACACCATTCAAACCCAAAGGCTGCGCAATCATCGCCGGGATATCCTCACGACCTTACGACATACCGGCACACCAAGATCTTGGGCTCCAAAGATGAGGTGGCGTCCAAGGCGCGTAGAGCCAACGTAGCGGAGCCATCTCCGTCCCGTTCGCTATCATCAACCGTGTTTTGGACTTCCAGGCACTTATCCCCATACAACCAGATGCAGCACACCACACCACCTGCTGCTGCACGCAATTCAATATGGCCCCGGCGTGATTCGCGATATGGTACTCCGAAGACCCACGTTGGGATATCATTCGCTGTCGATCCACGTTGCCTCGAACGTTCGGAGAAACGAGAGATTGACTACTGCGTCGGCACGGTTCGATATCCCGGTCCAAGAGCGATGCGGTATCCGGGTTCAGAGCGTGCTTCTCTCGCTTGTCCAGACATACGCTTGCGCAGGTCAAGTGCATTGGCTTCTTGTTAGTGATCGTAAGCGAGATGGCACGGGTATGCTGAATGCTGTCGTCCTGCTCGACCCATGAGATGAAAACGGAAAACACGAACGGATCTTTGACCCAGTGTTGTTCACTTGTCCGAGA
The DNA here is from genome assembly GCA_963674455.1 of Lecanosticta acicola. Lineage (NCBI taxonomy): Eukaryota > Fungi > Ascomycota > Dothideomycetes > Mycosphaerellales > Mycosphaerellaceae > Lecanosticta > Lecanosticta acicola. The sequence goes on along the minus strand of CAVMBE010000041.1, from coordinate 122,087 downwards.
CGTCTGTGCGACGCTTTCTATACTTCCTTCGCCGTCACGCACCGAGTGAAACTCTCGTGACAAATGGTGTGGCAGCTTCGTTCTACAGCCCTACGCCCGCGCTGCTGCACACTACCTTGGGTCTTGCTCGCGTCTTGGAGGTGTTGGAACGCCATGTGGATGTGCATTGTATGCATCTTGTTGGCACGTGGACGTGAAAATGTTGTTGTGCCTGCGTCTGCCCCTGACCGCCCACATCACGCCGCGGAGTCCGCCATGCCGTTCCTCGTCTGCCATGTAACGACACTCTTCCTTCAATGTCCTTGCGCCTCTAATGTGGCTGCTGCCACCGCCCCATTTCCGTTTTCTGCCTTCTTTCCGTAGTACTCATCCTGCATTCGCTTCAGCTCCTCGCTCGTATCCTTCTCCGGGTCTGGCTTCATGCCCTTCTTCGCCCAGAAATCCGCACGCTCCTTGAGCACTTCGCTCGCCCACTCCTGCACCTCGGGCAGGACAATCCTGTCCGCAACTCTGGAGAATTCAATCCTCACATCGTGTACGCGCTCGTACTCGATCATCTGCAACAGCAACTCCATCTTATCCACATCGTGCACGAACTTCGATTCGAGCGTCTCGCTGTCTTCGTATTCTTGCCATATCGCTCGGATGTTCCGGCCAGCAGCTCCATTGTGGACGTTGCCGAGCAGGGTCTTGGTGAGGTAGTCCATTGTGGTTGCCTCGCGACGGGACTTTTCGGATTTGGTCACGCCGTCTACCGGGGTGATGTCGCCTACGAGCGATTCAGCCATGTCGTGGACCAGAGCCATGGTGGTACATTTCGAGATATCGATGCGAGAGGCGAGGGAGGGCGGGCACAGGAGGGTGATTATCGACATGCGGTACCTGTGCAACGGATTAGACAAAGGTCGGTCCACGATTCGTTCCGGCTCTAGGAGTCGTGGCCGCTAGGGCTATGGTCGCCACTCACATGTGATCGGAGATCGATTCGCCGTGAGTGATGCCGAAACGTCGCCATCCCTCACGCTTCGTCGTCTTCAGGCGCTCCAGGATATGGAAGAACGGCACGGGCGAGGGGGAGCTCGTCTGTGGTACTTCGGGCAGTTCGGCGAGCGCTGTACGTTCATGTCAGGCCAGAGCGTCCCGGTGTGCATGTAGGCATGCATCTTAGTACAGGTAGGCGTACCGCCCTTGTTGTGGAGCCTTCTTCACGTACCGGCCTCTGGCGTCCATTCGCCGTCTGCTTGGGAGGGAGTGAGCATGCCAGACGTCGGCTCTAGAGAATGCCAGTTAGCGATTGATATTTCGTCGATAGGAGGAAGGTGTTGCAACTACTTGGTTCGGCGTTTGTTTCTACCGCCTCTGGTGCCATGATTGAATTCGTTCCGTGGAGTGGTTCTGTTCGGATCAGTCTGACCGGTAAGGGCCAGCAGACCGAGAGTGATATGGAAGTCGTGTTTGCTGTGCAAGGTGCCAATTGCTTGTGAAAGTAGAGGAAGTATTGTCAGGACGGTTGCATCAACAAACAACGGAAGCCCCGCTGATTTGGTGTTGAGATTGACAGCTTCCGTCATTCGTCGCTCGGTCTCGGGATCCGCGTCGGGACGTTCATCCCTGCAGCGATCGCAGGCACGAGCTATCCTATTCTGAGACCACACCGACTTGTTTGTGTACTACTGCTGTCCAGGTACCACACTCCTGCATACAACGGCCTCTCCGTTACTCCCTTTTCTACCAACGCAGTGCCAAGGAGCACCATCTCCCCGTCCACGCGCTGACAGCGAATGCTATACAATCATCGAGCAGCCCAACAGTGCCTGAGCCCGAGGAGATGATCAGCATCTGCAGGGTATGGAGAGACCGCCGTCTGCCGCAAACTCTGTGGGAACATCCACTTCCCAGAGGAGGAACGCTTCCTCACGGACAATAGATCCCAAGGCCATCGCGAACAATGCGTCGCCGGTTATCGCACTGTTTGTCAAGAACCTGCGACTCCTGAACCTCGACCTCCTCCCAGACTGGCCTGCAATCACGCCGGCGAGTCTTCACAACGATGCGAGGACGAGGATTCGTTGTGCAGAATGGGCTCTATATCAGTTGTTCCGCATATACGATCCTGCGACTACGACGGAGAAGCTGCAGCCCTTCTTCCCACCCCTGGAGCCTCTGCAGAGCATTAACCTGCGTGCCGGATTGTTCCGGTGTCTGAACGAATTCAAGAAGAATGGGGGGCTGGGGAGAGAGACGGTACTCAGGAAATCAATGCTAGACGATTGCCAGGGAGACAAGTTCTGGGAGCTTTGCTTTTCTTTCTCGGCAATCGTCCTGCGAAAGGTCATTGTGGAGAGCAACAACAAAGATGGTAGATCAGTCGCTGAGCGCATTGGTCTTTCTCAGGGCCTGGGCAAATCCCAGCGAGAGAGCATGATTCCGCTGGCCGTCGCGCACAAGGTAGCACTGTGCAAGGTTTTGTCGGAGAAGGAGCGCAAGAGACGAACATATGCAAGGCTGTACGAGGTCCTCATGGACAAGGACGAAGATCTGCAAGAGAGAAGACTGCAGGCGCAAGAGGGAGCACGTTCCCAGCCTCGGAAGGCTACGATAGCCCAGTATGTGCTGGACAATAACTGGGTCGGGACGAAGGAACTACGGGACACTATCATGAACGGTGATCATGCCGCAGGCGGCGACAGCTTACTAACAAGAGCCTTTGATTCTGTTTGGAAAGCCAACGAGCAGGACAAGCTGTTCACGCGGCCTGCTGCTGAAATCGGCATCCTCGAAGACCTGGAGAAGCGTGCCCAATATCAGGAACGGAGACTACACAAGTGGCAGAACTTCCATGAGAAGCTTCTTAGCAGCAAGCCGCCTCCGTCTCGAGGCTCGGTGACTTCGCATCAAAGCAGTCAGCTGTGCTTCGACAAGCACCAGAACCTCACACTTCGCGATATGGCAGATGTCTCGCCGCCGAGACCGCCACCCTCGCGTCATGAGAAGCATGACAGCGTTGTTAAGTACGACGAGATGCTGACTGCCATGCGCGAGGAGCTGCGGAAGAAGTCTGCGACTGCTCGGCCTGACCCATCACCTGAGCGAGAGCAAGCGCCGCGATCGCGTCCTCAAACGCAAATGTATCGGAGACCAAGTGTTCCTCCTAACTCCATTCAAGCGGCAAGCGAACACCACCAAAGGTCACAATCGCAAACTGCTGTTCCGGTTCGATCCGGCATTGGCAAGCGAGTCTCATCTCGGTCTCGATCTTACCAGCAGCCAAAGGTGGTCAGCCAGCGCGAGCCCATCCCGCTGAAGTCGGAAATCTTTTCGCCTCTTAAGACGAAGCGAAACAGCATGTCTCCGGCGTCGCCGGGCCGGATGTCGATGCTGGCCTCCCCAATCGAAGATCCGTCTGAAATGAACGAGATGGATACTTTCCGGGGAGCTTCACATCGCATACGACAAGGCAGTAGCAGCTCTGTTGGCTTGGGAATTGCAGCTGCTGAGGAGGAGTCAGATGCTAGTACCCCCAAATCAGCCAGATCGGGGAGTGAGAATCCCGGTACGTGGTTGCAGATGGGATCCATCTCCAGAGCTCGTCCGAATTGTGTCATGCTCGTACACGGCTTATGACTAACGTTCTGCAGATAGCGCAGTCGAGCTGCCGCCCAGGCGTTCTTCCCTTGCTGTCGCTGGCAGGAATCTCGACGGTGCGGGAAGAACCATGCGACCTTCACTGGCAGAGAGAACAAGATTGTCGATGGCTTTCAAGAGCGCAGACGACATTGGGAGCATAGATCCGACCACGGCGAACCACGTGAGTCTGGCAAGATCAGAAGCACCTCTGCCGATCAACACTAGCGAGTCGCAATCGGTCCTGGAAACAAGGTCGACGCTGCATGACCGGACCCGTCAATCCATATCTGCAGCACCTGCTTCCACAGCGGTGCCCTTGAAGATCCACAAAAAGCCTGCACACTCCCGATCACGAACATCTCTGTATCCTATCAACCAATTTGAAACTCCTGAGAAGTCGCGTCGTCGGTCGACAGTTACTCTCGAACTGAACAACGAAACACGAGATCGTAGCATCACACCGAAGGAGAAACTATTCGAGGCGGACGCAGAATATACATCCATCTTCAAAGCAAGACCTAAGATTGCGCTCAGTCCTATCATCAGCCCGCAATTCACCGAGAGCTCCATCAACGAGAGTGTCAACGTCGATGATGTTGGGATGTCAAGCCCGCTGGTTGGGAAGAATGAATAAGAGCGTGCGCGCCGCGAACGAAAAGAGAACAGGATGATCAACCTCGGCGTACTCAGCGTATTCAGCGTATGCTGAGGATGGATTGAACGGCCGGGAAGACAGACTGTTTTCAAGCTTTTGAAAATGAGCGAGCTCTGTGAGCGCATTTAGCGAGTTTCTATGGAATGGTCAGGGAATATGTGAAAACACTTTGCATTATCTATCTTTTGGCACAATCTTGTGTCATCATCTCCTGTTGGATAAGCTGACAGCTCTTTCGGATTTCACATGGGGGTAACCATGTGCAAAGGGCAATGTTCGGAGTTCCAAGACGGCTTGATCGGCGCTACTGCATCCGTGCTTACCTTAGCACATGTTCGCCTACACCTTTCGGCACTCCGCCTAGTACGCTTCACATGCGTCAAATCTTCCCTGCGACATATCATCATCAAGGCTCAACGCTTCGGAAACAACGCTTCAGCAACAACGCTTCAGAAACAACGCTTCGGAATCTATGCCAGCGAACTCATCGGATGCCGCGGATTGGTAGCTTTCAAGCTCCCCTCGTTCGCAGATGTGGCACACAGCTGAGAGGACTCCAGCTACAAAGGCCATCCAAGCTCGCAGATACGAAAAGGACGACATAGCCGGCGACAAGATTGCTGAAATGGATATTCCGAATTCATCGTCTCGCACTACTGCGATCCGCGACGAGCGCTCGCCTTTGCTATCTGACAATGAAGCAGACGGCCCTCTCTACAGAACCATAAGTGTATGACTCTCGTCTCGTCGTGGGGTTCGGTCTCGATTAACGACTTGTTAGAGGAGTACCACGGCAGAGTTTCTCCCCCCAGACGACGCAGACATTGGAACCTCCAAACAGAATACTTCCCAAAAAGGATCTGTGTCGAGCGGAGTCTACGCCACCATCTCCGTCCTTCTACTGGGCGTCTTCCTCTGCAACGCCGACCAAAGCCTCGTCCTAGCAACCTATGGCAAAGTCGCCTCAGAGTTCAACGACTTCGATTCCGGGTCATGGATCATCTCAGCCTACATCATCGCTCAGTGCGTTGCACAGCCGCTCTATGGAAAACTAAGCGATATCTACGGACGGAAAGCTTGTCTGCAGACGTCTTATATACTCTTTACGATCGGAACTGCTTTTACCGGTTTGGGGAGGTCGATGGGGGAGGTGATAGCCTCGAGAGCAGTGCAAGGCGCTGGTGCGGCGGGGATGACGAGTATGGTTTCGATCATCATTACGGATTTGGTGCCGATTAGTGAGGTGGCTACTTTGAGGGCTTATGTTAATATTCTCCAGACTACGGGGAGAGGCGCTGGGGGCGTTATTGGGGGTGTACTCACATATTGGCTTGGATGGAGATGGTATGGACACCCTTCGACATTGCAGTTGTGGGAGTGTACTGACTGGATTATAGGGCCTTTCTCGTCCAGGTGCCGCCGACAATCATCGCTATCCTGCTCGTTCAATGGCGACTAAAGATGCCGCCTACAGAAGGCAATGAACTCACGAGGTGGCAAAAGCTGAAGCGCGTGGACTTCACCGGGAGCCTTCTTCTATGCCTAACAATCTTCTCAGCCTGCTGTCTGTTAGAAACGGGCGGACAGAAGTACCCCTGGAACTCAACACCTATTATCACCATGGCCATTGCCTTCGCCACTGCTCTCATCCTATTCCTCATCTCAGCCCGATTCGCCGCTGAGCCCATCTTCCCTCTCCGACTCATGACCCACTATGCCGTCTGGACGAACTACCTGATCGTCATCCTCCAAATCATGGTCCAGTTCTCCCTCGTGATGATCGTACCCATCTACTTTCAAGTCACAGCAAAAGCTACAACCGCAGCAGCAGGCGCCTACCTTATTCCCGCCTTCATCGGCAACACTTTTGGAGGCCTGATATCAGGGCACTGGATCAAGTCTACAGGACTATACAAACCACCGACAGTCGCGGCTCCTTTTCTGGCGATTCTTTCCGTCTGCCTTTGTTTTGCTCTGTGGAATGGTCACACGACTGTCTTGGAATCTTTTGCTACTTTACCTGGCGGTATGGCAGCTGGTATGGTTTCCAGCTCGGCTTTTGTGGGTCTTGCTGCTGGTGTTGAAGAGGGGGATATGGCTGTTGCTGGCTCGGGAATGTACCTTTGCTTTAGTCTTGGTGCTATCGCTGGAGCTAGTGCTGGATCTGCTGTCTATCAGACTTCGTTGAAGATGGGATTGGAGAGTGCCTTGGCGGGGATCGAGAATGGGACGCAGGTACGTCGTCGTCGGGGGGGACTTGAAGACCACGATGATGCTGACTTTGGATATCGCAGATCATGCAACGCGCTCTGGAAGATATCACGTTTGTGCAGAATGCGGAAGAGACGATACGTAAATTGATTGTCCCAGCGTTTGTCAACAGCTTCCATCAAGTGAATTGTAAGTGCTCTGGACTAATCGGACGGACTGCGAATGCTGACTGATGCTGCTTTAGTACTTGAACTCGGCTGCGCTGGCGTGTGTCTGTTACTAGCTGCGTTTTCGCAAGGCAAGCGGCTCAAGCACTAGTCAAACAGCCTGCTGACATTTTCCTACGGCTGCTAACACGATCCGACACGACATGACCCTGGTCTTGCTGTGGCACATGGCAAGACTAAGACTCTTCAAGACATAGATGCTGAAGATGGCCGCTGTTCAAGCGAGAGAAAGCTGGTCACGAGAATCGTCGGCGGATGCACGTGATTAGAAAGTCCGTGCGTTTTGCTTTCGCTTAATTAAAAGTCTCGAGCTTTCTCTTCCAAGACTTCACTGCTCGACAATCCGCGCACAACAAACAATCACTGAGAATTAGAGGTACGATCGAGGTGAATGGGACACATGGGCGGAGCAAAGCTATATTCATTCGTGTGGAGCGAGCACGGACCTGTGCACGGACTGCAAAATCAGGAGCCAAGTATAAAACTTCTCCACTCGCGTCCCCTACACTCCCACCATCGCATATCGGAAGATTATCCAGATCACCTTCGAAGTCAAACCCCGTCACGCACCGCAGATAGAGCGCTCGCCACTCCCAACAAGCAAGCATACTTCGGCGAATTCGACTGCCATCACAACGGACGACTCAAGGCCTCGCAAAGCTACCAGCCGAGCTTCGCAACTCGATCTTCGAACTCGCGCGCTATCACGGGCGTTCGACTGGGCGCCCCTACGATAAGTCCGCTGTCAAGAGAGTCCAGCACCTGTACTACGAGCGTATCAAAGAGGCGGTAGGAGAGTGGCAGTAGACTAGCGGAAGGGGGATATGGCTCTTGTAAAGGTTTCAGAAGTAGCAGGTGGATGGCTCCGTGCCCGGCAGCTCGTATGGAGGCTTCCGATAATCGATTGTTGCAGCTGCTGAGGCGTCGATGCTTAGGGTTGTTTAGGGTTTCTTGGGGTTAGCAAACAATTACGAGATTCGATATTGCATGCATAAAGAAGAACGTACATTTTGTTTCCCGTCGGCTATTCGGGCATCTTGATTGTTTATGGCCCGGGTGGAAATGCTCATCGGACCGGACCATAAGGTCGAACTGTCTCTAACTGTGAGTCCAAGCAAGTCCGTATCTCGGTGGCGATACCGACCTACACGGACAACTCCCTATGCGTAAAGGGGATGCTTGTTTTGACAGCAATTTGCCAGTGACAACGTTCGTCGAGACGAAAGTCCGTACCACAAGATGCTAAAATACGCACATGGACAAAAAGGCCTCGACGTGGTATATCTTCGTCCATATATCAGAAGATCGAATTACAAAGGAACTATCATGTCATAGTATTTCCTGCCCCACGAACACCATCATAACACGCCACCCATGCTATCTAGAATGTCCAATCCATCTCTTCGCCATGACCGGCACACCCAAAGTGACCGGCGTTTCTCCCGGACTCAAATAGTACGTACTGCTCGTGCGACACGTCGATGTCGAAGAGCTGCTGCTAGGATAGACATAGGAAACGATCGTGACAGGCGCCGCTGTGACGGTGACAAAGCCACTTCCTTGGGTTTCTGTGACAATGTTCGCTGTCGTTACTGTGGGACCGGGGATGTAGCTGATCTCGCGCGAGATGACGGTGGAGATCACGTAGTCGGTTGTGTAGGAGACGCCATTGCTGACGTAGGTGGAGACGGCTGTGCTGATGAGGGTGCTGTAGTCGACTGTTACGGAGAGGCTGATGGATGTTGTTGTTACGACTTTGGTCGTGGGAACGTAGACCGTAGGGCCTGGACCTGTACCCGGACCTGTGCCTGGACCTGTGCCTGGGGCTGAATGAACAATTAGTATAGTGACGTCTGCGTAAAGCACTTCGTTCTTACCTGTACCTGGTCCGGTTCCAGGTCCCGTGCCTGGTCCCGTGCCAGCTCCAGTTCCTGGGCCCGTTCCGACGCCGCCTGATCCTTTTGTCTGTGTCAGAAGCTGTACTTGATAGTTATGATGAGAAGACTTACCAGCTCCTGATCCATCGCCGCCGCCATTACTACCTCCAGAACCGCCCCCAGCAGTAATCGTAGCGTAGTTGGTGCTAACGATGGTTGAGCCTCCGCTGATGTAAGTCGAAGTTGCAAGTACTGTAGATCCGCCAGAGGTGACTATGTACGTGGAGAGGACGGTAGATCCACCAACGACAAGGGTAGTGGGGATAGCGGTTATAGCAATGCCTGTGCCAACACCTAGGGAAGTCAGTATTTATTGTACTCTACGGGACAAGAAACACTCACCTGTACCCGGCCCTGTGCCTGGAAGTGTTCCTGGGCCTTATAGAAGCAGTAGTTAGTGATTGTTCTCCGTTCTCGCGCAGCGTCAAGACTCACCAGTGCCGGCTCCATTACCGGCTCCTCCGGTACCTGTTACAGTAACGCCTGGAGCAAGGCCCGTGCCAGATCCACCGACGCCATTGCCGCCTCCAGGAACGGCTGCACGCGAGATCAGTCTCGCGGAGTGCGTACCGGTCTTCATCACCTCAGTCGTTCCACTCTTGAGCTCGCAGTTGTTATTGATCGCATCTTGAATGTAGCTCACACCTGCACACTGAGTGCTGTCTAGGTTGGCGATATTGTATTGATCGCAAGAGCTGACGCAGTCGACAAGACGGCCTTGTGTGTTCGTGGACAGCGTAGGATTCGAGTAGGAGGTGTCGCAGCGAATGAGGTACTGTTCGCCGTACATGTCCGTGAAGATCTGATTGTTGGCGTATGGGCATGTAGGCAGAACCGTGGTGCCTGGGTTGGTGATGGTTGCTCCACCGCCTGGGACAGTAGCCGTTGGACCACTACCACCGCCGACTCCGTTGCCTCCAGAGCCTCCGTTGCCAGATCCACCGGACCCGCCGGACCCTCCTGTGCCCGATCCTCCATATCCACCTGAGCCTGATCCGCCCGATCCGGATCCACCAGGACCTGACCCTCCTGTTGGAATGAGAGTATAGGTGATCGGGTCTCCGTTGCTCGCGGTAGTAGTGATGACTTCTGCGCCGCTGGGAAGCGCACTCTGTGTAGCACCTCCACCGCCAATCAAGAAACCAGGTTTGGGACAGATCGGCTGCGGTGCACAATGCGTGACTGTATAGGTGGTGACTACGACTATGGTGCCCGTGCCAGAGGGCGTAAGAATCGGGCAAGTCGGATTGGCAGATGGAGTGATCGTGGCTGGAGGAAGAGTCTCAGAACCACCGCAAGGAGTGAGAGTAGGCGTCACACCACAAGTAAAGCAGATCGAGCTGCAACCACCGCTCTGAGCCGGAACCCTGCTGGTGGTGGTGGTGTAGATGTAATAGGAGCTCGTGTCAGAACCGCTGACGAAGGATGTCACGAATCCGGATGTAGGCAGAGTGGTGACCAGAGTCGTTGTGGGAGTCTCGGTCACTGTCGCCCCTGGACCCAGGGAAAGAGTGGTGGTCTCTGAGGATGGCAGGGTGGAGGATACTGTTGGAACATCACCGCCGCCGCCATACGCCGGGGGTAGGTTGCCGGCAGATGCAGCGAGTCGAGTTGCCACGATGCGGTTCGCATTTGTTGTCGGTGCGCCTGCAAGTGCGGACTTCAAGTAGCATTGGTGTTCTGTAGTGTCATATACCACGCCTGCACAGTCGCTCATCGAATCGCAGGAAGAGAAGCAGTCCGTAAAAACAGCTTCGAAGATCGCATCTCCAATAGTGTTGCCACTGTAGTCGGCATAGCAAGTCAGAGAGTACTGGGTGCTGTTGCCGTCGGTATACGTGGTCCCATCAGCCCCTGAACAAGCTGGCTCGTCATCTGGCACCTGTACAGCAGTGACGGCACCAGCGACAAGCTGCTGGCCAGTAACATCGCTGAGCAGGGTACATTCTGTGCCGATATAATTGACGGCAACGCAAGTCTCGTTATATTCGCAAAGTGCAATGCAGGAGCCCAAATTTGGCTCAGTCACACGCCTCATGACGGTCGTACTCGTGAACCCGATACCACAAGTAATGTTGTAGGTATTGCCTCCACTGGAACACACCTCACCGGCATATGCGCCTGCGCAAACAGCTGCAGTAGAAGATGGACATGCACCTGCAGTAGGCGTGGACGAGGCCGCGGCAAAGGTCGACGCAGCCACCGAAGCACTGCCAGACATCGGCATTGACGATATCGCAGGTGCGGTATAAACGACAGAAGGCATGCTCCAGGACGAGGCGGCAGTACGACTGCTTGGCACAAGTCCCATAGAGGTCGATGTGACGCCCCCAATGACTGATGTAAAGGTTTGACCATCAGACGTGTACATCGAGGTGCTGCCACCACTGAAAGTGAGGGCTGTCGTGGTCTGCGCCTCTCCCGGCCGTCCGATGTTGTGAATCGTGACCCGAACGCACTGTGCATTCTGTTGAGTCAAGTAGACACCAGAAGCGCACGACCAGAAGTAATCCGTTCCAGCCAGGTACAAGTTGCTGTCGCCGCAGACATACCATCCGTCCGGCCACAGAGCAGACTCGGGAGGAGTAGTAGCACCCTGAAGTTGATTGTTGTCAGCGATGAATAAGGTGTAGTTTGTATTGGCATCGTAGAGCACGTTGTCTATGAGCTTGAGGCTGAAGAGATACATGTTCGCAGCTTGCGATGAGCTGACCGGCTCGGTGTTGAAGTTATAAATGCCATCAAAAGAAGCATCGCATCCGGGAGGTGTGGTCGGGACCGGTGTGACTTCAGTTGAAGTGGCAGATGTCGAGGTCTGCACAATCGGCATCGCCGGTGCACTTGAAATTACAGGAGGAGCGGATGAGCTTGCGAGCGCAACAGTGCTAGTTGCTACAGAGCAAGATCTGGTGGTGCTCGAAACAGCCCGCGTACCCGTGCCATAGAAGTCGACTTGGATAGCCGCGATGAGAGCAGCATTCGGGTAGGCGAATCCCTCATTAGCGGCGCCCTTCAAGTAGCAGATGCCGGGAACAGGTCTTGTGTCATAGGTGAAGGCAGTGCATTCGCCATTTGCGCCGGACGAGCAAGCCTGAAAACACTCGCTGAACGTGCGCGCCTGAACACTCGCGCTAGATCCATAAAGCGTGTCGTTTCCGCAAGACATGATGTAGACAACACCACAGCCGTCTTCCACGTGAGCCCCATCATTTTCCGGGCAAGATGCCGAGGCTACGGAAATGGACGAGATCGAAGGCGACGGACTGCTGCCCACGGACGAAGTCATGTCGGCTGACATTGAGGAAGAGCTTGCCACTTCATCGCACATTCCGAAGTCTGTCTGGCATCCAGCATCACAGTAGCCAGGACCAGAGCCGCAGAACCCGTAGGCACTGCAACAGTTCCCATTTGGAGCTCCGTAACAGTTCAGGCCGCTAGTACCGCAAATGCCACTTGGGCTCACATTTGCGGTGGTTGACGCTGGAATCATCAGAGTAGAAGTGCTCGAAATTCTGATCAAAGATGCTGAACTCGAGACCATGCTAGAGACCATTGAACTGGACACCGGTGGATCACACATTCCGAATCCTACCTGGCAGCCAGCACCGCAATGATCAGAATCGGAACCGCAGTATCCGTATCCGCTGCAGCAGTTTCCGGCAGGCGCGCCGTAGCAATTGAATCCAGCAGAGCCGCCGCAGACCCCGCTGGGGCTCACATTAGCTGTTGTTGAGGACGGCATTGCCAGAGTGGAGGTGCTCGAAATTCCGCTTAAAGACGCTGAACTCGAGACCATGCTAGAGACCATTGAACTAGACACCGGTAGATCGCACATTCCGAATCCTGACTGGCAACCAGCACCGCAGTGATCAGAGTCGGAACCGCAGTATCCATATCCGCTGCAGCAGTTTCCGGCGGGCGCGCCGTAGCAATTGAATCCACTGGAGCCGCCGCAGACACCTCCTGAGTTCACGTTTGCGGTTGTTGAGGCCGGAATTGATAGAGTGGAGGAAGGCGCAAGACTTGACATAGCCATTGAACTGGTCGTGCTTGGAAGGACCGAGCTGCTCATAGCCTGTGTTGAGCTTGAAACAGCCGCCGAACTGGTCGGAGGAGCAGGTGCAGATGCTGACGGCGGTGCAGTCGAGCTGGACGAGGGCGACGTGGTAGTCGACGATGCAGCCTGAGCAGCAGAGGAAGATGGCCCCTGCGCTGGCGCGACTCCGTTCTGACGGATAGCGGCATTGGTGTCCGCGTTTGCACTGAGTGGCCAGCCAGGGTTCTTGATGTAACAAACGCCGCCACTGTCGTACGAGACAGCCCAGCAGCCGGAGGTATTGTCGCAAAGCTCCATACAAGTTTCAAACGAGCTGGTGGCTTGAACCAGAGGAGAGGGGCCGCCATAGTCAAAGCCACAGTAGATCGCATACGGCTGCTTGTTGGCGTCGGTGTAGAGCGTGTTGTTGAGGCCGGGACAGGAGGTAGCAGTGGCAGTCGGAAGAGCCGAGCTCGGTGCGGCGGAAGAGATCGGACCAGTATATGCAGTTGAAGAAGTGGTCTCGAGCGTAGTGCCTTGCCCTTTTTGAACCGAATTGGTGCTTGCTTCCCCGGCGACAGAGGTCAGACTCGTCGAGTAAGAAGATGTGGTTGCGACACCTGCCGGCATTTGATAGACTCGTAGGTAGTTGATGTCGAAGTAGGCCTCGGTGAGGTTCTGAGGGTTGTTGCCTACAAAGTCCGTGCAAGAGTCAAGCGACCTCGTCCGGCTGGCATTCTGAGGGCAGTTGGTCCACTGACTGTACACCTCACCGGCCCAGGCACCGCAGAAGTCGATGTTGATGATGACACTCATGTTCTGGAAGTGCGCATCAATATCGCAAGAGCCTTGCATGTTGACAGCCGGGGTGCCAAAGGTAGAGATGTCAGGCGATCCAGAGAGAATGCTAGCGGGAGTGCTTCCACGTGGGAAGAACCAAGTCTTAATGTAGTCTGATGTCCACTCGGTAGCATAAACACCACCTCCATTGCCGTTGAAGTTTGAGCCATAGTTGTCTGGCGGCGAAGTCGAGCTGACAAACTGCGAGCCGCAGCCAGAGTTTCCATTGACCGAGGAGTCGCAATTGCTGTTCTGCAGTTGCGTCGTCTGGCCACTACCAGCAATGGTACAGCCTGGACTCGTGTGAAGGGAAACGGTGTTGTTCTCGCTCGTGTTTATCCCCTCAATGATGTCGACTTCGCCGGTCTCTGGCCAAGTCGGGCCCAAAAGCCAATAGGCTGGCCAACTACCGCAGCTAGTGGGGATGTGGTTCAAATCCAGGACGAATAAGCCGTGCAGGTAGGTGTTCAGACTGGAGATGCGAACACTGGGACGGCCCATTCCACCCGTGGGCCAGATACCGGTCAAGTCAGGTTGTATCCTAGCCGTGCCTTGCGGTGTGGTCGAGACGTAGCCATTCTGTACAGCGACCGATTTATCGACATACTGGACGTGTCCATAGGTAGGATCGTAGGAACTGTAGAAGACGAACTTGTCGAAGAAAGTCTGAGCTGCGTAATCGTCGACCAACTGGTATGCTTCTGATCCAGTGGCTCCGCTTCCCTGTATGTAGCTACCACCAGGGGCGCCCTGAGCGGAGGCCAGAGAGAGGAGGGAGAGCAAGAGAGTCGCTATCCTCGCGGATGAGGAGGAGGGGGCCATGTCGACCGAACCAACGACGCTCTCCGCCGTTGTGAGAGATGCAAGAAGTTACAGACAACGCTGCTGTGACGCAGATGATACAAGGGAGTGTGCAGGGGAAGGAAGATGAAGAAAGCGTTGTTGACGGAGACGACCTACTTTTACATTCCAGCGTCTACCACAGGCCTGGGGGCCCATCTCGACCTCAGCATTCCCCAGCGGGCACGATGAAATTGGAGCACGTGCATCGACGATTGGTTTGTTTGCAGCGAAGTGCTTCAAAAAAAAAAGCAGACAGTAGTGAAGTGAACTGGTGCAACTCGGACATGTTGACTTGTCGAGATAGGTCTTTGGTGCAGTCACATCACAGTACGGGCGTTGTTGGCGTCGAAGTCTCAGGGCAAGAAGGTTCGTCGAGCACTATCGCGACGCATTCGGCCACACCATTGGAGCAGCGCGTGGGATAGTGCTCTGATACGCGGGATGGTGTGCATGTAGTGAGTCGCAGAGTGCATCGTGGAGGTGGTGGTGATGGGAAGATGGCGAGGAAGATGCTGCCGATGAAGAGCACGAGGTGTCGTTAGGTTTGAATGTGAGGTGGTGAAGTGGAAGTCAGGGGCGGAGGAAGACCTGGTCACGTGCTCACGCTCCACGTGTCCAGCTCATCACATGATCAACGCGTTGCTCCCAACTCTATCGTGTAGGACGTCGTTACTACCTTATACCTCGACACACATCACAACAAGATCATTATCCTCTACGCCTTCTTGACGATGCTATCCCGCCCCGCCACCAAGATCCCCCTCACCGCCGACGACGTAGCAGCGTACGAGCAACGCCAGCTGGCCCGCAAAGCCCGCAACAAGTCGCAGGAGCTGGGCGACTTTGACGACTACGGCAAGAATGACAGTACGCCTGAAATGACACCGGCAGAGGAAGCGAGAGCCGTCAAGGCCAAGATGAGCAGAGATCAACGCATTGGAGTCGGCGGCTCGAGAGGTTGATGCATTGGGGATACTATTCGGTACCGCAATGCAATACCTCCTACAACAGGCCAGAGCAGTCTGCTTCGAGCCACAAGACGAGGTGGACCAATTCCTGGCGTGCCCAGAGCCTCTCCTTGCTGCTGGTATGCTTGGCTGCATGCATTGGAGGCCAGAGGGATGAGTGCCAGCCGCCCGCATTCCAGCAACAACAATTGCTTCCGTCTTGCCATTTTCGCCCTCGACTATTCCAATTCTTCTCAGAGTACCTTGCGAGGCTTTTCTGCGTCCACGATCGGCACATCGCGCTCTGGCGCTCACACCTGTTATTCAACAACCTACTCATTATGGTGTTTGCTCACCACAGCCTGAGGGCGGCATCGCTCATTGCCTTCATCTTCCTGCTGTACACTCTGTTGCCAACCGCTCAAGCCGACCTCCATGTTCTTGATCTGGACGACTCGCTCAACGTCCCACTGTCCTCTTCGGAGATGCGCTTTGAGCTGAACGATGCCGGCAGTCCCAAATTGGGGCCTCGAATAGAAAAGTACGACTATCTGGCCGCGAGCGAGATGCCCGCCGATAGTCGCAAACTCGCAAAGCGTTATGGCTCTGGCGAGCCCTTCTGGTTCTCGCAGATCAAACGCCAAGGTCAACCTGCATATGGTCGCAATGCCACATATCAAGTCTTCCGGAACGTGTTGGACTATGGCGCCAAGGGTGATGGTATCACTGACGATACAGATGCGTTCAATGCGGCAATCGCGGACGGCAATCGCTGTGGATGGATGACCGGTGGCTACATTGGCGGGACCCAAACCTACGGCGGGTACTACGGGTGCGACAGTCAGACTACCACGCCTGCTATCGTTTACGTCCCCGGTGGTAGAACATACATGATCTCCAGCCCCGTCATCATGCTGTACATGACACAAATGGTCGGCGATGCCAACGATCTACCCGTCGTCAAGGCCACCGCCGATTTCTCGGGTATTGGTATCTTCGATTCTGATCCCTACATCATCTACCAGACCCAGTACTACCAAAATCAGAACAACTTCTATCGACACGTCCGCAACTTTGTTTTTGACACCACCGGCGTACCACCCACCACGCAGGTGCACGGTCTGCACTGGCAGGTTGCGCAGGCCGCCAGCCTCCAAAACCTGGTCTTCAACATGCCTGTGGGCACCCCGGGAGATGGCAACATGCACATCGGCATCTTCATGGACAATGGCTCTTCTCAGTTCTTCGAGGATATCATCTTCATTGGCGGTCAGTATGGCTTCTTCGCTGGCAACCAACAAATGAATATCCGCAATCTTACCTTCTACGGCTGCGAGACCGGCATCTACCAGAACTGGGGCTGGATTTTCGTTTACAAGGACATCACTTTCCACGACTGTGGTATTGGTTTGGACATGACCGGCACTCCGCACTCGGTCACCATCCAAGATTCTGACTTCTACAACACCCCTATCGCGATGACCACCAACTTCTCAGACTACAGTGTGCCCCCTGCTGCCAACTCGCTGGCCATTGACAACTGCTTCTTCGACGAGAATACTCCTATAGCGCTTGCAAGCGCCAACGGCAGTACCATCGTCACGGGAAATCGCCGTGTGGAGGGCTTCGTGCAGGGTACTTCCTACACCGCATACGATACCACTCACGTCGTTGGTAATATGGACTGCTATGGACCACAAACCGTATACTCCCGCGTGCAGCAAGAGCAGCCCTCCGCTCCAAAGGCCGCGGAGCTGCTCAACTCCGAGGGCAAATTTCCATCTAGAGGCCGGCCGCAGTACGAAGGGGTGCCGGTCGAGCAGTTCAAATCTATCATGGACTATGGGTGTAGCAATGATGGTGTCACCGACGTAACCACCTGCGTACAGAACTTCTTGAACTCCATCGACATCGCTGGCGGGGAGATTGCATTTATCGACCACGGCGCGTACGTCATTACGGACACCATCACCGTCCCCAACGGCATCCGTATGATTGGCGAGATCTGGCCCTTGTTCATGGTCAGCGCCGAGGCAGGTAAGTTCCAGGATCAATTCAATCCGCAAGCTGCGTTCCTCGTCGGTCAGCCAGGCGACCGCGGCGACACTGAGATTGTCGAGATCTTATTCGAGACTAGGGGACCCGTGCCAGGCGCCATCATGATGCAGTGGAACCTTGAATGCACGGGGCAAATCAGCTGTGGCGTGTTCGATTCCCACTGGCGTGTCGGAGGCAGCAATGGAACGCAGCTGCAGAATTACAATTGCATCAAGCAGCCCAATGTGGCCCACGGCGCAGATCCATCTTGCTGGGTCTCTTTCATGCTTGTTCACATCGCTCCGTCGGCACGGAACGTCATCTTCTCGCACAACTGGCTCTGGGTGGCTGACCACGAGCTCGACCTGGACGGCAAGGACCAGATTGATATTTACAATGGACGCGGCATGCTCATTGAATCGCAAGGGCCATTCTGGATGTACGGGCCTTCGAACGAGCACTCGGTGCTTTATAATACTCAGATCGCCAACGCAAAGAACATTTACTTGAGCATGGCGCAAAGTGAGACTGCGTAAGTGCCATTCCCCTGCCAATCCTCCGACTCTTGTTGCTGACGTTTTGCGCAGGTATATGCAATCCAATCCGAACTCGCTCTCCTCCTTCACGCCGCAGACGGCATGGAGCGATCCGACGTTCGAGGACTGCTTCAGCGCGCGCTGCTTCAAGACTCTCGGTCTGCGGATCTACAACTCTTCGTATGTGTACAACTACGGCTCCGGTCTGTATTCTTTCTTCGAGAACTACGACTCGGCCTGTATCACCACGCACAACTGTGACGAGAGGAGGGTCGTCATCGACAAGAGCGAAGCGGTGTATATGTACAACATGAACTCGATTGCCGCAAGCTTTCTGTTCGACGTTGACGGCACGGAACTGGTGCCGTATCTGAACAACCAGGGCACGTTTGCGGACACGGTGGCTTTCTTCGAGTACCCGTAGCGGAAAAGCGAAGCCTGGGAGAGACGATGTAGACGGGGAATGGATTGTACGAGCAAGCGTGATTGTCATATTTTGTAGGATCTGACCCTCTCATAACGGAATGAACTTGGTCGATCGTGCCATGATTGTCAGCTACTTTTTCTGTTCATTTGCCGGAAAAGCATTGTTCCGCAGCGAAAGACGTCAGGAGCCGGTAGCTCTCTATGACTTCCATGTCACCAGCATCAAACACCCGGAGCGTGCGCCAAGTCATGGCCATGGAAGCCGGACGCCTCTGTATGTTGCTGCCGGGCGGCGAGTGTCACGACCGACAAGACGGACGAGGAGGGCGAGCGTCATGCCGGCGACGGCCGAACAAGCCCCGAATGTGAGATTTTCAGTAGGATACACGGTAGGTGCTGTTGCAGCCGGTACACTGATCTGATGCCGCCCACTGCATTTTCCTTTCCCATCCGACAAGAGCCTGGGCGGGCCCAATACTGCGAGTATCGAGTGACTTGTATCGAGTGCAGGTGGAGATCGGTGCTTGCTTGGGACGGCAAAAGTTTTGCAGAGAAATCCTGGGCGGGCAAGCAGCTGAGCACCTCCACTTCCCGTCAACACGTCTTCAACCGGATCCGGCGCAATTTCATATTGGCACTCAGAAGAAACGACGTCTCGTCTGATCTTTCTTTCCATCGACGCCGTGAATGGCGGCTCTCACCGCTACACTCTTCGCCGGCATCGCAAAGGACCGCGTCACCAAAAAGCAACCTCCCACGCCCGGCGACCAACTCGACGCAAATCGCTGTTCGGCTCTTCACAACACGCTCCTGCTGTATGGCTGGGTCTGCTCGGGCAAGAAGATCTCGGCCTTACAGAAGCGATCATGGTGGGGCCGGAACGGGAACGACAACCTGAAGACCATCCTCCGCCCGATGGTCGTGCGATACCTGTCCAAGGTCTTCGATGTCCCCGGTCACAACTTCTTCTACCATGTCTCGGCGCTGCCGACCGAGAAGGAGATGCTCCAGCTGGGCGACCTGCTCGAAGACCAGGACCATGATGCGCGCGACGCGGAGAAATACCGCTTCATCATCCTCTACAAGAGCTCTCCCGCCTTGGTCTCCCAGCCGGCGGGGATTGTGTTCGATCAGCAGACGGGTAGGGCATTGCTGATGCCCACCTACAATCACCTGTTCGACCTGAGGAATAGTGATCTTCCCTGGCAGAATCTGGAAACCATCCTCAGCGCCTACATCGACATGGTGGAAGCCGAGAAAGCGGTGGCAATCCCCGACGCGGCGGGCACGGGAGATCCAAACGGCGCCGCCATACAGCCAAAGACCGAGCTGGAAAGCAACAAAGACTTCGTGAGGTACAAGACGCGTCCATGGATATTGCAGCCTTACACTCTCGGCGATCTGGAAGCTTGCCTGGATGTCTGGACGCGCCTAGTCGACGCGCTGGAAACGAGAGCGGGTATCAAGAAGAGTCGGCCGGATGCCACAGTACACCATGACTACGAACCAGAAGAAGAAGATGACGAATTGGCGCCTCTGTGTTCCCGAACTGCCCTGAACATCGCGGGTATCTCCAAAGGCTTCGCATACGAACTACTCTCGCACGCCCAGCAATCCCAAATCTGGTTCATCGCACCGGGCATCCGCCTGCCCAAAGTCGAAGAGTTCCTGCAACAACCCTTCAAACACATCCCACACGCATACCCGCAAGAGACAGCCGGCATGAAAATGCCCTTCCTCTTCCTGCGATGCCCGGGCACCGTCTCCGCCAAAGAGGCCAAATTCCGCTACCCCTTCTCGACCGTCGAAAACGTCCCCTGCGGCCTCTATCTCGACGCCTTCGCCAACGCCCAGAACCCCTTCGAGGACGCCTGTCGTCTCGTCCTCCCCATCAAGCTCGGCAGCAACAAATACGCGCGAACGTCGGATTTCCGGCCCATCCGGAAGAGTCACAGCGATCTGTACCAGATCGAAATCAACCCGTTCGTCATGAAGCATGGGCCCAAACTCCTCGCGGTCCTGGAGAATTGGCTGCAGTTGATCGAGAGCGGACACTGGAGTGTCAACGAGAAAGGCGTCGAGGGCGGTATTGGTGTTTGGAGGCAGGCGGATACGAGGGAGAATTGGTGGCTATATCAGGGCGCGCATTTGTTTGTATAGAGGCGAGCGAGCGACATGCGACATGTTTGTGACGACAGACTAAATCCATCAGTCAATCAGGACGGGTATCTATAGGAGCATGTCATTCAGTAGAAGATGAACCCGCAATGATTCCGTCAACAACAAGACTTTGCGAGAAGGGAAGGCGGAATATGAAGACTACCTCGAAAAGCTCACAATCAGCAAGCGCATTTCGAAGAGAAGAGAGAGAGAGAGAGACGAAAAGGGAAAAGACAAGAGGAAACTTCACTCTAGACTTGCTTGAAAACAAAACAGGTGCGGAAAATCTATGATATATACATCGAAACCGTCCCATCCATCTCCTCTTCTCTCCTCATCACAAACAACAACAACCACCCACACACATTTTTCCCACCGACTACCGAAGATACAAGACAAAAAAAAAAACCACCCACCCACTGCCTCACAAATTCCCCCTCAACTCCTGCTCCCGCTCGATAGCCTCAAAAAGACTCTTAAAATTCCCCGCCCCAAACCCCTCAAAATTATGCCTCTGGATAATCTCCAGAAACACCGTCGGGCGATCAAGGAGCGGCTTCGTGAACAGCTGCAACAGATAACCCCCCTCATCGAAATCGACCAAGAGATTCAACTCCTGAATAACTTCAAGAGATTCCTCCAATTGCAACCCGGAAGCCTTCAATCGGAGAGCCAAGGTCTCGTAGTAGGTAGGCGGGACGGCGATGAAATCGACGCCGCGGGCGCGCAGGTTGGCGACGGCGGAGAGGATGTCGGGGGTGCGCAGGGCGATGTGTTGGACTCCGGGGCCGTTGTAGAAGTCGACGTATTCTTCGATTTGGGACTTCTTCTTGCCGGCGGCGGGCTCGTTGATGGGCATCTTGACCCGGGCGTTGGGGGAGGACATGACGATGGATTTCAGGGCGGAATAGTCGGTGCAGATGTCTGTGTCGTCGACGCTCCAGAAGCGATGGAAACCGAGGCAGCGTTCGTAGTACTCGCAGGCGGAGTCCATCTGGTTCCAGTCTTGGTTGCCGACGCAGTGGTCGATTGCTTCGAGGGGGACGGGTGGGAGGTAGGCGTTGGCTGGGTCTGAGGAGAGGCGAGAAGCACGGTAGCCGGGAAGGAAAGCACCGGTGTAGGAGTTGCGTTGAAGGAAAGTGTGCGTCGTGTCGCCATAGGTCCTGATAGAAGCAGATAGGACGCTCCCTTCTTTCTCCTCGCTGGAAGAATCGACATGCGGTGCACACACCGACTCAGCCCCATTGGCAATAGCATTCTCGTATACCGCCCTCACATCGTCTACCTCAAACGCAACATCTCTCACGCCATCTCCGTGCTTGTCGAGATGATCATAGATCTCATCCAGTAGCCTCTGTTCTTCAGGCGGAGCTTCCCTCAACGTTTGTCGACTCGATGATCGAATGGGAGATGTGAAGACGAATCGAACGTTGTTGTTCTGGACGACATGGCTTGCGATGAATCGAGATCCGGTTTCGAGGCCTTTGTACGCCAATGGCTCGAAGCCCATCCGGGTGATATAGTACTGTGCCGTCTGCTTCGCGTTTCCCACCCACCACGTCACATGGTCGTAGCCCCGATATTCGACCTGTCGACTTGAGGGAGCCTGAACAGAATCATCCGAGTCGTAAAGTGGCGTTGTTCGACCACTCTCGGTAGTAAGAATAAGTGTACCTGGAGCCATCCTGTCAAAGAAAAGGGTCGTCAAGGGTCAATGGATAGAAATATGAGATATGCTCAACAAAGGGAGATCCCAACAAGACGAGAGATGAATGAGACTTAATACTCGCCTCCTCCTCCTCCCATCTCCCTCACTCGCATATCTGGTGATCGTCAGCAAATGGTCTATGAGATTTGACAAGCCTATGCCGAGGACCACGTGACTCGGCTGAAGCTAGAGCCGCAGCTTTCCGTCGGCTAGCTGCGCCTGTGAAAGAGAGAGCCGAAAGACTGGCGCGCGCCATGATAAGCAGTCCGGACGAACGAATTTCCCACGTCGTTAAGTCAGAAAACATACCTTCTCCTCATCCCAAGCCTCCTGTCAAGCATCTCCCTTCCTCAGAATTGATCCCATTCCTCGACCCAAGATGCAGCCCACAGTCCAGCTCTCCAAAGCAGACTCCAAAGTCCTCGCCCAAGTCTTCGATCCAGAAAGTTCTCCCAACAGACCAGAAGTCCTCGTCGATCCGTCACTCCCACCAGACGCTCGAATCCAGGACCAAGACCTCCTATCCACACTCAAAGCCCAGGAGAAACGAGCCATCCGGGTCATCGAAGAATACGAGAAGTCCAGAGGCACGTCGTCTCCATCCAAGGAGGCAGCCTATCTTTCCGCCCTTTCAATCTTGGACAATCTCATCTCTCAGCGACCCGAATATGCCTCGGCTCGTAACAATCGCGCCCAACTGCGGCGTTGGAGATTTGAAGATCGCCGCCTTCTCTTCTCTGCGACTAAATCAGAAGGGCTCGCAGCGGTACATGATCTCCAGACTTCCATTTCGCTAGCGTCACCTGGTCGACCTTCCGAAGCTGTCTCTCCAGGCCAGGGAAAGTTGTTGGCGCAGTCATATACCCAGTTAGCCGCAATTTACCATGCAGGGTCGAAGGATCTTGCGGAGGCCAGTAGCAACGATATTGAAATCGACGGAGAGAAGTGGACCGGACAGCGGTTCGAGGAAGAGGCGTCGCGCTTGTTCTATCTTGGAGCACTGTACGGCAATGAAGTGGCCAAGGCATTAGCAGTACACACGAATCCCCACGCAAAGCTTTGCGGGAATATCG
Organism: Lecanosticta acicola; assembly: GCA_963674455.1. NCBI lineage: Eukaryota > Fungi > Ascomycota > Dothideomycetes > Mycosphaerellales > Mycosphaerellaceae > Lecanosticta > Lecanosticta acicola. The sequence continues at coordinate 98,824 of CAVMBE010000041.1, read as the reverse complement.
TCAAAGAAGCCATGCGGAAGGAGATAGAAGGCGTATGAAGTCTACTGCGAGTCAGTCATAACCAACCTCCTGATTCTCAACAAAGTCAAGGGAATAATCATGTCTCGAGGAAGCATAACTTTCAAATACACCATACTATACCATGCTATACTACTCTTGGTCGTTGCAAAACGATAAGCAAGTCTAGAGGGCAGCACTGGATGTCACCAAATGAAAAGCGACAGGGCCCGCTGAACAGTGGTCGCCTTTTCCAGAGGTCGAGGAATCAGACCTCGAGGAGAAGGCGGCTTGCCACCACGAAGCGGCGACATGCAGAGCATTGGCTTACAACGGCTTGCCGCCGATGAAGTCGCTCCACCTGCGCACCTCGGGTGGTATTCCCTCGGACTTGGGTAGCTTCTTGCTCATGCACTGAGCGAAGAGGACGGCGGTCTGGTGATCATAAGTCAGTGAAACGGTCCATGCAAACATTGTGCTTTCTACTCACCCTTGGCTCCATGAACAACGGAACGCCAAAGTCGACCGCGTTACGCCTCATGACATAGTCTTCGTCGACCATGCTGCTCGCCCTGCGCTTGGCAAGGTTGAAAACGCCACGGATATCATACTTCTCAAACACCTCACGAAGAGCACGCTTGTCCTCTTTGGGGAATTCGATAACCTCCACACGGACACTGCCATCGTTGGAAGTCTTCTCGAGGTGCTCCTTGACTTCGTGGTTGGCGGCGTAGAGCTTGTACCCTAATGGGTTGAGGTAGTCGACAATTTGACCAAGATCAGGAGTCGAGGTGTCACCACCGAAGAGGAGGCCCTCGCCAGGCTCAGGAAGGCGGAAGTTCATTGTGCTCTGCATGGCAGTCCAGTAAGCCTCCGTAAGGTCCTTGCCGAAGCAAGCCATTTCACCCGTAGAAGACATCTCGACACCAAGGTAAGGGTCGGCACCGGCAAGACGAGTCCACGCGAATTGAGGAACCTTGACGGCTAGGTAGTCACGGCTGACCTTCATGAGGTCAACCGGCTCGGGGACGTCCTTGTCCATGAGAGCCTTCGTGGCGACTTCAATGAAGTTGGTTCCAAGTACCTTGCTGACGAACGGGAAGGATCGAGATGCTCGGAGGTTGCACTCAATGACCTTGAGGAGAGGCTCGCCGCCATCTGGGTTGTTCGCACTGATGATCTGCATGTTGAACGGACCGGTGATCTTCCACGCCTTGGCAACCTTTTGCGCAATCTCCTTGACACGATCAATGGTGCTCGTTGGCAGGTTGACCGGTGGCAGGACCAAGGAGGCATCACCAGAGTGAACACCGGCGTTCTCAACGTGCTCGGAGACAGCGTGGATGAGGAGTTTGCCGTTGTGAGCGACAGCATCACAATCGATTTCGAGCGCGCCCTCAATGAATTTGGTGATGACCACTGGGTGGTCAGGGCTGACGCTGCTTGCAGCAAGAAGCTTCTCCTCGAGCTCTTCCTCAGAGCGGATGACAGTCATGGCGGCACCGGAGAGGACGTAGGATGGACGGACAAGGACAGGGTAGCTGACCTCGTTGGCGAATTCCTTGGCCTCTTTGTAGCTAGTCAGTTCCTTCCAGGCAGGTTGGTCAACGCCAATGGAATCCAGGATTTGGGAGAACTTGTGTCTGTCTTCGGCCTTGTCGATATCCTCGGGGTTTGTGCCGAGAACCTTAGCCTTGCCAACGTTCTGAAGCTTGAGGGCGATGTTCTGAGGGAGCTGGCCGCCCACGGAGACCACAACACCGGAGGCAGACTCCAGCTCGTAGATATCCATCACACGTTCGTAGCTGAGCTCTTCGAAGTAGAGACGGTCGGGAACATCAAAGTCGGTGGAATAAGTCTCGGGGTTGTACTAGAAAGAGTCAGCTTTAGTTCGTTGGGCGAATTGATGGGCCAAGAACGCCTTGACGAAGGAGGCTCTCAGTCTCTCCTGGCCCTCAGTCTCTCCTGAGTGGGAAAGCCGCTAGTATCACGCAGCAATCTCTGCAGTCGCATCGTAAACGCGAAGGTTTGAGATGCTCGGATATAAAAGAAAAGGTATTCACACTTACGTTGATCATAGCCGTCTTCTTGCCCAGCTCTTTCAAAGAAAGCGTAGCATTGACGGCACACCAATCGAACTCAACCGAGCTTCCGATACGGTAAACACCAGATCCAAGAACAATGATACCATGATCATCAAATTTGACATCGTGGCTCGAAGCGTTGTAGGTCGTGTAGAGGTAGTTAGTGTCCGCAGGGAACTCAGCAGCAAGCGTATCGATCTTCTTGACCCAGGGCTTGATTCCAAAGTTCTTTCGGCGGGCGCGAACCTCGTCCTCAGAGCTGTTGACGGCAATCGCAATCTGCTTGTCGCTGAAGCCGAGCTTCTTGGCCTTGAGCATGAGTTCCTTCTTGACGCCAAAGAGAGAGCCGATATCCTGGAGTTCATGGGTGCAGTCAACAATGTTTTGGATCTTGTACAAAAACCACTTGTCGATTTTGCTGAGGTCGTGAACCTTGTCAACAGAGTAACCTTCGTGGAGCATAGCCTGTCCGACCGCGAGCCAACGGCGGTCAGTCGGGTTCTTGAGCACATCATCGAGATCGTCAAACTTGTCGCCTTGGAGACCGTTGAATTTAGGATCGACTTGACGGATAGCCTTCTGGAAGGACTCTTCAAAGGTACGGCCAATAGCCATAACTTCTCCGATGGACTTCATGGCGGATCCGATGGATCGGTTGACATTCTGGAACTTGGACAAATCCCATCGAGGAATCTTAGTAACGATGTAGTCGAGCGACGGTTCAAAGTTGGCGGTGGTCGTGCGAGTGACAGCATTGGGCAGCTCAGGAAGCGTGTGTCCAAGACCGATCTTTGCAGCGGTGTAGGCCAATGGGTAACCAGTAGCTTTGGAGGCAAGAGCAGACGAGCGAGAGAGACGAGCATTGACTTCGATGACCCTGTAGTCGAGACCATCGGGCTGCAGAGCGTACTGAACGTTGCACTCTCCCACAACACCGAGATGGCGGACAATCTTGATCGAAGCAGAGCGAAGCATGTGGTATTCCTCATCACTGAACGTTTGCGAGGGCGAGACGACAATGCTGTCTCCGGTGTGCACGCCAAGCGGGTCAAAGTTCTCCATATTGCAAACCGTAATGCAGTTGTCCGAAGCGTCACGCACGACCTCATACTCGGCCTCCTTCCAGCCCTTGAGCGACTTCTCGACCAAGATTTGGGGGGACAGGGTAAGCGATCGCGCAGCCATGTTCCGAAGCTCTTCAGCGTTGTCGGCGAAACCAGATCCAAGACCACCAAGAGCGTAGGCGGCTCGCACGATGATGGGGTATCCCACCTTGTCCGCAGCCTCCAGCGCCTCGTCGACAGTCGAAACAGCGATACTCTCGGCGATAGGGATGTCAATCTCCTTGAGGGCCTTAGCAAACAGATCTCGGTCTTCCGAAGTCTCCAGAGTCTTGATGCTGGTGCCCAGAACCTTGACACCGTATCGCTCGAAGATCCCCATCTTGTCCATCCTCACACCCAGATTGAGGGCGGTCTGGCCTCCAAAGGACAAGAAGATGCCGTCTGGCCTCTCTTTCTCGATAACGTAGGTGACATATTCGGGAGTAACGGGCAGGTAGTAGATTTCGTCGGCGAGCACGTGAGAGGTTTGAATGGTAGCAATGTTGGGGTTGATCAAGACCGACTGGATGCCAGCCTCCTTGAGAGCCTTGAGTGCCTGGGAGCCAGAATAGTCGAATTCACCGGCCTGACCGATGGAGAGACCGCCAGAGCCGATGACGAGGACTTTGTTGACATCGACGAGGTTCTGGCCGCCCGCAATGGCTCCGCTCTCGAGGTAGGCCTTCGCATTGGGAGCGACCTCTGCTTGGCTGGACGCGGCACGCTTTGTCGAGCGGGAAAAATGACGGATTGACTGCTGCTGCTGCAGGTTGCGTGCAGCTTGCTGGCGAGCAGACCGTGTCGTCGTCGTCGATTGGGAGACGAGTGTGCGTCGAGCGATGCGTGGAGTGTGCTTGCTCGCGTGAGCGAAGAGCTCCTGTGGCAGCTGGCGAGCGAATCGCCCGCTGAGCGCCATATTGTCACTGCCGCTGCCGGAGGCTTGGGCAGCAGAAGCTCTGTTGAGGCGTGTTACCTCGAACAAGAGCCAAGGCAGTGCTCAATGGCAGGTGGTGGTGGTGGTGGTGGTGGTGGTGGTGTGGGAGTCGGGAAGAAAGATGTGACTCGCAGAAATTCTCGTGGCCTTGCTGCGACAAAAAAAGCTTGAGGAAGCCGAGCTCCAGCCAATCACGGCGCCCGCGCAGCCCGAAAGCCTGATAGATAACAAAACGTAATTCGCGGAGACGAAGACGACGTCTTTGTTCTTGCCCAGCACCCAGAATGGATCCACGAGGCAGTCGGCCCGCACTCCCCTATACGTTGTGCGTCCCTCACACCAACGCAGTGCACACACACACCGAGCTGGGTGGATTCCCTCATATGCACATATGGGACCTCTGAAGAAATTTCTGAAATCCTGCACCTAACCTGCATGAAGCTCCACATGTCCCTGCAGCCTCCCGCATCACATGCGCTGCGATCTCGCTCTGGGCATTGGCCATGCAAGTGAATGAAGTAAAAGCAGCGGCTTTGGATTACTACTATTCCTCCTCCCCCGATGACGGCTCAGGCGACTTCAGCTAAACGAAATCCATCGAACGTCATTTATTTTCCCCAGTGGATAAAGACCCTGCGAACGATGTATGGACCTTGCTACATCGAGATACTCCACCTCAACACTCCACCTTAAACGTACTGCTCCCAAAATGAGTGCCCCTCACAGTCCCCGGCATCCCAAACGAAATCCTGACATCCGACTCCGAAGACACGCACGCATCCTGACCAAAAAAACCACATCATCAGCACCACCGTTCGTTCCCCTTATCTACAATTTCTCCAGTGATCAAGAAAACAGAAAAATTCAACTCACCCGATCATCGTCCCCAAAAACCACCAATGTACAAACCTTGCTATCAAACGTCTGCAGAACGAAACATGCCGCTTTCGCCCGATCCCCAGACTCCCCCACATCCTTTCCCGTCGTCACGTCATTCGTTACTTCACATTCACTACTTCCCACCCCTTGCCTGCGTGAACAATTAAAAAAAGAAGAACAAGCCAGGCACAAAAAACTCATCAGGATGACTTTTTAGTTATTAACGGACTTACACAGCAGCAACCAGGTTCCCCGTACACTCCAGCGCACCCCCTTTCTCATCCGATCCTTGAGGGTTTCCGTCGAAAGCGGAAACGAGCCAGCCATCGGAGCGGACGGCTTCGTTGAGGAATTGGAGATTGCCGGCGAGAGTCGAAGTCGCTAGTAGGAGGAAGATCCAGATGAAAGGAAAAAAAGTAGAGGAGATCATCATCTCGAGTTTTCCGTTCACGCCAAAAGAAAGAGATCGATCCCCGTCCTCCTAAGGCCTGGAACGACAACGAGGAGAGATATATGTTAAAGTCAGTCTCCCGAGATGAGAGGCGTATTCACTAGCTATAGTTAGTTCCTCGGATATCGAAAACTAGGCTCTTTTAATTGGCCGGCGGGTAAGTAAGACATGTGGCGGGGGCTGGTGTCTTCGACTTTGTAAGGTAACTTCTCCATCTTCTTGTCGATTATATCGCTTAAACTTTGAACAAAGTATAGACATTACGCTTGTACGGGGCGCCGGGGACTTGTAACTAGACTTAGTAGGCAGATATCACAATCGAAAGCGCTACGATTCTTTTGAAGTCTTGAAGCTCTACTACATACGCCAGACGGGGCCCCTGGTTGCGTCCGAGCTTTTCGATGTTCGGATAACGTTTACTCTCGTATTCTTGTCAGGTGCCGTAGACTTTTCTGGCAGGCCGGGCTCTCCGCAGAACATGGATCTAGGATCAAAAAGGGCCCCGTCTCATCACAGAGAGCTTCGAGATTCTGGCTAATTTCTCGATCATCATCACAATGAACGAGCTCTGGGCGTGGTATCTAAGGCATCAGCTAGCACAAATCACCAAGTCATGAAATGAGAAGAGAAGAGAATCGTCAGAGAGTAAGATATTGTTCCTCGAACCACCAAATGATGCTCATGCTCATGCTCGCTCATTGTGCATTGTAGCACGGGTATATCTTTCTTCCCTTCTCCCCATCCGAAATCGTCCTCCCACGCCAACTGATAATGATGATCGCCTCAATCCCATCAATGCCACACGCAATCTCGCTCAGCTCTACGCTGTGTAGTCCCAGACCCCAAAACGCCTTGGAAATGCATTCGAAGATCACCCTCTCAGTGCAACTCCGTCGCCTCTTTATAGCTTCTTCCGGTAGAGTTCACCGCCACAGTCGCGCAGCCGCTTTGCTGCTTGCTCAGGTGTGATGTCTCGCTGCGGCTCCGCCATCATCTCATAGCCCACCAGAAACTTCCGCACCGTAGCGCTCCTCAGCAAAGGCGGGTAGAAATGGACGTGTAAATGCGAGGCTTCTATCTCCTCTTCCGCGCCGGTCAGTGGTGCTTGGTGGAGACCCATGCCTACAGAGGTAGTTAGTGCCAGCATTCTCCGGTCTTCGGGCGAGCAATACTCACTGTAAGGGAAACTCGTCTCGAACAGGTTGTCATATCTCCTCGTGATCTCCGACATCACCTCCGCCAGATCCTCCTTCTCGGCCTCGCTGAGATCCACGAGTGCTCGTTTGTGTGCCTTTGCGACCACCATGATCTCGAATGGCCATGTTGCCCACCAAGGACAGCCTGCCCAAAAGCTGCTGTTCTCGTACACTGTTCGCTCGCCATTCTCGCTCTCCAGTTTCGCGTAGTCGGCAAGCAGGTGGGTTCCACCATGCTCCTTCCGATATCGTTGAAGATTCTGAAGCTCCATGCTGGGTTCTTCCGGCAACGAAGTGGTGGTCCAAATCTGGCCGTGAGGATGTGGATTGGAGCAGCCCATGGCACTGCCCTTGTTCTCAAAGATCTGCATGTACCGGAACTGCTGACTCGCCTTCTCGACTACATTGCCATTGGGAATAGAATTTGATTGAGCAGCCTTGTAGAGCGACGACTGAGGATCCAAATGTGAGGTATAGATCTTGGTCCAAGTTTGAATCACAGGTAGAATGTCTTGAGGTGGCATGTCGGCAAGAGTCAGGTTGTGTGCCGGAGAGAAGGTAATCACGTAGCACTTTCCGGTCGTGCTCTCTGCTTTCAGTAAGCGCGAAGCGAGAGCTACTCCGCTGTTAGCATTCCCCAGGCATCTCCTCTGTGACGGGCTAGTCTTACAGCCATCTTCTTGAGGAGGGTTGTATTCTGCTTGCTGCTCCTTCACTGCCGAGTAGTCGTTCACGAAGACGAACGTGCTGTCGTACTTGGGGTTGGCGTCGCCCTGAGCCCGCTTGTTGCCGGGGCAGAGATAGCACTATGGTTCTAGTCAGAGCCATTATCCACTGTTATGCCTCCTATTACACTTCTTCACATACCGCAGGATCGTAAGCTGGCAGGATGTTCTTTGAAGCCTCCTCTTGCTGGCCCTGCCATGGCCTCTTTGTTCGATGAGGTGACACTAGCACCCAGGAGCCTCGCAGAGGATTAAAGCGGCGGTGGGAGATGTCATCGAGGATGTTGTCCGGCATGTTGGGCTTGCAGCCGTTCATGGGCGTATCGCAGTAGGAGATTGGAGCTGCTGGCACAATAGTGTCAGGCAAGTCATCTGCGGCAGAATGCTTCTGATGCATGGTGTGGGAGGGAAGTGTTGGCAAGAAGAACTAGACAGGTACTGACAAGGCAAGCTGTGGGAGATTATGCGAGCTCAAACCACTTCCGCAGCGTGCTGCGTACGCGGTGGACGGTCCCGATGAGCAGCAGCAAGTAAGCCTGGAAGTAGGAATAGATCCTCGGCGGACTGGCTGGTGGGAGTGACGAACTAGGGTCTGGCGGATAAGGGAGCAGTGGTCGACTCAACGTGGAGGGAAGGTATCGTGCCGGGCAGAAGCAATGGCGTTGTTTTCGGTAAGTTGGCGCGCGGTGGTATGCGGTAGGTATCGTGGGAGAGAGACGTGCCCCCAGCCGAAGTGGACACAAGTATCCTGGAGAGCAGGTTTCGCAGTCGAGCTGGTGGACGGTGGCCGACGAGCTGGTGCTGGTGTGGATTATTGGTGGAAGTGGATGTGGAGGGGCACGCGTGCCATTTGCATGTGATCTCCACATGCCGACACCACTGCACCAGTACTCCCACCTTCCACAGACCGACTCCCATCAGAGGGACGCCGCGAAGTGCTGCCGTCTGGCTGATCACAGCAACAACAATAACAACAACAACAACAAAGATCAAACGGTCCAACGCTTCGTCTCCTCCGTGTGGCGAGCGTCGTCCACGCCCGGCCGGCATCCCAGCCACGAACGTGTCGCGACGCCATCGCGTGTTCCAGCTCGTGTCCATGCGATATAAGGAGTCACATCCTCCACCCCTAGCCCGTGATACACCACGCGTCTCCGGCTTCGTCCGGGAACGCATGGCCCACCTGGCATCTCAGGGACCGTCAAGCCCACCATCAGCGATCGTTGGTGGAAAGGAGGAAAGGTGGGAGACGCGCAAAGTGATGAGCAGAATCGCCATGTGAGCGACGTGCACAACGCCGAAATCAGAGAAAGAGTGGCAGGTGCCGATCCAAGCTTGCCGAAAGTCTCCGCCTGTACCACTTGAGGGACGACACGCAGGAATACTCTAGTTAGTGGAAGAAGGACGCGAACATGTTCAACACACGGTATACATTAGATGGCTGCCTATTAACTGCCAAAGAGTCATATCTCGCCTGGAGTGCAGCTACCCATCTCCAAAGCTTCCCCTTTTTGTCCCCTCGCAACACGGCCGGATCTTGAGAGTAACAGATTCAGTACACAGTATTCATCGCTTTTCTCGCTTCCATCCAAAACAGCAGCAGTACTTGAAGCAAGTAATAGCAGTACAGAGAGACAGCCGACGGGCGTAAGTGATCGAAAGCTATCCAGAGACAGCCCATGCCAAAATAACAGCAAGCAAAACAAAATGTACAAAACATCAACCGATCGGCAGCTGACATGCCGACGGGACGAGAAAAGGGTATCGTGTGCGTACTCAGACCGCAAGCAAAGGCAAGCAAGCAACCAGCGCATAGGAATGGAAAAGTCTACTTTTCCCGATCCACGTCTCGCCCAAACGCCTTGCAGGGGAAGAAAGCGAGTCCGGTGATCGATCGGCCGTTAGAGCCATGTACAAGGAGCACAGCCAGTGATGCAAATGCAGCTCTCTTTCGTAGGAGGTCGTGAACGGATTTCGTGACGGCATGAAGGCGCGAACCCGGACCAGCAGTTCGCTCGTGTATTGACAATGCAAATGCAGCACATTTCAATCAAATTATAAACATCAACACGAAGCTGTACCGAGGTCCTGCTATACCCTGGGCGGGCTCGGCCGGCCTTCTAAGTTGTGGAAGAGCGTCTCCGGCGGCAGTCGAGCAATGTTCGAGCTCTTGTCCGCCGAGATGGGCACGTAGCCTTCCTTTCGCTTCCTGCGGCGCTCCAGGAGAATGCCTGCAACCACCATCAGGAAGATGAGGCCAGCCGCAATGGCGAGAGCGATGCCTACAATCGCGCCTAGCGAAAGATGGTGATTGCGTTCGTTGATGAAATTGGATGGGTTGCTGACGAAGATGGCCGAGATGCTACCTTCACTGCCATCGTCCATATTGGTGAGCATGAATGGCTCAAACGTAGTGCCATTGAACAGGACAGCACTGGCATTACCCTCGTTGGGAATGTTGATGTTACCCATGATCATCAGCATTTGGTCCGAGGCCATGAGGGCACTATCAGCATGGTTTCCGCTCGAGCTCAGCGGCATAATCTGTAGCTTGCGGATGATGCTTGCTCTGCCGAGGCCTCCTGCGCCAGTCCAGGTCCCGTCGGCATACTTCGACAGGTAGACCGAATTGTTGCTGGTCGCGACGCCGCTCACCCAGAACTCGGTATATTGAGTGTTAACCGCAGTGATAGCAGAAATCGGACCCGGAAGGCTGCTCGCACCCGTGTACGGAGTGAACGTCTGCTTCTTGGTGTTGTAGGTGGCCATCATCGTCGGATTGCCGTTGATACTGAGATTGCCGGCGATTACAAGGTTCGTGTTCGATGCCCATATCATGGAATTGATCGTTCCAGAGAGGCCGTCGCCGACGCTGAGGTATTGCCTGGTTCCCACATCATATGTGCAGAGTGTGCGGCAAGGAAGCGATCCTGCTGTCTCGAAGGTTCCACCGATGAACACCGTGTTGGTCTCCGGCTGAGCGGCGATGGCGTTGACAGAGACATCGTCGCCTCCGAGAGCGGCTGGATGTGGCGAATAGTACTGATTCAACGACAGGTCGTACACCACGAGGCCCTGTGCGTTGGCGCCATTAACAGTGCCGTTGACAGCGCCTCCAGCAAACAGTAAAGTGCCGGTGAAGTCCACGGCGACAAATATCGAGTCCTCATCCAGACCATTCACGCCGTTGACACTCTGAGTAGATCCGGTGTTATTAATGAACGCTAAGTTCCTGATCTGAGAGCCATTGCTAGCTGTCGCCTCAAAATTGCCGCCAAGAACGGTGATGTTGAGATTGTTGTTTTGATAGAAGATGCCATCGTATACGCCAGTGTAATTGTGCCCAGAGGAATCCTGAGTTGGAATCGCGCGCTTTCGTTTTCTCGACGAGGTCCCGTTGGAACCAGAGCTCTGCTGAAGTTCTGTGCCGAGGGATTGCAAAGTAGGCTGACCTGATCCAGCCATAAGTTCTACGACGTCACTGAAGTCAAGGCCTTGAGATGAGATCATGCCTCCGTAAAGCGGTGATGACATCTTCGGCACCTCAGTGTACGCAGTGAGGCGACCGTTGAGCGCTGCGGTCGCGTCGGCAAGGTTGTGCAACCAGTTATTGCGGCTTGGAACCCACACAGCAAACCCACTGACGGTGAAAGCACTGTTGCCGGAGAATGCATTGACGTTTGAGAAGTTGCCGGTAAGCGCAAAGCAGTCCTGGAGGTCGTTGGCGCTAATGTTCAGTCGGAGCGGGACCACATCAAACACGGCGCCATCGACACCGGCGCCAAAAGCAGACCACCTCCTGTCAGGGATGGAATAGGCCGCAATGTTGTTCAAGCCAGTGATGGTGTTGTCTGCGGTGTTGCTGAAGACACCTGCCATGTACAGTGTGCTCCCATTGAGATACATGTCCATGACTTCACCATTCAATCCACCGCCAGACAGGGCAGTCGCGTTGTCGGTGATGGCCATAACATTGGAGATGCCGTCTCGCTTGAAGTTGCCTGCCACATAGGTGGTCTCATCATACTCAGCAAGATCATTGATCAGAGCGTCCGTGTTCAAGGATGCGCCAGCCCTATTGATTGCAGATGTGGAGAAGTCCTGGCTGTTCGAGTTTGGCTGATTGGGATTGTACTCATACAGCCCATTCAGTCCGCCAGTGGAGTTGATCAGTTCGAAGCGCACTCTAGACGCGACCACTGTTAGTGGAACCGACTGGCCTGTAGCAGGCGAGAGTGTTACAGATGGACGGAAGTCGCCGCTGCCCACGTCAATATAGCCGTAATAGATCTGGTCAAACTTTTCGTAGTTGTTGGTCTGAAACAGCGTGGTGGTGGTAGGCTGGTTGGTGGAAGTCAGCGAGGCCGTTATGTTGACTTGACCGCGGGTGGAACAGGTGTTATCCACGACGCAACCTGGAGTGTACACCAAGACCGAGTAGTTGCCGGACTGCGCAAGGTTTGGCCGGAAGACAACGTTGGTATCCGAGCTGATCTGTGTTGAGGTATCCAGTGCGGCCAGCAGGTAGTCGGACGAGGTCTGCCCAAGATTCGGCTTCCGCACCCAAGTCGAATTGGGCGAGGCAGTGGAGCTGGAGGCATTGCTGATGCCATCACACTGCGGCTCGTTAAACGTGGAGACGGCGTAGCTGTAAATGTCATTCTGGAAGAGCTCAATGCCGGCCAAGCCAGCACCGGAGCCGTAGAAACCAGTGAGCCAGATCCTGAATACACTCAAACCGACTGGATTGACAAAATGAAAGTCCTGTGCGGTACTGTTGTTCTCGGGTAGCGGGCACACGCGGTCACAGTATGCTTTCTGTCCAGTCGATGGATCCGTGTAGGTTAGGTTTAGGATACCGCCATCGTCCATATTCTCAAAGTAGAAATTCCTGGTGCCACGCCCGCCTTGCACGTTATACAGTCGGAGTTTGGTGGGGATGAAGCCGAAGCCATACGAGCCCTGCCACCAGCCTTGAACGTTGTCATTCAGCGTCCACGCGTTTCCGGACTCCGCAGTGCTGCAGATGATGCTTCTGGGATCCGCAGAGTCAGGAGCACCGGAAGAAGTGATGTTACCACTCCCCAAATTAACAACCTGCGCATCCGGTGTCGTCGGCGTGGAGGCATTGCCTAAGCCATCAAAGCTTCCTCCGAAGACGAGATTTCCGGCGGAGTTCTTCGTGATGGAGTTGACAGGTCCGTTAAATCCCGCGAATGGCAGGTTCTGCCACTGCGTTGTCCACGCCATCGCGTTGTTGGAACTTCCAGCCATGAAGTTGCCTCCGACGTAGACGGTCGTTGAGTCGGCGTCACAGTAGAGAGCGCGTACCGGCCCCGTAAGTCCTGAAAGCGGTGTCACGGCAGCGGTATTGGGGTTCCACAGAGCGATGGAACTTGCCTGCACGCCTGCAAGACTGGTGAAGTTGCCGCCGACGACGATACCGCGATCATTTCCATCGCGTCCGATGAAGGGACACATTGCTGCTATCGAAGCGTCCGCGTCGACCAGTCCAAGCGACTGGAATGCGCCGTTTGGATAGCGGGCAAGTAGTGACTGGCTGCCATTGCTCGACAGGTTCTGGTTCTGTCCTTCATACGTCTGAATGGAGATGCTGTCGAAGTCGCCTCCCACCGCGACGCGCCCCAAACTTCCGAGATCGAGATGTGGTGACGATAATGCCGTCTGTGTGAACTGTGCATCCACGCCACCGATGCCAAGCAGGGGTGCAGTGAGAATGTATGCCGCCAGCTCTGGCCCTACGGCCAGCAACTGCGACACCAAATTCCTCATCTTTCCATCCGGCGTCCGCCCACTGTTCTTTCCTCTGCTACTGCTCTGCCCGCTGCTGGTAGCGTACGGCTTACCTGATGATGATTCGATGCCTACCAGACGTCGGCGTCGGTAGTATTGGGGATGAGTCGCGTACCCGGTTTGATGAGATTACGGCGTGAAAGGAGCGTGGTATGGATGTCGAGGTGAGGATAGGGAAGAAGGTTGGGTGTGGAAGTCCTTCAGGCGGTCATTAGGCCAAGTCGGACGTTCCTCTTGAAAATCGCGCCGATCTTGTCTTGAAAATCGCGCCGATCTTGAAGGCTGCGCCCGCGATGTCGGTCGACGGCAAGCACCAGGCCGCGGGGAGATGGAGGCGGAGGGTGGATGGGATAAAGAGTGACTGTGGTGAGTAGATGGGCAGTAGATGGAGTTCCGCTGGGCCTGTCCGCGGTGATGTTGGTGGTGTCAACGACGAGGACGAGCGCGCGAGAGTACAGGAATGTGTCGGACAGGAGATGCAACTGAACTCTCTTTCTCTAACGGGCTGTGGGTCCAGTGCTGACGCCGCCAATCACAAGCGCGGAATGCTCCAGCATAGGCTCGGCCGCGTCCGTGCCGAGATTGTTGCACACGGCAAGCGCGACCCTACATCCAACGCTTCACCCCCTCAGATGAACCCGCCCGTCTGTGAACGATTCCGCGGGTGTACGTTTGCATGTGCGCTCTCACTCGTAGCGACGTGCTTGTTGCGAGCAAGAACAGTCACAAGAGTCACGAGTGAACATTGAATGTTTCACGCTCCGCTGACGTTATTTCCCGCGAGACCCTCCCGCCGCCTTCACACAACTTGGAAGGATCCGACCCCCCGAAGCACGTAGCACAGCCACGCAAACCCTCGTGCTTGGGTCCTTGGTGAAACGCAGGTTTAAGGATCGCAGCGGAGACGGACAGGGCGATGACGACGGCTATGGCAACATTGCTGTTCATGCAAAACGAGAAGGGTCCACAGTGTGCACAGGCTGCTCCAACTGTCGTCTCCGGCATCGTCGAGCTTGTCTGTATGTACCTTCTCTGGTTCTGTATACTCTGTGTTCGATGGTCACGGCAGCCGCCACCGAAGTCTCACTCCCAAGGGGAAATTCGCAGGGTCGATCCACCTCCGATTGTTGTATCACCTCTCGTGCTCACAGTGTAACAAGCGGCGTCCGTTCCTGCCTCGGGCAAACGCGTCCTTCCGTCCTCACCACTTCTCACATGTCCGCCAGCCTCTGGTGTCGTTGGCAGACTTTCCGTGGCCAGCCTTTATTCACTGCTTGTAGAGGAGAGGGCCAGCCGACGCATGTTCTCCTCGGCACTTCGGGTGCGCTGCTCCTCACGTTCGATCTCGACACAGGCGCACTTCATCTGTCATCGCCGTCAGCACACGGCTCCAGCAAGGGAAATCTACCAGAGGACACTCACTGCCACGGTCTCCCACGTGCCCATGCCGGCCTGCACGCACTTGCCCATCTCCTTGACCGCCGTAGCCTGTCGAGCGGCCACACTCTGATAGCAGCGCGTTGTCTCGGCGTCGTCCTTGTGTGATATCTTGCTCAGCTGGCCAGCAGAGAGCCGCTCGCGAAGCTTGCCCGGTAGGATGAGCCAGTTTGGATCCTTTGGGTTGTGACCTCCGTAGATGTCTGGCATCCAGTCGCCGTGGACATAGAAGCAGACTTGGCGAGGACACTCGGCTCTGCTGTTGGGGCTCAGGTCACACTGCCGGTGGGTGCATGGCACCTCACGCAGGATGCACTCCTTGCAGACCGAAGCCTCGTTGCAGCGGATGCCATGCGAGCTGTAGTAACACATCAGTATCCGCGCGCCCGAAAGCTGGGTCCGGCTTCAGGCCTCAGGCTTACCGGCAGTGGTCGCAGACAATGAACTGAGACTTGTCCTTGGCTGACGAACTGGTGTCGCGGAAAGTGAGAGGGTCGACGAAGTTGGTGAACTTTGGTGGTGAAGTGCCCTGTCCCATCGTCAGTCAATTTCCCTCAAAACCTCCTTCCACAGTCTGCTCACCTGTGCGGACAGGTCAGCGCTGTCGCGCAAGATGCCAAGCTCGGCAGCTCTGGCACGGAGAGTTTCGTCGAACGCCTTGGACGTATTTGGTCTGCTTGTCTTTGTGGGAGATCCATTGCCGTCGCTAGCGGCCCACGGATTCGTGACCTGGCGGTTGTGAGTTGAGCTTGCGCCATCTGCCTCCGCGGGGGAAGCCTTCATGACCTGGGGCGGAGCGCCATCGAGGACTCGAGTCGGAGAGGTCTGAACCGGAGGTCCTGGATCCGCTCGCAGGTCGCCCGTAGTATGGTCGTACATCTGCGGCTGGTGGACACGATGGAGCAACAACTGCGCGTCGCTCAGGAGGTTGGTCGCCGCAGCAATCTTTTCCACCGCGGCTCTCTCGCCGCCCGCGAAGGAAATGTTGGAGACGGCGGCATGGATGTGCTTGCGCGCCTGACGTAGGCTGAGGCAGGTGGTGCAGTCGCAGTCGATCGTGCGGCGGATCGTCTGTTGGGAGGACGCCATGTTCGGGTGTGGTGGTTAGACAAGATGCAGTTGTAGAGTCGAATATTGGAAAGGCCAGTGTAAGGTGATGATTGTGGTGGAAAATGTAGTAGTGGAGTAAGCAATGAGTTGTGGCGATTTGGGGATAGGCAGTGAGGTGATGTTTTGAAGTGGTTGCTATGTTTGTCTCCACGCGGCTGATGTTCAATACTCCTGATCACATGTAAATCACCTCAGGACAAACAACACCCCCCGCAAACCAAATGCACAGTAGCAAATGCTATGAGCAAGAAGACGCCTGAACTGCAGTCCTTTTCCTATCAGCGCTGTAAGACAACGCGACATGCGAACACATGACTTGTGCATACCGTGTTTTAGCGTGCCGTTCACGCGCCTGCACAATGACCATTGTCGCCTAACAATAGCTTCCATCAGAGTATGACTTCGCCGAGCTTGTTCTATCAAGACGGCACCTGCATCTATATCCATTAGGTCGCGGTGATTTGCCGATCTCCGAAGAGTCTTCGCAATCTTCGTTCAGAGAATCCTTCCTCAGCCGTCACACCTTCATCGAGGCCGATTTGTCCGCTTTCGCCATTCTTCTAGTGTCGTGTATCTATCCATTGTGTGCCACATCCTCGGCGTCTTAACGAGCTCCGCTTTACCTTTCGACAGTCCTTTGCCCGAACCTATTTATTGCACCATGATCCTCGAAATCGATCTTTTGCCAGTCGAGAGCCGATCCTTCCGTCGCCTAGGTATCCGCGAAGCTTGCCTGGCAAGACAAAGTAGCTGGAGACGGGGAAATCATCGCAATGTGTAGGAAAATGATCTCGGTCTAGGTATCGGCAGTTCAAGTTCGAACAGTGCTCACGACTTTCTGGACTTTTCCGGCACAATCGATGTACACAGGCAGTCTGACTTAGCTGGAACTGGTCGCATATGGGAGCCTTGTCGCAGGGTAAGCCATGACTCCGACAACGATCACAGACCAAGAATTCGTTCTGGCGGGTTCAGGCATTGGTCCGACCATGATCTATTCCATTTGGGTCTCTACCACCACCGTGCTCGTACTCGCCGGTGCCTCGATCGATCGAGTCATCTGTTTCTGCTAGTGGGACCGATTCCTGCTGACGGTCATAATCCTGTTGAGACCCAATTCATGCCTCGTAGATACGACTCACAGCTTGAGTAAGTGTGCGTCCTGTTCGTGTCTCGAGCTCGTGGAGTGCTTCTACTTTAAGCACAGCTTCGTGTGCAGTCTTAAAGCGCTCGCAGCCAGTGTAATTGGATCCTTTCAGTTGTGTGAAGCCTGGTGGCCGCGAGATCTCGTCATTTCGGCTGATGTGCGTTTTCGATTGTCTTGTGTGTTGTGGTGTTGTGAAGCAGGATCAGATCGAAAGAACATGGAAAATTTTCAAGATGTTGTTGTTGTTGTTATCCAGAAGCTCGCTTAGGAAAGTTAAAAGCGGAGCGAAGTGGTGCTTTCACATGCGAGCTGACTTACGCCAAGAATTCCATTCCTTGCAGCTTTTGCCATTACGAGTCACACCCATGTCGACAATGCCGCCGCTACCGTTTTCGGTGCTTAGACTATGCGAATCCAGGCTTTTACGAGATAGCGAGGCGAGGGCCTCTTGTGCACACCACACGTGGCTACGTTGATCGACGTATGGTGCTACTCTTTTGCTCATGCCTGCACTCGGAATGTCCTTCCACTCGCGGTCTTTCTCTCCTTCTCCTCCGTCTCTGGTCGAGCCCTTCGCAACACTGGTTCATTGTCAGTGACATCATCGAATACGGGGTGCAATGTTGGGCTGTACCTTGTAAGAAATCCGCAGTCCGTCTCCTCATACGGCTGTGTATGTATGCCTTGCTGGCCTTGATGTGATAATGGAAGTAGTCGCGGAAGGTCTGAATGTGCGAAATGACTTCGTAACGGCGCTGCTGGGTCAAGTGGCGAGGGAAAAGCACTACGCAATCGTTGTCAGCCAGCACACCACAATCTCTGCAAGATGAACATACCAAAGGTAATGTAACCAACTTCTCCTTTTCCAGCCGGCAAACCCTGGATGCCCTGCAACTCCATTGGCGGATCGTTGCGAAACAGCACTTGTGGAGCATTCTGGATTGCTCTTCGTCGAGCATCAACAAACTCCTGTAAGAAGACCTTGCCGAAGACCCTATCAGTCTCGTCCGAAAAGATGGTGCTGAAAATGACCGTCACTCGGTCGTGAGAAGCTTTGATGTAAATAGCCTCCTGATCTCGGTAGTGTATCGCCCTAATCTCACCACCTTCCTTCACGCCTTGAGGCGCAGTCTCGCTTGTGTACTGTTTTGCTTCCTCGGCTAGCGACGCGTATTCATCAAAAGCCTGCTCAAAAGGTGCTGCTATTGCGTTGCGTTTCAACAAGCTTATCCGTCGAATCAAGTCATCCTTCTCTTCTTGTGCTGCCGGTAGTTGCTCCAGATCTACTTGAATGGAGAAGTCGTAGCCTTGCTCGGGAGATACGATGAAAGAGCCGTACTCGCGCTGCAGTACTGCCTCGGCGCCATACTTGACAAGCTCCGGCCAGCACTTCACAGCGATGGAGATCAGGATTTGGGTCTTAGCGTTGGGAGTTGAGATGTGGAAGGTGACATTGTCGAAGTCGGAAACCACTTGATCAATCGAGGTCGGCGGTGAGCTAGAGCAATGTCAGTCTCCATCTGCTTGCCGTGGGCGTTTATGGTCCCATACTCTGGAGAAAAGCGGTCTTTCAATAACGACTCGATGAGGACGTTCTGGTAGTCCAGAAGAAGCATCGTGTTGGACAACGAATGGTGAAACTCTTCGGGTATCCACGAATTCGTAAGTTGGCTGATCGACGACCGTGAAAGAGAAGTTGTTCGGCTGGACGCTACTGCCTTGTGTTGCTACGCAATGGCCAGGAAGTCGATGAAGTGGGCTGCTGCGGCTCTGCGGATCGTGCCGCAGCCCAAAGCGAAATGTGGGGAAGCGAGCCTGGCGATCAAAGAAAAGTTGAGCACGTTGAGATGACTTCTCTGCGACAAAATGGTTCGCTCATATCGGTACGTGTGGCCGCGCACAAACCCCTCAAACTATACTAATGGCCAGATAGAAAGTACGAGCCGGCTAAAACATTCGGCACTGTCAATACTGGGACCTCGAACTCAGTCTGGACCGCCGATCAATCGAGTCGAAATCGAAATGCTGGCTCTGGACGAGCTTTCGTTGGCGCAAACGAAGAGGTGCTATGCTGGGACGTAAAGAAGGGGGAATTGTTGTCGCGATGGCACGATAAAGACAACCGAAGTGCCGTCACATGCATATCGCAATGCCACGTCCAACCAGACCTCCTCGCAGTCGGATATACAGACGGTTCGATACGAATATGGGATGCTCTGTCCGGACAGATTGTCGTCAGCTTCAATGGACATCGCAGTGCAGTCACGCTCTTGCAATTCGACCGTGAAGGCTCGCGGCTCGCTAGTGGCAGTAGAGACACCGATATCATCGTATGGAACCTGCTCTCCGAGACTGCTGAGTTCAGACTTCGCGGGCACAAAGATCGAATCACCGGTCTTTCATTCCTACGTGCTCCTGTGTCGGCTCAGGCTGACATGTACGATGGCGTCGCTGCAAGCGAGCAGGACTACGAGGAGCGGTACCTACTGTCTACTTCAAAGGACGCGCTCATCAAGATCTGGGACCTATCGACACCACATTGCATAGAAACACACGTCGCACAGACTAGTGGCGAGTGCTGGGCGCTCGGTGTCAGTCCAGATGGCGCAGGCTGTATTACAGCCGGCAATGACGGCGAGCTCAAGGTCTGGACCGTCAATACCAATGTTCTATCGCAGCTGAGCAATGGGCTTGGAGAAGGCAAAAAGGTCGATGTGCTGACCAGCTCGGGCATCATTCATCGACAGGGCAAAGACCGCACAACTGGAATCGCCTTCCATCCTAAGCAGGACTACATCGCTATTCATGGCTCCGAGAAAGCGGTCGAGCTTTGGCGAATTCGATCTGCTGATGACCTTCACCGACACATGCAGCGCAAGCGGCGAAGACGAAGAGAGAAGGCTGCTGCTGCTGGTGAAACACTTGGACCCGAGAAGGAAGAAGCTCTGGGTACTCCAGAAGTCAATGAAATTTTCGTGCCGTATGTAATAATTCGGACGGGGGGAAAGGTCCGTTCAGCGAATTGGGTCACGAGTGGCTCCAAAAGCGCAAAGACTCTGCAGCTCCTCGCCGCAACGACGAACAACCAATTGGAACTTTACAATGTAATATCTCATCGCGCACAGGAGAAGACCGGCAGCAGAGACGCGCCGGAGTACAACCGCTCTCTGGCAGTAGAGCTACCTGGGCATCGTACTGACATTCGTACTCTGTCGCTGTCTTCCGACGACCGGATGCTCGCCAGCGCCTCAGCAGGAGCTCTCAAAATCTGGAACTTGCGAACTCAGTCTTGTCTCCGAACACTGGAATGTGGCACTGCTCTGTGTTCTTCGTTCCTACCAGGAGATAGGATGGTACTTGTCGGGACCAAATCTGGAGAGCTTGAATTGTACGATATCAGCACAAGTACTTTGGTAGAGAAGATCCAAGCGCATGACGATGCCATCTGGACGCTTGCCGTGCACCCCGACGGCAAATCGGTCGTGACTGGCGCAAAAGACAAGTGCGCTAAGTTCTGGCGGTTCGATGTTGTAGATGAAGAGATTCCAGGGACAAGGCGAACCACGCAGCGGCTGAGGCTGGCGCAAACACGACAGCTGAAAGTTTCGGACGAGGTTCTGTCAGTCTGCTTCTCGCCCGACGAGAAATACTTGGCACTCAGCACTCTCGATAACACAGTCAAGCTGTTTTTCGTGGACAGCTTGAAGCCATACCACATTCTCTATGGCCACAAGTTGCCCGTGTTAGACATCAGTATAAGCAGCGATTCAAAGCTCATCGCAACATGCTCGGCCGACAAGAACGTGAGGGTTTGGGGTATGGACTTTGGCGACTGCCACAAGGCTTTCTTTGCCCACCAAGACAGCGTTATGCAGGTCGCTTTCATATCCCATCCCGTCGAGCAAGACGAAAAGCACATGGTAATCAGTGCCAGTAAAGATGGCGTCCTCAAGACATGGGATGGCGACAAATTTGAACAGGTCCAAAAGCTTGAGGGCCACCACGGGGAGATCTGGGCCATGGCTGTCAGTCGAACAGGGGAGACCATTGTCACTGCTTCGCACGACAAGAGCATCCGAACATGGGAGGTTGGCGATGACCTGGTCTTCCTCGAAGAAGAGCGCGAGCGCGAATTGGAAGAGATGTACGAAGCGACGTTGGCACAGAACATGGATCGCGATTTCCAGGGTAATGAAGACCAAGATGGGGAAGTGGCCGCTGCGAGCAAACAGACCATCTCCACTCTCACGCATGGCGAGAAGATCATGGAGGCACTTGAAGTCGGCATCACGGACCTGGAACTCATGCGCGCATACGAAAGAGACAAGGTCCACAACCCCAGAATGGCGGTGCCACAGCGGAATCCCATCTTCCTCGCTCTCGGAAACATCACAGCAGAACAGCATGTTCTGCGCACTTTACAAAAGGTCCCGACGCCAGCACTAAATGACGCACTCCTCGTCATTCCGTTCAGTACTCTACCGACGCTCTTCACCTTCCTCGCCATCTTCCTGCAGAAGAGCATGGCACCCGAACTGGCATGGCGAATAAGCTACATCATGTTGCAGGCACACATGACACAGATCGTAGCTTCGAAGCAGCTCAAGCCACTGCTCATGGACGTGTTCGAGGCGTACGATCAATGGCAGGAAAAGCAGAGCAAGATCATGGGCTTCAACTTGGCTGGCCTCGAGATCATGAGCCGAGAAGCGAGGGACAATGAGAGCGGAGGATATCTCGATGAGCCGGTAGAAGAGGAGGAGGAGGAGGGCAAAGGGAGAAAGAAGCGGGCTTTCGCTAGTGTACAATAAGGTGGTGCGTGTAGGATCGACCAACTGCTACCAGCTTCGCCCCAAACCGATAGTTGGGCATCGCATTCTTTGGGGATGAAGCCACACGTCTTCGATTGTTAGCGCTCACCCAAAGGTCAGGCGCTCGCATGCACGGCATCTGACGGCTGGGCGGCTGATGTATGTCCGAGTCTCCCACGTTTAGCCTGTGGCCTTTTGTGCCTCCAACAACGAACGTAAGAGAGCCTTCTGATCTGCCTCATAAAGCGCCGCCTTGGGCCTTCATTTGAGGTCCTGATAGAATATATGGACGCGGGACGCTGGTGAGTGAGGTCGACATAGATAAAGTCCAAGCGCATTTGGTTTAGTGTGCATATCGCTCTACTCTTGGCCACAACTTCATCAACACCAACACCTCGCCTTCCTTTCTTTCTTCCTTCTTTCCCTTCCTTCCTTCCTCCCGCTTCCAACTGGCTGGCTGCCTCCTCCTGAACTGGCGCTATCGCCATCGCCTACGCAACACCCTCCCTACGTGGTTCGACGCGGACCCCCCACCCGCGGAACACGCAAGTTTTTGCAAAAACCAAAGTCTTCTTCTTCTTGTTCATCGGGGGCTGGGTTCCTTTCTACTTCGTCTGTAAAGTATGTATCTTCTTCGTGTGCGTGTGGGCCATGATCTACGTAATCCCAAAGGGTCTCTCGCTCTCTCACTCGTCGAACAGGTCGATGAGCCGGCTATACATACGCGAAAGTCGGGAAAAGGCGTGGGAGAGGAGCGGGCGAATTCGTACCGAGAATTTCGTTTCAAGAAGGATAGGATTGCGGGAGAGATGGTGGGGGGAGAGCAGGTCTGGTGAATACATGTATTGGGGTGTAGCGATGAGGAAGAAGAAGAGAGTGGGTATGGGGGAGATTACGATGGAGAAGGTATAACTGAGAACTCGCTGTTCTGTGGAGTGATACGGTGCTGTAGTCTACATAGAACATGTCATGAGCTTATATTACGAACACTCAAATTCTGTTCTGGTGGTGATTGTGTCTATTATCCAATCCTCTTGATCGTAGATCCTAGCAGTAGCGTTTGAGCAGCCTGCTCTGTGCCATACCCGCATCTTCGCAAGTCAAGATGTCATTCCCAAGGCTGCTGCTGCTCCGATTCAGATCGCCCACTCTGACACTGGGGCGATTCACTTTTGCCCAGGATGCTGGGAACACGATGGCTCTTCCATGATTAGTATCACCTCATGCACTCTTCGCTCGCTCCCTCTGCAGAACGCGCCACTTTTCTTCCGGGATCGTCAGGCAGGTAATGCCCAGATAATCGCAGATGGAATTGCACACTACGAAAGCCCAGCGGGAGTATACGACGACTGCAACCAGGAAATACGCCCAGAGGTAGTACAGCTGCATCTCGGCAGAGATGGCTGGGAGGCCGAGATAAGGCAGGTTTACCATGACCGCGCCGCCTACCAGCGGGGCCAGGAGACCAGTCCAGTATGGGAACGGTTGTCGCGTGAGGTGGGCCAGGATCATCTTGGTGGTCATGCGGCCGAAGACGAAGGACAGGGTCAGACAGAGCAGGCAGAGATGGTTATCGCGCAGGAGAGTCGAATAGGGAGATCCAAGCCATGCCACTAGAGAGCCGCAGAAAAGCAGCATCGGCGCCCATTCCAGGAAGACGGGAGCGACGGGGAGGTTTTTCGCTCGCCGTGCTTCCACGACATTGATGACGCAGGCAGGCAGATGGAAGACGAAAAAGGCGCCGATGAGAATCGCCGGGAAGAGATCCTTGAAACTGAGTGATCCCAAGATATGCTCATACCCCAACAAGGTCGCGAGAGGCTGGTGCCAGATCTGAGGTCCAAAGTATCCCGAGCTAATCATCAGCAGAGAAGCCAACAGGAGTCCCTCCGTTGGTCCATTGAAGTACCCGAGATAGAGCGTGTGCGTGTGATAAGTCTCCCAGGTAGAAAAGAACATGGGGAGACACGGGACCAACGCGGTGAGCGCACCGACTTTCGTAGGCCCGAGAGCCATTGCACTGGTCTCGAGCAGACTCGCAAGGGTACAATTGAGGGAGTCAATACCATGATCGAAGAGCTCTCCCAATCCCGAACTAGTACCCGTACGCCGGGCCTGTTTGCCATCGATGTTGTCCATGGTAGAATAGGCCCAGACACCAAACGCATAGCTATAGTAAACCCAAGCATGCTGAGGGCCCGTGAGATCCGGGTCCATGAGCTGCTGCAGGCCGACATTGCCGATGACGAAGAAGAAGCCAATGAGGGTCACCATATTCGGTGCGAGCCATAGTGGAAGGTATTCGACGCAGAAATTCCACTATGCCAGGGCAAGATATCAATCCATGGCCTTGCTCGGAGATTGGTCTCGTGCATGTACGTACGTAGTGTCTCAGCACGTGGTGCGAGATAGGACTCTTGTCGACTGAAGAATATTTATACGTCCTGAAATGCCTCAAGCCATCTTCCGAAAGCGTGCCAGTGGCCGGCATTTCCCCTACAGAGCAGCCAGTTAGCCGATACTTGTGACTACATGAGAGATGTATTCCGGGTTCCTACTTTTGCCAGCCATTATTACGGGCCTGAGGAGAGAGTGATTCGAACTTCGTGTGATCGCGAGACTTTCTCTCGTATCATTCCGTGAAATATTAATGTCTGATGAGACTGGACTGCAGTGGTGCGGAAATAATAATGGGGCCAAGCCACAGAAAGCGGTGACGGAGCAATTGATGTTAAATTTTGAGAGGTGATGTCAAAGCGCACGGTGATTGGCGCGTTGGCTTCTGGTCTCACAGCTGCCGGCCGCCTTCTTGGAATCCAGATTGCAACCTGGCACGAAACGACATGATGAAGCGGCAAGACTCAGTCACTATATGCACTTAGTCCGTTCAATGATAATCCCCAGAGTATGGCAATCCAGAGCATGGTAGTAGTCCAGATGGAGTCGGTGAGAGAGCTTCCCATGGAAGAGAAGCGCGCGACACACACGCAGGCGCAGTGTGCATTGCTGTGATTGCATTGCCTTCTACTGCTGTACCTTGAAGTCATAGATCAGCTTGACCTTATGTTCCTCCTTGCCCTTCTTCGACACAATCCTCCTCACGTGCTTCCTCTGCCCATCAACCATCTGGAAGCCCCAGATCTGTAACGCAGTCCACCCATTCTCCAAACTCTCCGTCCAACTCTCGATGACATCTCCCTTCTCCTCTCCCTCGCCTTCCTCGAGCCAGCCTTCCTTGAGGAACGGGTCTTCGATGTCGGAGATCTTGATGTACCTGTGCAGAGGGACACATATTAGCTGGAGACTCACGTTGTTCCAAGGTATCTGATATGTGCTTACCTGTTCTTTCCATTCACCTTTCCCCAGAATTGGATATCGCGCTCACCCAGCTCCCCGTTCAACAGGCGTAGCTCTTGCTGCGTGATGTTGCCCGTGGAGATCTGTTCCTGGTCCAAATGCGGACCCTCATGGTCGGTGTACTGCTTCAGGTTGACCTGGACGGCACTGTAGGCTGCCGCTTGACGGACGAGCCACGGCAAGCCTTGCATCTTCAGCATGCTGGTGGTCGAGTCCGACAGCTTCTTGTTCATGTCGTAACTAGCGTTCATGTGGTGAACGTCGACTTCGGGCGGGGCGGCCATGGTGACGGTACCCTGTTTGAGGCGATTGATTTTCTCTGGAGTCTGAATGCTGTCGTTCTTGGTGCCCGGGCAACAAAGCTGTAGAATCCGTTCACGATAACCGATTGATGCGCTCTGTTGCAATGCGAAGGTGCAAAGCTCTTAAGATGCGGCTAGTCTATCTGGATGCCTCGGCAACAGGAAGGCCAAGAATTGGTTGGTTTAACGCTAGTTTTACAACCATCTCGTGTGTCGCGCCTGGCACCTCGGAGTCAAAACAAAGTGTGCCCCACACGCGGCCGCCGCTGACGAAAACGAGCAGTTCCAATGGGCACTGTGAGAACAAGAGCACTGATGAGCCATCGAGGAGCATCGGAGGGGCATGAGAGCAGTGCATGTCGGTGTCGGTGTCCACGGGTGTGCCTGAAGATCCCGCAATCTAGTGGGGCCAGGTGAAGCGGGAGACCCGTTGGCTGGCCTCGTATTCTGCCTTCATCCGCGGTACCCAGGTCTTCAATACGAACACTCGTTCTCGTATCATGTATGGGGACGACCTGATGATCTTTGGCTGGGGTGTGCCGCGCAAATCTAGGAGGCTATCTTCATAACCCCGCAGGCCGAGCATGTCCACCACTTGTGCTCCATGAACGCACGGCAGTTTGTGCAATTCCATCCCATACTCTCAGGCTGCTTGGGTGCCTCTGGTATCTTTCGTCTTGGCTTCGACTGAGCCTCCGTTTTGGCTCGCGGCGGCCTCGCGGGTGGCTGCCCTCGCCCTTTCGTCTTGGCCATCACTGACTGCGGTCTTTCAACGCCGCAAGCATCGCAGGATAGAAACTGAATTGGGTTGACAAGAGTACAGACTTCACAAGCCCACTGGTCTACCGCAGCGTCATCCGGCATGCTAGTAAGATCGATGAATTCTTCTGATTCAGCCTTTGTAGTCGGCTTATTGATCATCTCGTCTTTGATGGTCTTGCATGTCGAATTCAGATGTTGCTCAGGGCGTTCCGCGCCAGGATATCCCCGCTTCATCGAAGCTGAGCTGCTCGCTGGCCCCATTCCTAAGCTCTCTTCAAGAGCCCATTTCATTTGCTCCTCCTCGCTCGGCTGTTTCCCATGGTCATCTGAGTGCGGTGGCATCTTCATGCCGGCGTTGTACAGCCCATGCTCAGGACTCCAATCCAGCCCTTCACTGGAGGAACCCTTGAAAGTGCCATTCAGCTTCTGTGCTTCCTCTTCTTCCATCAGTTCCTCCAGTGCTCGACTGATTGCGCGGTTGTTCGCATCGTCTTCTTCGGCTCGGCTTGCGAAGGAATTTTGCGCAGCTTGCTGAGAAAGTTTGTCTGCATCTTTCCTTCCAGAACCACAGCCCTTGTTGGTCGTGTTCCGTCGAGTTACCTGATCCGCGATGATGTTTCTCACGTCGCCCTGCAGATGCAAAGGCGTTCCACCGAGTCTCTGCCCGGAGTCTTGGCTTAGGGTCCCTTTGGCCTTACGCTTCTCAGCATTTGCACGTGCGCGCTGGCGCATCTCCTGCAATGGCAATGGTCGCTGGTATCCACCACTACCGCCCAATCGCTTGCCCTCCGACATGAATCCCTCACCAGTGTAGCCTTTCCGTATCAGCGCCTCGTGTTCGTCGCGTAGCTCATCCCAGAGCTTGTGAAAGTTGGAATCATGCTCTCCCCAGACATTGTGAGAAAGCTCATGGAGCAAAGTGTCGACCACATCCTCCAGCGGAAGAAATAGATCTGAATTGTTGTGATAACGAAGACGGAGGCAAATCTTGTAGCCTTTGTTGATATTCAGGCCAAGTAGATTATTTTCTGGCGGAAGGAATTCTGCAAGGACCTGCACACGCCAGCCTCGCTTCCGCATGATCGGCTTGACGATCGACGCGACCTTCCGCAACATTGTGAGAGCAGCGTCTCCTCGTTCTAGGCCGTTCAAGTGCTCGTAAGTAGTAAAGAGTGACTCCTTTTCCTGGAGCTGAGAAGCGTACGATCTCTGAACGCCGGAGGGTCCACCGTTAGCAGAATGCTTGTTGCGTCCAGAGAAGCCTTCGCCAGCGTAAGGGTTGCCAACAGGCCCGCCCGGATGCCACGACATGGTTGGTAGGTGCAGTCCAAAGACCAACTTGCGGGAAGTAACGATTGCGTTTCTTCGTGCCACGAATTCTGAGTAAAACAGTCAACGGTCGCGAGCAAGAGACACGTTTGAAGTAGCTTTTATGTGAGAGATGTTGATAGAAAGGGAAGAAGGTGAAGAAGTGGCGAGGGTGATGAGGCCGCGTATTACCAGTACTGCCTGGCCTCAAGATGTCTTGGATGAGCACAGAGCATCCTTACAAAGCCGCGTCAGTGGTAAATGAGGAGTCGTGAACACCTGTCAAGCGTTACAATGTCCGCGACGCTGGGCGCAGAGATAAAGCGATGTTCTGGTGTAGACGTAAGGAGCAACAAGAGGAGGTTCAAACAGATGGATGCACGCCAAGCACCGGCAGAAGCTCGGCACGTTGGACAAAGTTCAGGTGGGACCCTCGAGCGAATTGAGATTTTAGTTTTGCTGAAAAGAATCTCTCTGCTCGCCGCCGAAACCACACCCTCCTGCACCACACAACCAACCACATCAATACAACTTCAAGATGGCGGACGAGGTCTACGACGGGTCTGTCAAGCTCGATGACTGCATAATGGCGACTCTGCGCTAATCAATACAACAGTGCGATCGGTATCGATCTTGGAACCACGTACTCGTGTGTCGCCAACTATGAGGGCGCCGGCGTCGAAATCAGTATGTTTTGACGGATTCATATCTGTCCTTGGACACCGATCTAACGTAACGACTCGCAGTCGCCAACGAGCAGGGAAGCTTCACCACTCCATCCTTCGTCTCCTTCACCTCTGAGGAGCGATTGATCGGCGAGGCCGCGAAGAACCAGGCCGCCATGAACCCAACCAACACCGTCTTCGATGTCAAGTGAGTGCGATCATGAGTGCAAAAGCAAGGGAACCATATGGGCTGATCACATCCAGGCGTCTGATCGGTCGACGATTCGATGACCCGACTGTGAAGAAGGATATCGAGTCGTGGCCATTTAAGGTCGTTGACGATGACAACAGCCCCAAGGTCCAGGTCGAGTACCTCGGCGAGACCAAGACTTTCTCTCCTCAGGAGATCTCTGCCATGGTCCTTGGCAAGGTGAGCTGCGATTGAGATATTAGATTCGGTCACGTATGGATCTAATCAATTCCCACAGATGAAGGAGGTTGCTGAGACCAAGCTCGGCAAGAAGGTTTCCAAGGCCGTCATCACTGTCCCGGCCTACTTCAACGACAACCAGAGACAGGCCACCAAGGACGCCGGTGCCATCTCCGGTCTCAACGTTCTCCGTATCATCAACGAGCCCACTGCCGCTGCTATCGCGTACGGTCTCGGCTCCGGCAAGTCCGACAAGGAGCGAAATGTCCTGATCTACGATCTTGGTGGTGGTACCTTCGATGTGTCACTCCTCCACATTCAGGGCGGTGTCTTCACTGTTAAGGCCACTGCCGGTGACACTCACTTGGGTGGTCAGGACTTCGACACCAACCTTCTTGAGCACTGCAAGAAGGAGTTCCAGCGCAAGACCAAGAAGGTACGAAATCCCAGCGGCAGAAGCCATCTCCAGCGTATCAAACGTGTCTGGGCCAGTGGCCGGCCTCCAGCGCTGCTGTTTGGCTCAGCCCGTTTGAGACGTTGAATGAACTTCGACCTATCTGAGAGCTACATGCTCAGTAATTTTCAATAAATGTCGCTGACTTGCTTTCTTGCAGGATATCTCAAACGACCCACGTGCCCTCCGTCGTCTGCGTACCGCTTGCGAGCGCGCCAAGCGTACCCTCTCCAACGGAACTCAGACCACCATCGAAATCGACTCGCTCTTCGACGGTGATGACTTCAACACCAACATCACCCGTGCACGATTCGAGGACATTAACAGCAAGGCTTTCCAGGGCACTCTGGACCCTGTCGCCCAGGTCTTGAAGGATGCCGCCATTGAGAAGAGCAAGGTCGACGAGATTGTGCTTGTCGGTGGTAGCACTCGTATTCCCAAGATCCAGAAATTGCTCAGCGACTTTTTCAACGGCAAGAAGCTCGAGAAGAGCATCAACCCTGATGAGGCTGTCGCCTACGGTGCGGCTGTTCAGGCCGGCATCCTCTCTGGCAAGGCCACCTCTGCAGACACTGCGGACATGCTCCTCCTCGATGTCGTCCCTCTCTCTCTCGGTGTCGCCATGGAGGGCAACATCTTCGCTCCTGTGGTCCCGCGTGGCCAGACTGTGCCAACCATCAAGAAGCGAACCTTTACAACTGTCGCGGATAACCAGGTCAGTTGTTCTTTCCCCCTCTGCCTTCCCACTTGCAATGCCCCTTTTGATACAAAATGGACCACCTTACCGGATCTTGGACTGGATTTTCTCTATCTGTTCACCACCTCGCTTCACCACACAACAAATGCAACGACACACTGACATGAATATCACTACAGCAAACAGTGCAGTTCCCGGTTTTCCAGGGAGAGCGCGTAAATTGCGAGGACAACACCTCCCTCGGAGAGTTCACTCTTGCTCCCATCCCACCGATGAAGGCAGGTGACGCTGTTCTCGAGGTCGTTTTCGAAGTCGACGTGAACGGCATCCTGAAGGTCACAGCAACGGAGAAGTAAGACATCGAAAGCTGCACTTCCATCACTGTGACACATACTGACGTGTTCTGAACAGGTCCTCTGGCCGCTCCGCCAACATCACCATCTCCAACTCGGTTGGCAAGCTCAGCAGCGGTGAGATCGAGAAGATGGTTGAGGAAGCCGCCAAGTTCAAGTCCAGCGACGAGGCCTTCAGCAAGAAGTTCGAATCGCGACAGCAGCTGGAGAGCTACATCAGCCGAGTGGAGGAGATTGTGTCTGACCCAACTATGAGCATGAAGCTCAAGCGCGGCCAGAAGGAGAAGATCGAGAGCGCGCTGTCCGACGCTATGGCGCAGCTTGAGGTCGAGGACGCCAACAGCGACGACCTCAAGAAGAAGGAGCTTGCGCTCAAGCGCGTCGTCACCAAGGCCATGTCTACCCGCTAAGCGGCTTGATATTCAGGTTGTGGGATTACGGCGTTTTTCGGGCAACAATGAGGCATTAGCATACACGAGCGGAATCACGCTTAGTGTGCCAGACGTGGGCCTTACTTGCACGTGGCTAATAGATCGATGCAACGAAGAGACGTTCCAGGGGCATACCAAAAGTCGAGAATGGTTGGAAGTTCAGCATTCGGGGTGTCACGTATCAAGCGCATGCATCGTTTGTAGCCAACGAAGTTCGGATATGATCACGAGCAACTTCACCATTCTGCATCTTCTCGTTGTATGTTGGTCCCGAGTGCTTCGTCGCGATCCCGGCCATGAAAGGGCCTCATTAACTACTGCAAGGATCTTCAGCAGCTTGGAAAAGACTGCTTGAGACGCGATCCTTCTTGCCTGGAGGTCAGCTTATGATGTTTTCGGTCTCGGCAGCGGGAAGGACGGGAGGATCTTCCACGCCGACCCGGTGAAAGTGGGAATCGGGAAGCCGTGAGGTGTTTTTTCTTTCTCTATCCCTTGTGCCTCGCCCTTCTGCAAGGGACTTGGTCGAGAAAACACCGTCAAGCCGAAAATGCCAGTAGCCTAGCTCGAAAGGCAAGTTTCAACACAAACAATGGACATGCTCAGTCAGCGGCGGTTGAAGTTTCCTTCTCCCGACCTTCTCAGAAAGTTGAACTCTATTTGGCTGTGGGCCGTCGCAAGGTCACTGCAAGCGCCTGGACCGCCACAACTGCTTCCACTGCGATCCGACAGAAAACATTATCCGTGTCTCCCTACCTCGATCTTCTCTCGCCTATTGTGCCGACGCCTTACTCTGCCATTGCCCCATCCTATCACATCGCGCTCCACTCGCTGCGAATCAGATCGAATGCCTTGCAGGCCCCCCACCTTCTGACTGACACTCGAACTTGGAGTCGGCCGACCCAAGGACGTCGCAGACAACTCACGCCTGAGCACTCAAGAACCTCGTCAGTGTTACCTGTGGATGCTGTGATTAAAGAGTGGGAAGTGGCACCAGGGCGGTGCCACCGCATCTTAGCATCATCGGGCGCCGGAGCTTCTCTTTAAGCCCAGCTATGGAGGGCAGCTTGGACGGGCAATCGCGCTCGCGCGTTTCCTTTGAAGATGTCAATAGATCTCAGCAGCAGGTTACACTCGCGGAGACGGGCGGCAGCAGTCCGCGGGACTATTTCTCTGTCGACGGCAGCGATGAAGAGCTAGGAGAGGACAGCGAGTCCTTCAACTCGCGTCGGCGAGCTTCCCTCAACATACGCATCTCGCCAACCCAGGCGAAGCCGGACATGGCCTTCACCGCGTTGCAATACCTCCCCATGCCTGTACTTGTCCTCTCGAGCATGAAGACGGTGGTCTTGGCAAATGAGGCCATGGGACGACTTCTCGGCATCGATCCTGAGCCCGTGGACCAGGAGCACGTTGACGACACTCTGATGGACCCACTCGAGAGACTCGCTAGTCGAGACATGAAGAGTGCAACCGACATCCTCTACGGCGTGACGCTTGGTCAGATTGGTTTGGACTTGTTGCAGAACGGCGGCCCGGTGTTTGTGGCTTGGGAAGATTTCCTGGAGACTGTGGTAGACGATGCGTCTCGGGCGCAGTGTAGCGCAACTCAGCTCAACGTTTATCACGGGAGAAGACGTGACAAAGATACAACTCCTACAGGCGCCAGACACAAACGTTCCGTCTCCTCAGCAAGTTCGGCCAAGCTTAGCCATTCAAGTAGTAGTGGCACGCGCACTGAGGTACATGACGCTTTGGTCGACATTGTCTTTTCAACAAACCGAGATCCTAAGACAGGTCTGCCGATGGCACACCGAGAAGATGAAATCGACCATGTCCAGGCGCAAATGATAGTATCCATCTGGGCTACTGAAGACGAGCAATACTTCACTCTCACTTTTACAGCAGGCAAGAGTGAGCGCATGGCAAGCACACCGTCCGAAGGTACCAAGACCACCAGTCGGACCGTTTCGCGCACACCTACTAGCTACTCGAACAGCGTCCCCTCGGGTCTGTCTTCGAATTCCAGTTCCAGCTCACGACAGTCCAATCTCAAGAAAAGTGGTGTTCAGACTCCACCCAGCTCCAACTTCGCTAGCCCAACGACTTTGCCCAAAATGGATTTTCCACCCAAGGGTCCGCCTATGACATCCTCTCAACACGCAGCACCTACGATGTTCTCAAAAACAAACAGATTGAAACAGGCAATGCTTAATAGCATGAATATCCCTGCGTACGCAATGTGGAAAGATGAAAGCTTCGGAATCCCAAACAAAGCAGCAATAAATTTGATTTATCCCTGGCTCGAGGACGGCAAATGGGATAGCTCGGAGCAAGCGCGCAACTTTCTTTCGCATTACACTCTGTACAGGGAAGATTTCTCCGAGGAGATACCATTAGACGACTTCCCTATTCTGCGACTCATGAGGGAACGCAAGGCATTCGAAGGCTATCGCGTCGGCATGTACAGCGCGAAGGATGGGAGCCGCATGCTCTTTGATGTTGGCGGTGAGCCCCTTGTCGACGAGAAGGGGGAATTCCTTGGTGGACTTGTGCTCTTCTACGACGTAACGACATTCGCCAGGACGATCAACAAGCAAAGACAACAGAACGAACAACAGTTTGAAAACATCTGCAACAAAGTTCCTCACTTGATCTGGCGTACCACGCCCACAGGTTCACATGACTACTTCTCCGATCGCTGGTACGACTATACAGGCCTCTCGCCAGAAGACAGTCTTGGGGAGGGCTGGGTCAACGCTTTCGAGCCTAAGGATCTCGAAGTTGCTGTTCCAAGATGGGAGCATTCCCTGGCAACCGGAGACGAATATCTTACCGAGTACCGAGCGAGATCACGCACGGGAGAGTGGAGATGGATGCTTGGCCGCGCCGTCCCAATGACAGATGAATCCGGCAAAATTGCAAAGTGGTTCGGAACGTGCACCGACATTCACGAGCTGGTCATTGCTCGCGAAGAGGCCAAACAGACGCAAGCACAATTGGAACGAGTCATTGAGCATGCAAACATCACATTGTGGACAGTTGACACCGAGATGAAATTGACCCTTGCGGAGGGACGCCCCATGGCATACGAGGTTTCCCGTCATGATGAACCGGTGTTCTATTATGGCGACAATGGTTATACTGGGCTACACATTTCTGAGGTCTTCCGGAGACAAGGACGGGAAAGTGAGCAGGAATCATTCTTACGACCTATTCGTAATATTCTCGCTGGTCGAGTACAAGAAGAGATCATTGAGACGCAGATTTTCACCACGAAGCGTTGGTTCCGAACGCGATTGTACCCACTCTTACGACAAGAAAGAAAAGGTGGGATTGAGGGCGAATCTTACATCGACGGCGTGGTCGGAGTCTCCATGGATGTGACAGGTCAACGCAAAGCCGCGGAGAGGTTAGCCGAGCGTGATAAGGTGAGTAAAGTGCCACAACTACAACGCTGTTATGCTTACCGTGATACAGGAAAACGCTCGACTTATGGCTCAAAGTGTCGCAGCCAAAGAGGCCAGCAAGATGAAGAGTCAGTTCTTAGCGAACATGTCTCACGAGATTCGAACTCCGATCGCTGGCGTTATTGGAATGTCCGAGTTGCTCCTAGACGATGATAATGGGGAGTTGAGCAAGGAGCAAAAAGATTGTGCCGAGAACATCCAACGCAGTGCGAATGGATTGCTGACGGTCATCAACGACATCTTAGACTTTTCGAAAGTCGAAAGCGGACGACTCGACATTGAGGAGGTCCAATTCGATCTATCTGTCGTCATTCGAGACGTGAACAAGATGCTAGGCTTTGCAGCTGAGCGGAAAGGTCTCGAGTATGTGGACGACATACAGCATCTCAGTAAGTATTTCGATGACTGTGGAGGCTGCTTGCCATCCGGAACGTTTGCTGATCAGCACGTGTAGAATCTTGGAAGGTCATGGGCGATCCTGGCCGTGTGCGACAGGTCATGACGAATCTGCTAACGAACTCCATCAAGTTCACGTCAGAGGGCCATGTTTCAATGAAAGTCAACGTACAGAAAGAGACCGCCGACATGGTAGAGGTGCATTTTACTGTGGAAGATACGGGCATTGGCATTGAAGAGGAAGTGCGAAGAAAGCTGTTCATACCATTTTCGCAGGCCGATAGCTCCACTGCAAGACGTTTCGGCGGCACTGGTCTGGGACTCACAATCAGCAAGAATCTAGTGGAACTCATGCGTGGTGAAATCTCACTGGAGTCCACCCTGGGGGTAGGTACCAAGGCGACATTTTGGATACCTTTCCACAAGGCACCATATCAGTCGTCCGACTCTCCACTCGTGGGCCTTGGCAACATTCCGGACAGGTTGCAGTCGGAAGTATCTGTTAGTCGGCCTGCTTCTGACCGCAGCGCGTCTGCCACGCCCGCCACGCCAAAGCTCTCTGCGCATCGCCGTGATAACTCTGGATCTGGGATACCGGGATACGGGTCATGGCATGACAGCAGCCCGCTAGATCAAGACCTCAGCGTGGAGGAGCGAAAAGCTACCAACGTACTAGTTGTTGAAGACAATGCAATCAACCAGCAGATCGCGCTGAAGACGATCAAGAAGCTCGGCTTTCCTGTGCGAGCGGTATGGAACGGCAAAGAAGCACTGGAATACCTACAATCGCCATCCAAAGACGCGCCGCTACCTGATATCATATTGATGGACGTGCAGGTGAGTCCGCGACTTCCATATCGTTCTCTGATTTGTGGTAACGCACAATGTACTGACTCGCGTTTGAGATGCCAATTCTGGACGGTTATAAGGCTACTTACACAATCCGCAATGCCGCGCCTTTCGCTCTCAGTCCAGATCTGCAAGGAACTCCGATCGTTGCCATGACAGCATCAGCCATCCAAGGAGACAAGGAAAAATGTCAAACAGCTGGAATGGACGACTATCTCGCCAAGCCAGTGAAGAAGACGAACCTCGAGAAAATGTTGATAAAGTGGGCGATCGAAGGACGGAAGAAGCGCGCCGAACTGAAGAAGAATCCAAGCTTGTTGAAAGCGAGGACAAGGCCAAGCAACCCTTGCCACAACAACTCTTTCACATCAGAAGGCTCCTCAGCCATGAACAACGAAGAACTCCTCTCTTCTGAGCTGGACAGACTAGAAGTCTACCAGAATACCATCGCCCAATCCGCGGAAAGCGCAGGCGATATGGCACTACGGCAACAGGCAGCCGAGGAGCAAGCCATTGCCCTGCGAGATCACGAACTCATCGAAGCAGGCGAAGATCCGAAAACTCGGCTTGGGAAGAAGCTGGGGAGTGAGGATTCCACCTCTCGTCAAGTGGGAGATGGACCCCCGCCGGGACCCAGTGCGCTGACGGCCGAGAACATGCAGCGCTTTGCCATGAGTGATCCCAGAATGGCGAAATTGAAGAAAACATTGAACGCGGAGAACGATGAGGGAAGGAGCAGTGTCATGGCTACTGTTGCGGAGACTGGGAGTCGTTTTAATGATGCCGGTGCTGGGACTCCAGCCAAAACGCCTGAAGAGACTGGAACGACAGGGCATGGGAACGGGACCAAGGGACGAGGGAGTGTCTGATCATAGAGAACTGTGTGAAATCTTAGCGACAGCACCCAAAAAGCAGTGAAAAGGAGATTGTCAGTGACCATCACGGTGTTAATATTTAATGGGTTGGCAGCTGGTGGCATGTGCCTACGACTGAACGATACCGGTGCTAAAGAGTCCACATATCAAAAGTCAAACATTAAAGCTCATCTCTTTTCCTCCTTTCCTTCTCCTGCTGTAATTGCTGTTCAGCTTGATGCTTCGCGTCCTCGACATCCGCCTCGAAACTCTTTTTCTTCGGATTCGGTGGCTCTGCTCCACGTTCCTGCAAGACCGTCCCATCGCCTCTCTTTGGCAGGACTTTCTGCTCATCAGCGTTTTGTTGCGCTCCCTCAGCCTGCCTCGAACTTTCTTCTGCCATTTTGCCGATTTTCTCGGTTAACTTTCCTTCGAGCTCAGGGCTCACGCCTTGCTTGGCACCTGCACCGCCCGCGCCAGCTGGAATGCCGGGGTGGGAGCCTCCGTCTGGGAGGGGATTGCTTGGACGACCCTTTGCGGAGGGCTGAACGATGAGTGGTGCTCGCGAAGTGGAGATTGAGCTCTGCGTGGCTCGTAAGGAGGTTGACACGGGTTCACTGGTGATGATTCCGGTTATGGACAGGAAGAAGAAGAACGGTTTCCAGATGGCCCAGTTTAGGAGGAAGGTGAGCACGTTCACCAGGAATAGTGGTAGTTTGATGAAGGGTCCGAAGAGTAGACGGCGGAAGATCAGCCAGACCAGTGTGGTTATGAGAATGTAGAAGGCTGTTTCCAGGTACCAAGTGTCACTCTTCTGGCTCTGCAGGAGTGTCCCGAGGAGATTTCTGCTGTTCTTGAGGATCGTGTCAAGATTGCTGTAGTCTTCGCCTAACTGTGCGAGTGCTGCCGTCGACTCGTCAAAGGTTTCCTGTGCGAATCGAGAACGCGATAGTTCCGTAGACAGCAGGTCGTGTGTTCTTCGCAGAGCCGCAGTAACGTCGCTCGATGCGTTGACCAGTATTTCGTCCTTCGTCAGCTGCGTCTGCTGCTGATTTCTCCTGCCACGGCCTGCGAACAGTTGATCTCTCTCGCTGCCCAGAGATCCGTTGGCGGCTTCGATATGTTCCGCTTCCTTCCTGTAACCCTCTAGTATAGCCTCTCTTTCTTTCCGCTTCGCTTCGTCACTTGCGAATTTGGCTGCGATCTGCGCGTTTCTGAACTGTTGCCTCGAGTGGATAAGCTCCTCCCCCAACCGTGCTACTTTCGCGCCCACTCGTGCCTCTTCGTTGTACTTGACGCTCGCTCTTCGTTTCTGACCACCGTCGATCCTGTAGTCCTCTGCTTCTTGTCGTAGGAATTCAAGCTCTTCTTCTAGCTGCTTCAGGCTGTCGTGGATGTCCTGCGCAAGCTCCAAACGTACTCCGCCTTGTCCTTCGAGCGGCTCCGACCCAGGCTGAAGTTGGAGTTTGCCCAGACGACTGATGAGTGTGTTGGTCGTCTTCAGGGAGTCTGAAAGTGCTGAGAGCTGGTTCGCAAGATCGGTGGCGGTCATGTTGGGAAGCTCTGAAGCGTGGTCACAGCAAGGTGGAGGCTCGAATGCTGGAGCTTCCGTTGTTACACGCTAGTGACGTCGAAGTATGCGCGCTTCATCAAGGTGGTCAATCCGACTTTACATGCATCAAGCGCACGCAGTACAATATGCCACCACTTCCGCGGTACATTGAAAAGCTCATGTATGCTCTAGACCGACAACATTCACTTGACAGAGCGATGCTCGTGAAAACGTGGCATGTGCTCTCGCTTCGGCTAGCGCGGACCCTGAAACGGACGTCGCAGGAACGGCGCCAATCTCCAACGACACCTGTTCACATCAATTCCCACCTACAGCCGCGTCAATTGTTCATTGAACCTTACAATCTCACGCTCGTTCTTTTTTCCAATTGCTCCCGGGCCCTTTCTCTTCAGCCTGCGACTAGGCCGGTTCACTGTGTTAAAACTCAAATTCGCGGTTGTGCAACAGCAGCGACACACCTCAAGAGCAGCATCCAGGGCGTTTCCAAAGTGCGACTCTCACACCTAATACTCAGCCTTCGGGCTGCAGCTTCACCACAACCGCTTTCGATAGTATACCGCTCCGTACAATCCCGACCATGCCTCCTAAATCGCGGTTTACTCGGCTCGACGCCTTCACGAAGACCGTCGAAGATGCGCGCATCCGTACAACCTCCGGCGGCATTGTAACATTGACCTCCTTGCTGCTCATCCTCTATTTGGTATGGGGAGAATGGAGCGACTACCGGAAGATCGAAGTACATCCGGAGTTGATCGTCGACAAGACAAGAGGAGAGAAGATGGAGATTCACATGAACGTTTCTTTCCCAAGAGTACCTTGTGAGCTGCTCACGCTCGATGTGATGGATGTCAGCGGGGAGGTTCAGACTGGTGTTATGCACGGCGTGAACAAGGTACGACTAAGGCCAGAGAGCGAAGGTGGCGGAGAGATTGCAAGAGGCGTACTGGACCTTGATGCAGAAGAGAAGGAAGCTACGAAGCACCTGGACCCAGATTACTGTGGAGAATGCTATGGAGCACCTCCTCCCAGCGGAGCGAGGAAAGAGGGATGCTGCAATACTTGCGCTGAAGTTCGAGAGGCGTATGCACAGGTATCGTGGTCGTTTGGGCGTGGAGAGAACGTTGAGCAGTGCGAGCGGGAACACTACAGCGAACATCTGGACGAGCAACGTCGAGAAGGATGTCGTATTGAAGGAGGAATTCGTGTGAATAAGGTGGTAGGAAACTTCCATTTTGCTCCGGGCAAGTCGTTCAGCAATGGCAACATGCACGTTCACGACTTGGAGAACTACTTCAACACGCCTGAGGGAGTACCGCATCACACCTTCACTCACAAGATTCACCATCTCCGCTTTGGGCCGCAGCTTCCCGACGACCTAGTCAAGAAAGTAGGCAAGAAGGGAATGGCATGGTCGAACCACCATCTCAACCCCCTAGACGACACGAAGCAAGAGACGGACCAAAAGTCGTTCAACTACATGTACTTTGTCAAGGTCGTCTCCACCGCATACCTACCGCTTGGCTGGGAGAAGACGAACACTATTCTAGACGTGCCGCACGAGCTTATCGAGCTCGGTGGATATGGCAAGGGAGAGCAGGGAAGTATCGAGACGCACCAGTACTCTGTCACTTCGCACAAGAGGTCGCTGCAAGGTGGAGATGCGAAGGATGAAGGACATAAGGAGAGATTGCACGCACGAGGTGGTATTCCTGGTGTCTTCTTCTCATACGTAAGTGAAAACAAAGTTTTGAACCCAAAATAATCCGCACTGACATTAACGGCACAGGACATTTCTCCTATGAAGGTCATCAACCGCGAGACTCGCGCCAAATCCTTCTCGGGCTTCCTGGTCGGCGTCTCTGCCGTGATCGGCGGAACACTCACCGTCGCTGCGGCCATCGACCGAGCGCTGTACGAGGGCGGTCAAAGAGTGAAGAAGTACCACAACAACTAGAATCTGTATCAATTACTGTGCGAACCTAAACCTCCCAAGTCACACTGTAGGACGAATTGGTACGAGCGAGGAAGGCTCGTAATATCTACTTGAACGCGAATTCATGCTAAGCTAGATACAGTATCTCCGTGATTCTGTTATATAATGTGCCGGCAACGAGGCTGTTAGGCACATGATGAGGAAGCGAAGTGCAAGTGAGATTTCGAGAATGACAGCTCACATGCAAGGCTCCTAGCAACCTTGTAACCTTATTTCAGGCTACCATCTCTCCCCCTTGATCCTGAACTCCAACCCCAACTTTCTGATCCACAAACAACATTCGATCCAGCCACCACAATACTCCCCACGCGGCCAACACCCATTTACCAAACAGAAAAGTAATCCCAAAGAAATACCACATGCCTCCAGGACAGACTCTGCCCGCCATGCTGTCGTGGGACGTCGCGAAGAAGGTATGCACGCCACAGGACTTCGAACGCCTGGCGTGCGCCTATCTGAACGCGACTACCACCGTCGAGGTGTGTAAAATCTCACATTCACTCACTATCTGGGTTACAGCAAAGCTCACCATGACAGTTCGACGCCGCCACGGCTAGCGCTCAGTTCGGCTGCAAGGCGGACAGCTTCAAGCGTTCGATCTGGGTCATCACCAAGAAGATCAAAGACTACAAGGGAGGAGACGGTGGCGGTGACACTACTCCAGCTCCGGCCTCAGCGAAGAAGGCTACCGGCCGCAAGCGCAAGGCTGAGGGCGAGGAGGTTTCCACGAAGCGCGGTCGGAAGAAGCAGGTTCGGCAGGACGACGGTGAGTTTTCTCAAGAAGATTCTTAAGTGTCACGGATGCTAATCTTCATGTTCAGATGTCGAGGATGTCCCGATCAAGTCGGAGAATGGCGCGAATGGCGCTGATTCGGACGATGACGATGAAGGAGAGTTGCTCTGAGTGAAGAGGCCTTTTACATTGGCGTGTGAATCTGGTGTCTGCGTGTAAGATAGGTCCTGTTGGGACGTTTCGAGATTTTCTCCGGCGACTGAGGTAAGTTCCTGAGAACCTGGAATGAAGCGATATCAGCGGACGGTGGATCAGGAAGTGTTGCTGTCATACTTTGATTCTGTTTTATCACGCGATAGCCGGGATACGAGAACAGTCTGCTTTTTTTTCACACGTTCTTTCTCCGATACAATTGTCACATGTTATTGTCGTTAGCCGAGATCGGCAATCAGATGCTCGTGCGACCGACGCGTCTGGCGGAAGCTCACTTCATAAGCTGGTCAACCACAGATTTCAAAAACTTCTCTCGACCACCGCGTCTTCCTCACATCTCAACCTCCGACAAACACAACGCGCCCACCACACTTCATCGAGCTTCTGCCTCCATCTTCCACGACCAAGACCCAGACCCATACATCACACCCACACACACAACACCATCAACATGAGCGAGACTACTCTTCTCCCGGGCGTCAGCAACAGCGACCTCAAGCGCTTCGCCGTCTGCTGGCTCAACAGCCCCCATACCGACGTAAGTCCCGCAGGAGCCTCCAAGCTCCATCACCAAGAACTCTCGCTAACTCGCTCCGCGCAGTGCAACTGGGACAACGCCGCCGCCATGTACGACCCCAAGGTCAAAGTCGCCTCCTTCAAGACCGTCACCAGCAAAGCCGCCGCCAAAGCCATCAAGGCCCTCGAGGAAGGCGGTGCTACTTTCGCCGCCGCCGCCGCCCCCAAGAAGGCTGCGGCCGGCGGTGGCAAGAAGCGCAAGGCGGCGGACGAGGATGGCGAGGAGGCTCCGAAGAAGAAGGGTAAGGGCGGGGTCGGCCGCAAGAAGAAGGCTACATCTGAGGAGAAGGTCGACGAGGCCGAGGAGGCTGATGGCGATGCTCCGATCCAGGGTGAGGAGGATGACGAGGATGGCATGCTGGCTTGATCGAAACAAGCCGCGCATTCTTCTCGACACCGAAGTTTCTCCAGGGCTTCTCTTTCCACTACTACTACTACAACATTGCTTGCATGCAAATTGACTTGGGCCAAATTGCAGGTCTAGCTTAACGACACTGCGGAATCATGGACCGGCTGGACATGGAGAGTGAGCATCTTCGACAGGTAGCATAGCCTCCAAGAATCCAAGATGATATGAGTCTGATAGAAAATTTTCCTCGTCCTTCCAAGTGGTCTCACCCTCATGACGGCGTCCGAGGTAATGGCTTCTCGTACAGAGAGAATTTGCGGGTGGTGCAAATACTAGGCCATGACCGTCTCTAGCTGAGGCAAAGTCCGGCGTTGGCTGGAAGTAGCAAGTCATATACCCACGGATCGGAAAAGGGAGCTACGCTCCACACTAGATTGCTTTTCGACATTGTAAGCCTTCGATATTGCCTTTGCCTCGAGGTCTAGAAGTCACCGGTGACTTGGAAGCTCTTAGAGTATCCCGTAACTTGAAAGCTCTAAGAGTGCTCCACGCCTGGAAACTGATCTTAGGACTATCGCCATGCTCTTTCTGAGTATGTTGCCTTACACATGTCTTGAAAGCCTCGAGAAGACAATGTTGCCCCTGAGCTGACATGTGACGGCGCCTAAGGCCGACATTCGTCCAGAGAGGTCCGAGCGTCACTACGAAGACCACCACCAATTTCTCTCCGCCGGTATTTCGTGCTGCACTTCAAGAACGTAATGCATGAACTAATGCTGATCAAGGGTGAAGACGGCAAGCACACCGTGGTCCTGGGGACGTTTCTGGCGCCCAAGAATCGGGAGAGCGAGTCCGAATCCGTCGAGGTTTACAATGCTCAATATTGTGACATGGACGTGGTCGTGAAGGTCTTCAAGAGCAGGTAAGTACACTCGTCCATCTTTCTAGCAGCTCACATCCCCGAGCTGACATGATGTGCTGCAGCGGCGCGCTCCCCAGCGCTCGAGCAGACCGTGAGGTATCCGGCCTCAAGATCCTCACCGAGGCTCAATGCCAACACGCTCCGGCCTACATCACCGACTTCAAGTGCAGATCGTGGGAAAACCCCGACGTCTTGTGGCACTACGTCGTCAGGAGCAAGCTAGAGGGGCTGCTCATCGAAAATTGTCTGAAACTCCCAGAGGCGATGACAGATCCGGTCGCTATCAAGAAGAGGATCCGTGCCGCCTTCGCCGTCGCCATCGAGTCAGCAATGATATGCGCTGGACCGCCAGGGAGAGAAAGAGGCTGATTATATCCTAGGGCCGTTCGCGACTGCTGCGTCGACAACGGAAGCCACTACGACGGCAACATCTTGGTCCATCTAGGAGAAAAAGCAGATCACTGGTGAGAATACCCTGTTCTATGCGTTGTGTCGTTCGCGGGGACTCATCACCAATATCCAGCTACATGGTCGACTTCGAACGTCTCAAGACGTTTGGAAAGAGGAGCGAAATTCCTGCGCGGTGGAGAGAGCTTGACGCGTGGGTGGACTTGTAAGCCCCAAGAGAACCGTGGAGTCGCCGACTGTTGCGTGTGTAAGCCAGTGGAGGCCAGGACTTTCTACGTGTTTCGGTTTGCCTCAGACACTGTTTGCTACCTAACAGCCTCCAGTGAGCCGACACCAGGGCCTAGCATATAAGGATACAGCTTCCACTACAGCACTTCTTCCG
The DNA here is from genome assembly GCA_963674455.1 of Lecanosticta acicola. Taxonomy (NCBI): domain Eukaryota; kingdom Fungi; phylum Ascomycota; class Dothideomycetes; order Mycosphaerellales; family Mycosphaerellaceae; genus Lecanosticta; species Lecanosticta acicola. The sequence goes on along the minus strand of CAVMBE010000041.1, from coordinate 55,662 downwards.
TCAATATTACCAGAAGTTGCCGCGGCTTTCGCAGACGGTGAACGTCTTGCGATTCTTCAGTCTCTGGGAACATGCTCACTTCCCGAAAGTCGGTCAGCCCGTCCGAGGGAACATTGCCGATGGCAAGACCAAGCTTGTGATCGAATCGACAATTCACGGTGCTTCCAAAAGAGGTAGCCGTGCAGGCGTCTATTTCGGCAGGCTCGATGGCGAGGAGATCATCGTAAAGGTATTCGCTATGTGAGTGGCACGTAGCTCTTCGCTCATCTTTTGCTGGCGGTTGGACGTTAAGCTATTGCCAAGGACATCGTTTGCCGTGGTGCTGTGATAATCTCGTCCTCGGTTACTCAAGAGCCTGTCTGTTGTCCAACTTCAATGTCCTTCTCTTTGTACGCACGGTTGAAGGAATGCTGCACCGATGCCCTAGAGCGTGGTGTTCGAGACCGATTGCAACTGCGCGCTACCTCGTGCAGGATGCTGTAGGTGTCCTCAGGCGCTCCGACTGAGCAATAACCGTCATCATGAAGTGCAGTGTGATGTCCGCGTGATGTCGTCGAAGGTGCCTATCGCGGCGTGACTCGGAGGGCTGCGTGTGCGAGAAGGCCGCCGCCATGCGTCTTCGATTCCGTCAAGTCTGTGAGATCGGTGGATGGAGTAGCGGTTGCTTGACGACGCTCAAATCGGTCTGCTTGGAGGGCTCATTGCCTCGATGCGCAGGTGACGAGTTGAAGGGCCGTCGTCTTCGTCAGAAGTCGATCGATGCATATGCATCGACGGAGGGTTTCGTGCAGTCGGCCGCCGAGCTGTTCCTTCCGCGGCTGCGCGCCCCCAAGTCACGCACTGCAAATTCGTCCTCGTGCAGCGTTTCTTGTCTCCTGGTAAGACACGGTGAGCAGGAGTGCAAGCATGAAGTAAGGCGTGGGAGAGGGAGCTTCTTCTCCAGATACTTGCCGAAGCAAGTGAACTGATGAAAAAGTGTGTTCGCGTCAGATGGAGGCAGTGCAATACCATCGACACGGTGCCACCAGACATAGGCAAGCCCAGCGGCCTGGCGACCGGTACCAAAAATAAGAATAATCTTGAATTGGTCCGTAGACCAGTTTCAGAGATTGAACTGAAAAGAACAGATACTACACTTGATCTAAGCCAAAAGGCAAAGAGAGCTAAAGAAGAAAGAAAAGAAGAGGAAATCCTGAGCTGGAGCTTCGAGTTTTGATGTTTCTGAGTGGACTGTGCATCTAGCGCCGCGGACCAGCCCGGCGAGAGCACGTGACTTATGACTCGCGCTGCCCAGCGGGCTGGCTTGGTGCCTTGTTGCCTGGCTCGCTACACTTACGGATGAGAAAGTTCGAAACCTCGTGGTATCGGATACGTATTCACAACCAGATACGGGACTTTAAACGACCTCGACTTGATCGCAGCTTCTTAGACAAGCCCTTCCAGATGCCGCTAGAAGAAAATAGCCTGGACTTCCACAGAAAAGAACGCTTTCAACATTCGTTTATTCGTGAATACGATCGGGCTTCCATCAATTCGACTCAGGGGAGCAATTTTATTGTGCAGGAAGGGACTGGCGTATCGAGAGCCCGATTATGATGTACTGTCCTTCAAGATTATTCAACGTCAACTCAATCCAAGACAAATCCGCAAATCAATGTCAACCCCTTGGACGTCATCCCTTATCCCCCTACCCAACAGTCCCACAAGTCAAGTAGACTTTCCCAGACTCAACCCCGATCAACCTTGCCCCGTTCGCTCCTCCATAGACATTCGGCCCAACGCTTCCCTTCATGTAGCACGCACTTCCCGATAGCGTGAAATCCACACAAGCATCCGTCTCAGCACAAGCGCTCACACAGCCCGCGAGGCCGGAGACGTAGACGGGCTGATTGGGCAGGTTGCCGCCTGCGTGGTCGATTCCGCATTCGACGATGAAGGATTTGCCGTTGGAGATGACGGTGGTACTGTTCATGTCGGGGCAAGTGATATCGGATCTCTTTTCCAGGAGGGAGGGGAGGCTGGGAAGAAGATTAGTGTTGAGTAAGTGATGTGGAGGGGCGCACGGGGTGAAAGTACGCTGCGGGGCTGGACATGGCCAAACCCAGGAGGGTCGAGGCGAGAAGGAGGTAGCTGGACATCTTGTGTTTGAGGCGAGTGTCTTGTCTTGGGAGGCTGTTGAAGAGCTGCTGAGTTGTTCTGTTCCAATTGTTGCGAGACCAAAGGGTCTTTATACTTGACTCTTCTTCCGGATTTCGCCCTGAGCATTGCATTCTCAGCCGCATTGAACATCAGGCTCTGGAGAGGCGTCTAGAATTCGATATCCTTCAGCGACATCCGCGTCTATGTAGCCATGGCTTGTTGCACGTGTCTTCCGTGCCGCTGTAGGCGTCCGCTTGTCAATGCTTACGTGCATTAGTTTGGCAAGTGATACTGTGTCGGGTCCTGGCATTGACTTGTGGGCGTAGGATGGCGTTCTAGCCACAAGCTTCATTGGGACCTTCCCCGAGTGTATGGCCTGGGAAAGACGGACGATGCGTCTAGTTGTATGCACTTCGGCCCACGCGCAAGGCTGCGAAAGCCTCGAATACTGCCGCCCAGACAGACCGACAGGAGACGTGGGGCGTTTGGTCTGACGACAGCTGAGGCGTCTGAGGCGTCTGAGGCGTCCGAGGCGAGGGTGGTCAAGGCTCCGGGGACCGTAAATCGAATGCACCCAACCCGGTAAGATTTCGCACTTTCTCTATCAATCTCAATCCCAATGAGTTAATAATAAGAGATTGTCAACGAAAGGAAGAGCCGGTAAGTGCTGGCGAAGTATGGCAAGGCAAACGCCATCCCGCGACTCGCTACGGCCACTGGAATGGAGTTGGAACACACGGTGAGACGTGGATGTTTTGTAGTAGATCGTCCCAGAATTCTCTCCGCGTGAGCTTGGGTTGGTTCCAGTGAGCCCTCCAAGATCAGCCAGAGACATGCGCAAGGTCGTTCGCGTGCGCTCCGGGTTGGTGTCAGGTCGGCATTGCGGTTCGTGCGACGGTCTCAGTCACGGCAGAGCATAAGGTACCTTACTGCGAGACCCTCCGAATTCAGCAATGGCCCAGCTGAGAAGCTGCGGTATGGCAGCAGCAGCAAGAGGTCCATATTTGGGAGCGCGTTGGCGTGGTGAGGCGGATTGAGCCTTCTTCCGCTACCCCACAACATACCTAACCGAATATAGCTAGTGGGTTTGCGAGCGAGAGATTTATTCTTGTGATGGGAAGCGTACGTCTTTTCTCGTGAGGCGTAGTGTGTATGATAGCATTGCCAACGGCTTTCAGGGATACTTTCTTTGCTTTCATCTTGCGCTTCAACGCGTTTTCGTGGATATCATGGGACTCGAGTCAAGTTTCCATCAATACTCCATCAAAAGCCAAGGCCTGCGCGTCTTGACATGGCGGTGCACTTTCGTCCCGTCGCCATCGACGTGCTTCCATCCACTGCTCGCCACCTGATCGACATGATGCAGCTCTCCCCACGCTAGGAGATGTCCGAACGTAAGTGCAGTATATAAGGTATGTTCTAGCGACCCATGTATGGTAAGTCCTACTTTCGCAGATGCAGAGGCAGACACGTATACTATGCGGTTACCAATCCTCGCCGCCTTCGGGACGGGACCGGTATTGGCAACAAATCTGCCTCCCTCATACAACGGCAATTCTCTACCAGTATCAAGCCAAATCAACTGCAACGGAATCACCTACACAAACCGCGGGCTAGTCGCCTACGGGACTGTTGCCTCAGATGCTCGAGACAATTTGGGCGATACTCTTGGTGGCTTCGGATCTGGAGTAGCACCAGATGTGTCTTCCTTCCACCTCAGCAACGGCTCCATCTCTGGTACCCTTTACGCTATCCCCGATCGCGGATGGAACACCGAGGGCTCCATTAATTATCAAGCCCGCGTACAGAAGTTCGAGCTCAGCTTCAAGCCCACCTTTGGCAGTATTTCGAACAGCAGCGAGAATCTGGATATGGACTATCAAGACACTACTCTGTTCTACAAGGACGACATGCCTACAACGGGGTTGGACGCCGAATCTACTATTGCGGCTTCCAATGGCTTCCCTGTTTTGCCAGCAGGCATCACGTCGAATGGCTCGGTATTGCCGACTATTGACCAAGAAGCAATTGTTCGACTTCGGGATGGTAGTTACTGGATCTCAGACGAGTATGGCCCCTACATCTACCACTTCAGCAAGGAAGGACAAATGCTCCTCGCCATTGAGCCACCTGTTACATTTCTGCCCTTCGTTGACGGTGTGCTGAACTTCACTTCTGGCAACCCACCTCTGGGCTCTGGAGCTAAAGCGGCCGGCGATCCGGACACTGGAAGAGTTAACAACCACGGCTTTGAAGGGCTAGCAATCTCTCCTGTACGTGCAACCTCTCTGCTAGAGAGGAAAGCTCGCTAATATTATATGCAGGACGAACGTCTACTCACCGTCCAGCTTCAAGAAGCTCTCGTACAAGATGGAGGCACACACGCTACCCGTGAGAACAATACACGACAAGTACAGTACGACATCTCCAATCCGCGAGAGCCACGCCTGATCCACGAATGGGTCCTCCAACAGCCAGCCGTCTTTGACCCTGAAGAAGACAAGAATCCACGCTCCACCTCAGTGGACGAGCTGCACTACCTCTCCCAGGACCAATTCTTCGTGCTCACTCGAGACTCCGGCCACGGTCGCGGCAGCGGCTCCGATACTCCCTCTACGTACCGTCACATCGACATCGCCAGTGTCTCCAATGCTACAGATTTCGGATCCCAAGAAAAAGGTCCTGCCGCTATCTCCGTTGCTCCCAACGGCTACTTGCTCCCCAACATCCACACAGATGGATACTGCCGCTTCATCGACTTCAACAACAACACCGACCTCGCACGTTTCGGCCTGCACAACGGACCACCGTATGCCGGCGAGCTGAACGAGAAGTGGGAGTCGATCGCGATCATCCCGGTTCCCTTCGGCGCCCCTGGCTACGGACAGCAGGAGTTCTACATTATCAGTGTGAGCGACAATGACTTCATCACTCAGAATGGCTATTACAACTTCGGCAATAATAAGTACGCGGATGCCAGCGGATTGAATGTGGATACACGGGTGCTGGTTTGGCAGGCGCATCTGCCGAACTATGTGGCTCGTACATAAGGGTTTGTTTCATGGCAAAAGCGATTTGTATCTGAAGACGATGAGGAAGGAAAAGTTACGATTTGTATAGACTTACTAGTTCGAGTTTGGGATGTAGATATAGATTAACATGAGTCTTACGAACATTTGCAAGTGTAGATCCAATGTTGTTGTGGACCGAACTGAGTGTTATTCGGTCAGCCCTGGCGCCAACTCATCAGTTGTTACCTTTGCCCTGCACGAGACGCGGATCACGGGTATTTGTCGGCAGATCATGAAGCGGGTCCTGTCCACGAGACTGGCGCCCATTCAAACTTTCTCATTGCAGGTGAATGAATCTCGGCTTTGGCTTGCACGTGTACCTTGTTTCAAGGATGACCGTAGCCGCTGTCTTATGAACGAAGTGGACATGCGTCTGGTCTCGTGTATTACTTCTCAGCATGTCTTGTTGTTCATCATCGGCTGGGTTGCCATGATATGGTCGTGCTGTGCCGCGGCGAACGCTATCCTGAGCTCCGACACCTCATCCTCGAAAACCTTCGTACCTCTCTCTGCAAAGCCATATTTTCGATGCTGTATTGCTGTGACGGGGACACAGCACAATGATTTACCGCTCCTGGCGGCCCCCCTTGAACGACATTATGGTCCCCATACAGGCAAGGAGTGAATAGCTCCAGCCATTCAGACATGAGAGGTTTTGCTGCTACTTTTCAAGGTCGGCTGCTATCCTCGATGGCTGATTGCCTCCGGGGAACATCTAAACCGTGCCTGGATACACTCTGCTGAGCAGTGAAGCCTTAATCATATGTCAGGCCGAGTACAAGGATGAGGGAGGCGGTGGATGAGGTTCACTCACAAGCTTTGTCGCCAAATCAAGCAGTTTCAATCAAGCATGCTTTCGCGCTAGGCCCGGTCACGTGATCGCAACGCGTTAGATCGCGTCTCGCTGGCATGGCTGGCAAACAGTCCCACATCCTCAAATTCGAGGCATTGAAAATGGCCGAAGAACAGACTCCCGGGCCCGAACACCAAACACCGAGTCTACCTGCGTCGCCCTTGCCGAAGCGGACCAAATTCTCTGAGCCAGCACCCAACCTTACAGTCGCTTGTGAGTTTCCACATATCCGTATTGGGACATCACTGACAGGCCGAAAGCCATTCTGAACGATCAGGCACCCACTCCTACACCCGAGACCGCCTCGATACCGAATGCGCTGTCCGAGATGTCTGCAAACGTGCCGGCTACAAGCTTCAACCCACCACCGCCAAGTAGCTTCCTCCCCTCCATGCCGCCAATGCCCTTGGAGCCGCCTCCACCAGCGCTGCAAGTCAAGCTTCTCTCCGAGACTGCGAAAGCGCCAACACGTGGCTCGGCTCACGCTGCGGGCTACGATCTGTACGCCTCGAAAGAAGCCGTTGTGCCAGCAAGAGGGAAGGTACTCGTAGACACAGACATCAGCATTGCGGTCCCGGCCAACACATATGGAAGAGTCGCTCCTCGCAGCGGTCTTGCAAGCAAGCACAGCATTGATACGGGCGCTGGTGTGATTGATGCGGACTATAGGGGACCTGTCAAGGTGCTCCTGTTCAATTTGAGCGATGTGGACTTCCAGGTTGCTGTTGGGGAGAGAGTCGCACAGTTGATTGTAGAGAGAGTAAGCTGGATCACACGAGGCCGCCACTAACAAACAATTGAGCTAATGTGATGTTAGATCTACACTCCAGAAGTCCTTGTCGTGGACCAGCTAGAGGAGACGGTTCGCGGTGCTGGAGGCTTTGGCTCTACTGGTGGCTTCGGCGGCACTCTTCCTAACATTGCTGCCAATGGCAAGCCATTGGCAGCTTCTTGGGCTCCTGCGCCCTGAAAAGTGTGTCGAGAAGCCATGCACGACAGTTGATGTACGATATGCGATGGATGCCGGTGTTTTGGAAAAGGGACATGACGAAAGTGTGACCGCTATGTGCGAATAACGTCAATTATTGACCGGCACTGTGTCCTTCATGTGAATTTTAACGAATCATTCGCTTTGCTCCAGCAATGGAAGGAAGTTCTCCATGCAACGAGAAAACGCCCCGTCTCTGCTATGGCCGGCCCAAATTCATATAGAACTTCTATGAAATAAGGATATCCTCATTCTGAAGCTGTCATACTAATCAAAATGAACTGCATATCGCATTCGGTGTCAATAGTGATGTCTGACTTTGGGCACGTGATCGTGATTCGGTTCCCAAGCTTCACATCCCATCTTTCAAACCTCGAATCACCCTCACCCATTCCATCGCGCAACATGCTTTCAAAACGCACCTTCGCAGCATTAGGCTCCGCAGAGGGCCAATTACTGCGAACACAATGGCTTCGAAGTGGACAATGCGCCCGCTGCTTCCACGCCTCCCAACAACAAAACGCGGAAGATAACTCGGGCGCCGGCAATGACAAGGGAACACCTTACAATGGTACGTGCAATACACAGACAGCCTACAATCCCACGACATGCTGACATCTCCCGCTCTCAGCGCCCAAGCGAGGCCCTACCCGCCAACAACGCTCCGCGAAAATCTCCAACGAAATCTCGATGCTTCAGCGAGGGCCACCTCCCTCGGCATCTGTGTCTGGCCCAGATGAATTACAAGGTCCCGGTAGTGCGACTGGAACTTACCACGCGCCGCCACAGGCCCCTACGACGAGTGCTGGCTTCATGGAGACGCCGCAGGATATTGTAGGCGAGACCGGAAGGATGGGAGAGAATGTCTCTGCGGGAAGAGAAGGACCGAACGCACAGGGAGTTGGCAGACCTGTGAGGTATGAGGATCGAAGAGGTGATGCGCCACAGGATACGACGCAGCTTGCGAGGGGTGCGAGAGCGGGAAGTGGTGTGGAAGAGCCGAGCGAGGGTGGTGCGAGCGTCCTTGGAGGAGGCGCAGAATTGAACCCGGGACATCATCAAGAATGGATCGCGAGATCTGGAAGACAAGGTTCCGCGAAGCAGGAAGATAGCCCATCGCCCAAGTGGAACAAGGCTGAAGCGACAGGATTGCTTCGGAAACTGGAACGTGAAAGGAGCCTGGGCGGCGTCGCCTACAAGCCCAATCAAGGACACAGACGTGGCTCTCTAACCATCGCTGAAGGCACCGAGCGCGACAGACTTGTAGATCGGATGCGAAACTGGATTCCGCGGTGGCGGAAGACTACACCACCGAACGTGATCGCAAGACTAGTTGTTGGTCGATACACGGGAACGAGAAGGTCCAAGGACCAGCCGGTGCTCACGAAGCTGAGCAGCCAGCTCAAGATGAATTCGACATATCTGGGCGTGGATACTGCGAGGTTTGCGAAGAAAGTGCGGGAATTGTTGCCTTTGGATATGGTGAAGAAGAAGAAGACGCAGCAGCGGCAGGCAAAGCAGTAACCGTGTACAGTATACCGAAATACCCAAATACCACGAGGCAAAGGGACGCTAATTGTACAGAAATACCAAGTCATCGATATCATCAAGCGGCATCGCGAAATGTCATATCGTAAACTTTCCGACGTTGCATAACCATCATCCCTCGTCCGAGATCATATCGTGGAATCGAAACCCATCATCCTCCTAGATGTCCTTTCACATTCCCAAAACAGGCATCATACGAGCCCGTCCATCGTAAGGAACCTCCTCCACGGTCTCGTGGCCATTCCAGAATCCCGATTTCTTCTTCTCATTTCCCTCTCCCAAAGTGCTCGTCGTGTGGGAAGAAGACGAAGACTTGGACGAAGTGCTACTGGCTTTGGAATCTTTTCGCTCGAGATGAGAAGATGTCTTGGTGCCGCCGCCGCTTCGGAGAGCCGTGAAGAATTTCTTGAAGACGTTCATGGTTGCTGCTGGCTGCTGTTCGTATCCGTGGGCTTGGACAAAGATACGCGCGCGCGCTCGATGGGAGTTCACCTTTCTATTTTTGGAAGTGAGATCTGATGTGATGGCGATGTGATCCGATGAAGAAGATCGATATGTTGGGTCACGATGTTGGTTGTGGGGTGTGTCGTTCAATGACAGTTTTTTTTTCTCCAAGCCAGGTGCCAGAGGAAAAGTTCCTTTGTCTGGAAAATCCGACCGCGTCAGGAGAATTTTCTTGGTGTGTTCCGAACAAGAGTTGTGCAGCACAAGGGAGGTATGTGACGGGGTATGCGCGTGAGCTGATTGAAGGCAGGGGTTACTCACCGATGGGATCGTACAAGGGTGTGTGTGTGGGTAAGGGTAGTCGGGTGATGAAGAATGCTAAACAGCAAACAGATGGGCTGATTGATGTGGTCGTTTGTCTTTGGGACGGACTAGCTGGCGTTTGTTGGATCGTACAAGTAACTGGAGCTCTTTGTGATCCCGTATGTATGAAGCTTTTGGTGGTCTTTCGTTTGGTACTGAGTCGAGAATCACTTTTCTCAGTTGAGAGAAATGGGTCAGCAGCTAAGTGATCCGATGGTTATTAGAGATGAGACTGTGGATGGATTCCATATGAAGTTGTGTTCTACCTCAAATGAAGTGCGTACCAAGGTTCTGGGTCTTGTTGTGGGCGCTTGTTGCAGGTGCTTGTTTGTCAACGAGATAGATCAATGGTTTGTAAGGTGTCGATCGCTCTTTCTGATTCGAAGAGCGAGGACACAGCGTGGTAGGAGCAAACAATTCCCCGTCTGGGTGGGCTTCGGCCGTTGTTTGCAGGAGGACGGAGGGAGGGAGCAAGTTTCCGGAGAGCAGAGGCAACTGAACTCAAGTAAATAAAAATGCGGAAGACTGATACAACTCATCACCAACGCAACCCTACTAGTCCCCTTCGTCCAGCTGTCGTGTTTCGGAACCGAATGCAACATCCCATGGCAAATTCACGTATCATTGGAGTTCAGACACTCTTTCGACTGACCGTACAGCTATGCACGTGCATCCTTCATTCAAACAAGTCTCCATGCACCGGGTTGACTCTTCCAGCAGTGGCTTTCCGTCCGCTAAGCCGGGTAGTAGACAAGGATGGGTCTTGAAAGGTCCTCTTTGGTCGCGTGTCTGTGTGACTGTGGCGCTTGCGGGTAGCTTTGCCTCTCCTGTTTCTTGTCGATTTGAGACGAAGCGACCGATTGCAGATGTCGAGGTCCCGACGTCGACTTCGACGTGCTGATACACAGCGAGAGTTGGAGTCATAAGCTTGAGGGTATCCGCATGATTGACCGCGCTTGCACAGAGCTTGGGCAGTAATTGATTTGGGCTTGAAAGCTCGTCGGTCTGGATCGATTATGGGTCGCTGCTGGTCTACACGGGAAATAGTGGTGCTTCCCATACACCAGGAGGATGCAGATGAGTCTTGAGACTAGGATCTATGTCGCAACCACCACTCGTGCCATACCGTTCCATCGGCAGGTGTTGTTTGGAAGTTGGATATGGGACTTAGTGCTTGAGGCCAATTACGACTTGATCTTCTTTGCTGCGGTCAATTTGAAAGAGAGTATGAGCAGACTGTTCCGCATTCAAAGAATGCCACGTCTCTTGCACAGGTTTAGCTTCCCTCCCATCGTTTCCCCAAACTTCCAATGTAACTCGGCGGCGCCCTCCGAAATTTAACCCGTTTCCTGGGTTGCTCGACGGGAGAACCAACATGTCGCATCTCGATGCTTTCGGTGATAGAACTACTCCGTCTCGGCTTCGGGATAGTTGGTCGTCTTGGTCGAAAAGGATCCGGAAGTTTGACATCTCTGGATGAGTCTCGTCGTGGAGGCCAGTTGGTCTGGCCGTCGTAACTGTCGTAGCTGTCACAATTGCTGGAAAGACGTCTACGAATCTTGGACAGAAGACTACCCATGGTTGTGGTCAGATCGAGGTCGCTAAAAAAGGATGGTTGCCGGGGTTGCTGGCGCGGCGAGCAAAGGTAGTTCTTCCGTTTCTGGTGGCAGAATGATGTTGACCGTGATTGTGTTGTTGAGCGAAATTTCTGGGATGAGGACGGTTTCTGGGATGATGACAGCTTCCGTCTGAACGATGGCTGAGATCTTGGGGTCCACAAGTGCTCCCAAAGGTGACGGCAAAGTTCGTAGAACATTGATGGTGTCTCCACTGTCACTTGGCGGTCCAGTGTAAACGAGCCACGGAGGGCTCCTCGTCTGGACGTTGTTCCTGGAGTTGGGATGCTGGAGAATGCGTGCTGGGATGAATCGGTGTTCGCCTCCAGTTTCGTCCTCTGACACGCAGCTGCGCAGAGATGAGAGCATCTTTCCCATAGTGCTAAGATACCTGCTGCTTAAGTGGGCACGGAACAGGTCGCATGTACAACATGACGTCTGTGAAGGAGGGAGGGAAAGCAAGCTGTTCTTGAGTACGAGGCAGCGCACAAGCTGAGGGGCTGGCGGTGTGACCATATCGCTCCCCAAATGAACAGCTGCTGACCGGCCGGATGCCTCCACAAGGACGGTAGATGCGGTCCAGTATGCCTGTCCAAAGGCCATTGGCTGCCTTGTGTCACCGCCCCTGAACGCGTCGTGGAAGTGGATTGAACAAGCGATATAGATGATCCGGAGGTACTATCCCGAATGTGCTCGCATGGCATTGAACAGATCACCTGATGCTGCGAAGATCTACAAATTGGTGGTGGTTAGTTCGCTTGGCCTGATTATAGATCGACCCACGGATGTGGTTGCATAGCAGCGCTGCCGTGATGACGAACCAGCCCATGGTATGAGATCTAGGTCTCCGACACATGCTTTGTGAAAGCAAATGTACCAAGCATATGGCTATGAGACCACACATTCCACGTCAGTGATGTGTCTCGTAGGGGAGAGGGTGGCCAATAGATATTGCGCTTTACTTGACCAGGGTTGAATGCCCGATGTTGTGGCACCTCGTGATTTGGGTCCGGCAAGAACCCAGTATAAATACCAGCGACATATGAGCGGATCCGAAGGCACTCGGCACATGATCCCCCGCCTCGAGCAACCCTACATCGGCCGTCGCAAAGCAAACGTGAGATGCCGCAGCCATGCTCTTCTACCGCCGACCTTGATCATGAATCGTGAGTAGGAGCGTGTTCTGTCTTCCAGAATTCCATCACTGCTTCACACTGCCGAAAGCCCACCGCGTCCTCTAGCTGTCTGAGTCTGGCACGCGCATTACTGACAGCTGGGTCGGGCGAGTAGTGCCATGGCTGGCTCGAGCGGAGTTCAGCATCTGTCTCGGTGTTTTGGAAGTAATGCGAGGAGGCTTGCGTTGCTGCAGCACGTGTCGATGGTGAACTTGAGGATGGCGGAGAGCATAGGATCGTGCAAGCTTCAGCCAAAGTCGGAAGATCGGGAAAGATATCAGACAATATGTGGCCGACCTGTTCGCGCATTGGCGGATCAGCGGTACAGAGCTGGAGTAGCTCACGAGCCGTAGTAGATGGAGGTTGCTGTGCCATCCTGAGTGGTGTATGGCCTGCCACGGCGGTCCTGTGCTTTTTCAATAGCTCTGGTAGGTCTTCTAGCTTGGTGAGCGGCAGCACGGAGATCCTGGACACTCCATGAATGTTGATCAGCTCTGCTTGAATCTTTGCATAGGCGAGCATGGCCGTCGTGTTCGCTTGCTCCTCGTCGTCGCTAGCCAGAGCAAGGGCTTTCGCAGAATGGAAGCTGCTATCACGTGGGCATGATAGGACAAAGACTACAGCAGCAGGTTGCATGTCCAGCGAGATACCAAGCTGCCTGATACGTTCGCGGGTGGCCTGAACATTTGCGTCGGTGACATCCAAAGGCGAAAGAAGCACGAATCGGAGCTGGCGTGATTGTACCTCTTGGCCGGTTCCCGGATCTTGCTGAGTGGCGAGCGGCAGGGAAATGTCGTGACCGCCGAGATCAGCGCCTGATACTCCATTTTAGCTCCCATCTCTCGTCTTTCTCGGGAGAGATTGTGTGGGAGGCCGCCTTACCGCGCAAGCCAAGGACGTCGGACTGTGTCAAGCGCGTCACGATCGACGCGTACTGTGGTCGACGCCGAAGTGAGTTGCAGAACATCTTTCCGCAGCGTGATGTAGACGAAGATGTGCATGCAGACGGAGAGGTTGTGGGAAGAAGTTGAAGGATTCCATTGGATGTCTCCAGAACTTAGCACGCTTCTGAGGTATGGAAAGGCCGCCGGGCTGCACCTTCCTCGAGCGCGCTTTCGGGATATCGCTTCCGACGGCGACGTATCGTGATATATAATTTTTATTCACACGTACCTCCATTCTTGTGCACGCGATGTAGTGTTTCGTCCCTAGCAGAAGTGGGGTATCATTTAGCCAAATGCAATCGAGAGTTGGGAATACGGTAGAATCATCTTTCCTTCTTCACTGCCGCCACGGAGTCTACTCGTACAGGCGATTTCTCCTCCTTCTTCACATCAGACGGCTTCTTCTCCTCAGCCTTCTGCTCGGGTTGTGTCTTGCCGTCATCTTGCTTCGACTGCTCGGCGGGCTTGTCTGTTACGCTGTGTGGGGCTTCCTCCTTCTCGGTGAGAGCCTGAGATTTTCTCATCGGCACCACGTGCTCTTCATCTTGAGTGACGGACTTGCCCACGTCTCGTCCTTCTTCCATGATGGCAGTATCTTCTGGTGTCCGTGCTGGTCCCCAAGTCAGGGGATTCCACCAGTTTCCACTCTCCCTTCTCTGCTTGGCCTCTTTGATACGTTCGCTAAGGTCATGCAAAGTCTCCAGGTCGGGGTCCAGCTTGGCCCTCAGACTCTCCACTTCGCTCTCTAGCTGCTCAAGCCGCTCTGCTACCTCGTCGCGTCGCGCACTCTCCTTCCTCCGACTACGCCAATTCTCGAACAGAAGCACTCCAACGGCAACACCGAAGATGAACGCTTCCGAAAAGAAATTCGCGCCCAATTCTATTGCTCTGGATTCGGAGAGTGGTCGGATCTTGACTTTGTGGGGCTTGTCCTCCTTTTTCTCGCTTCCTTCTTCCGAGCTCGCCTTTGCTTTCTGCTCATCGTAAGCCTTCTGCTCTGCCTCGCTCCGCACTGTGGGTGTCTCCGCTCTCCGTTTCTTCTCTTCTGCCGCCCGTTGTTCGCGCTCATGCATACGTTGCTGAGCCTCTGGATCGTGCAGGATGCCGAGTCGCATACGCATGTCGAATCGGTGAACTCGCTGAGCCGAAGAGACCGCAAAGCGTCGGAAACCTTCATGCTCCTTCGCTTGTCTTTTGATATAGTTCTGCAAATGTCATCAGCGGATTTCTCCAAAATTGTGAAAGCAGAAAGCATACACCTATGGGTTTTGCAAGTGTTCGGATGGTGAGCGACACCAGCTTGAGAGTGAGGGACATTATCGCGATAGAATTCCGGGGCTTTCACACCCCATCAGTTATTGCTCAAGCCATCATGTTCTCAGCGATCAGGCTTCGTTTTTTGCACGGAAGAGCATTCATCGTGATAGAGCTGAAATGTGAAGCTGTGCTACGTCGGGGATCGGTGTCTGGCGGGAGGTGGTCGGCAAGTCGGATTCGGGTTGGTCAGTCAGCTGTGGGGCGGCGCCGGTTGCCGTGGAAGTCAGTTTGCCAAAGTAAACATGCGCGCCGAAGCCAGGCCTGAATCCTCTACCAGCAGCAGCTTCAGCAACGACATACGGCAGCACTCCCTCCACCGCAGCCTTTTCGAATGTTCGCACAGCATTCAAGACGGTGACAGCAGTAATATTCGACTTTACTGGCAGTCATGTCTTCCTCCGTCCATGCCGACCCGCCGCCGCCTGTCGTCTCCGAACCCAATGGCATCAACTATGTCACGGGTCCTGCACTTGGGAAAGGTGGCTTTGCAATCTGTCACAGAGCAGAACGGCATGATGGCGGCCGGCCGACTGGACAGATTGTCGCCCTGAAAATTGTCAAGACAAAGATGGAGCCCGCGAAGTTGGCACAGAAGGTACATCGACCCAAGAGAAACAACCACGGGGCGTCTGATACTGACTGAGCCTAGTTTGTCACCGAGCTTCAAATACACAGCAAACTGTCGCATCCCAACATCGTCACCTTCTACCGCGCTTTCTCTTACCAGACCAGCACATATGTTGTCCTCGAGCTCTGCTCCAATGGCTCACTGGCGGATATGCTCAAGCGGCGGAAGTACCTTACACTACCCGAGATTCGAAGACTCGTAATACAGGTATGCGGAGCAGTAAAGTACTTACATCATCGGCATATCGTACATCGCGATCTGAAGACTGGCAACTTGTTTCTGGATGCAAACATGAACGTCAAGGTTGGCGATTTTGGGCTCGCGGCACTCTTGGTAACAGAGCGGGAGATGGAGGTGAAGAGGCGGACCACCATGTGTGGCACTCCAAACTATCTTGCACCGGAGATCTTGGAAAAGGGCAAGGGTCACAATGAAAAGGTCGATCTGTGGGCGATCGGTGTCATTGCATACACGCTGGCAGTGGGCAAGGCTCCATTCCATGCAAGCACCAAGGAGGAGATCTACAAGAAGCTGAAGTCTGGAACATACACATGGCCAGAGCTTAGTGCAACAACAAACCAGAGCGCAGATCTGAGAGATCTCGTTTCAGGTCTACTGGTGCCTGAAGAGGAGAGACCGGCACCAGATCAGATTGTCAGCCACGCTTTCTTCCGCATTGCATACGTTCCTGCGAGCATCCCAGACACAGCTCGAGAAAAGGCCCCGTCATGGCCCGAAGTCGCAGTACCATCAACCGAAACGATACGACGAGGGTACAGCGACACTTGGTTTGCTCTCTGCAAGGAGTCAGGCGTGGGAGAGTATGAGACAGGAAAGTGCTTCCCTCTTAACGGCGGCCGCAAAGTGCGCAGTATTGTCCATGACATGACTAAGGAGGCGCAGGCGGGCCGCCAACCGACCATGCCAATCCCCAACGACGTTGTTTACACTTCTACCGTCAGTGACTTCAATGGGTCGCGAGGGAGCAGTCCATTGCTGGACGAGGCTGCGAAGAAGCCGCTGAGTAGAGGGTTGAAGGAGATCTCGAACAATGAGGTAGCTGGAGCAAGACCACGGAAGGCAGAGGCGGAGAAGGCTGCTAGGGACGCCGAGCTTATGCCACCGCCAACAGCGTCATCAAGAGCGGCTCGATCAGGAACGGTACGCAAAGCTGCCCGAACCATTAGTGAGGAGACTGCTAAGTCGTCGGAGTCCGTTAAGGTCGCCTCAGATGCCGCTGGACCGTCCAGCTCGGCCACTCTAAGAGTGTCGAGAACACGACCTCCGCCCGTAAGCTCAACAAGTGCAGCCAAGACGGCTACAGCTGCTCAATTTCTCAAGGAGGCAAGCAATTCGCAAGCGTACTGTACAGCTCCGTTAAACCAACCCTCAGATGGCTCAACGGACAGTCTTGAGAAGCCTCAGCGTACCGGAACCACTAAGCGAGCGGCAGATGCTAGCCTTGCCCGGAGACCGCGTGGAACCAGGACAGTGAAAGAGAGGCCCATGTCGCCGGTCGAAGCACCCAAAGCACCAGCACAGCCCGCTCCAGTGAAGATTGCGAAGGAGCGCAACCAGCCACAGCGGGAAGCACCAGGTCCCCTTGCCACACTGGACGAGTTGAAGGATGCATTACCCTCTTACAAGAGCCGAAGAAAAGCGGAAGCAGAGGTGATTGAGATTCTATCCGACCCGGAGTCAGACGAGAAGGAGAAGCCCGGTGAATCAGCAACACTGTCATTGTCTCGCGCACCGAAGATGGCAGGCCGCCTTCCAGTGCCTAGAAGGCACATTACGGAATCGGTCGACTCTTCCATACCTTCAACGGATCCATCGACAGTCTTACAGAAGTTGTCAGTCTTCAGAGACAACCTCGCATCTGCTCTCAAGAGACCTACAACCAGCGCAAAGCCTTCGACCGCCTCGAATCATCGCAACATTCAGACAGCCGCCGGACTACCTTTTGTTTCTCGCTGGGTGGATTACAGCCGCAAACACGGTGTCGGATACGTGTTATCTGATGGGACAGTAGGCTGTATCATCAACGCCTCTCACAAACCAAATCAATCTCCCACGCCTGTGACGCACGTTCTCGTCCGCAACGGTCAAAGCTGGCTCTCCAAAGTTGGCAAGAACAAAGACTTCGCAGGCATCGACCAAGTGCCACTGGAAATCTTCGAAGATTGCAATGAAGACGGCATCAAGCGGAAGATTTACAAGGGACTTGGAAGTGTCAAGGATGGTCCTTTGCTTGCTGAAGCAGAGCGCAGGAGGACGATGAGTGTCCTGTGGGTGAAGTTTGGACGGTACATGTGTCAGAGTCTGGACGGGGACGAGGACGGAGAGCGAGGGCATGGGGAGAATTTTGTGAGATTCTATCAGAGGATTGGGAGTGTCGGGGTGTGGGCTTTTGCGGATGGATGCCTACAGGTGAGCCTTTTCCTTGATCTTGAACGTCGGGTTGATGCGGTTGCTAACATCTCTTGGTCTGGCAGGTCCACTTCCCAGACCACACCAAACTTGTCCTCTCGGCCGATGGTCAACATCTCTCCTTCACGGCTCTCACGACTGAAGCCACGGCGCACCTTTCCCACAATGGCGATCTCCTACCGCAACACGTCAACAGCCGTCAATTGCATCAGGACTCTATCCAAGCTCTTCTCCACGAAGGCGGACGCGTTCGTCAGCGTGTCATCAAGGCCAATCAACTCTCAGAGAAATTGAACTTCGTCCTCCAGGTCGCCAATCAGTGGACTGCGAATGAAGGCCTGGGAAGACTGGATGAGGATCTCGTTGAAGGCGCAGAGAAGTTGTATTGGGAGGGATTGACTGTGAAAGATCAGAATGCACGGAAAGTGGAAAGAGTTACAGTCGGAAGATTTGGTGGTGACGAGCCGATTGAGGGAAGGACAAGGGCGTAGAAAGAGGGCGTGGTTGTTGGAAAGGTATTCTATGATGGCAACGACTCTCCTTTTGTTGGCGAAAGACGGTATGCTTCCTTGCTCGGATTGGGTACATGATGCTGCTTGTTGGGCGTGGCATGGCGGGGGGGTTATTGGGATCTGTCCTTGTTTCCTCTACCAAGGTGTGTGTGGATTGGATGAAGTGTAGATTCGTACAGCACCAAACTTCAGTCCTCAAACGAACTCGGCCCCACGTTCCGGCCATTTGGGCGTTGCCACGTTCGACCCTATCGACTCTCTGAAGGGAAACTCAACGAATGTATCCCTTGCAATCTTCCAGTCCCTTTCGAGCCCAAAGTCTACCAATTCTGGATGGAATTTGGAAACGATAGCCGCGAGCGCCACGTAGATCTCTACGTACGCGACGTCGATGCCTACAGCTTCTCGCTCCTCTGGAGAAAGTTAGCAGGTAGCGATCGAGTCGTGGTCGCTATCGTGAAGCAGGCTATTCGAACCACTTTTATTATAACTCGACGGCTGTCATAGCGATAGCAAAGCGTCGTAGTCGCTTACAAACCGACGGGCAGATTGGACGTAACGCTATCTATCCACCGACCAGCTTTCAAGCTATCCTGACACTGGTCGTGACAGCACCAACGTGTATTGAAAGCGGGTGGTATGCAGCCGCCAGCAGCTACGGTGCCAAGAAATGAAATAGACCTTTTCGGGGACTCGGACGCTCGGCCGTCGTTCCGTCCTTCCAGATTCGTTCTAGCTCGAGCTTGGATGTCATTCCTGTCAAAGAAGGGTGCGGTGCCCATGTCATGGTTCACAGTTTCGGAGCATTTTCTGCATAAAAATAATAATTAATGATGGGGAAAGATGCCCACCTCCGGGGCGGAAACCGGCTCCGTCCAGGCAATTCTGGCATTTGCCACCGCAATCCTCAGAGATGACAGATTATAGGATGATAGGCAGTCCGAAGCCGTTCGAAGCGACAACAACCCTTCCTCCTTCGACGTAGTCTTCTGATTGTCGAGCACAGCGCTTTGCCACTTGACTCCGAATGCTGGCTTTCCCAGTTCATTGGCCATCTTCTTACTGAAGACTTTCCTACTGGAGGAGGGATTCGCTGTGCGAGGACGCCGGAGCTATATTTGCCACGGCTTCCACCATTCACACACACGTGGGAACTTGGACCAAGCAAAGCCGTATGGGTGAGAGACTTGACGCAGCGGTCGTGTAGCGATCCCTGGTAGACTCTCGATGATCGAGGGAAGGCAGCTCTGTCTCTGTCTCTGTACGCCCCTCCACACTCCACGTCTCCCCCATGCTGACGGTGCTGTGGTGGCGATTGTGTGGTTGGCCTTGCTGCAATCCCGTCGGCAAGCACAGCAAGTATCGCAAGAAGGACAGCAAGCACTGGACGAGCAAAGTGACGGGAAGGTGGCCGGGTGAGGAAGGAGGCATATCCTGGGAGGAGGGAGCGAGAATGGAGTGCCCACACCACATGCACGTGGCACGTATGCTATGGGGACCGAGCCCGAAGAAGACCTCTGCATGATTTACAGGCCTCAAGAAACGTCTATTTCTCGGCATGGCCACTTCTCGACGCGGACTTCTTCGATCTGCGCGATCGAATCGAGATCTCAAGAGCAGCCGGGGAGGCGGTCATCCCTCCGGCGGAAGCACTGCCGGAGCGAGCACTCTCCTACGCCTCTCTCAAGCCTTCTCTTTTGACATGGATACGATTTTAAGTCTCCAGAATGATGACCATCCCCCAATCCTGCGTTGGAAAGGCTCGCTGTAGCCCTTGCCTCCGGGCCCGACCACAGGCTGTTGGTGTGAAAACCTGCGCTATCTCGGATTATGACATGGCCTGTGGACCACCGTCTGCTGAAGTCTGCAAGTACTCCCGTCTCGTCTGTGCCCGTGACGGTAACTCCCTATGCAGATGTCTCCCATAAGTAGCACCGCATGGACACGCCGGAGTGTACTCCTCCACCAAATCATTAACTTCCGCCCATCTTTTGTCAACTCGGTACGCCCAGCCAGGACACCACTACTGCACCGATAGCAGCGCCCCCCCCCCCCCCCTCAAGAGTCGCGCTACGCCGCGCCAAGCATCGGCCTATTGACAGCCTAGCCTCAACAACAGGCACTGGCTCCATCTTTCCTTCTTCCCCTACGCCTACGCCTACGATGACCAATGCGAAAAGCAGCGTGAAGAAGGGCCCACGGAGGGAGCAGGTCGCCAACGCCTGCATGGGCTGTCGTTCCTCCAAGGTCAAGGTCAGTCTGCGATCTGTCTGGTTCTGATGCCCGTCTTCGGCTAATCCAGGTGCCGCGTCAGTGTAGCGGAAAGCACCCTCGCTGCTCCAGATGCCTTGCCAAAGGTCTCCCATGTCAGTACGACGTTTCGGAAGAGGGCGTGACGAGAAGACAGCACATGTTACAGGCATGGGAGGGCCAGAAGAGAGATTTGGACTGCGTGCAGTCCGTGATGCACGTTCTGAGGCATGGCACCGATAGCGAAGCCGCTGCGACTCTGGCACGGCTACGAGTGGGACATTCGGTGGAGCAAGAGTCTGATCGCATCTCGAAGCGGCCGGGCCAAGCAGAGCTCTCGGATCCAGACGCGTCGAGTCCCCCGCCAAACGACAGTTTCACCCCGGAGACTGTTGGTGATGGAGACTTTAGGGGCGACTTGAAGGGGGACTACGATACCGCCGGCGTCCCCTCTCCAATGCTGACTTCACACGGAGGCTCCCATGCAAGCGCTCCTGCCAGCCTCTACGCCGAGTCGCAGATCAGCAGCTTTGACACACCGATGACCGATCTGACATCCTGCTCCTACTCGCAGCCGACAAGTGCTACCTCCGAGCAGCAGCATACCTACGCGACCTGTTCGCTCGTCGATCTACACGACCCGACTACCCTCTTCCCCTTCGATCCAATCATACCAAATACCCAAACATGGCACGCGTAAAGAATCGGCTGGAATCTCGGATGATCCATGAGAGCAACGTTCCTCACCACTGGCCAGGGTGAGAAATACAAAGTGCGGAACAAAGTGGCTGATGTAAAAAGGAAGGGTCTCGAAATCCGCTACATCTTCCTTTTGGGACGTCATACACTCGCGCAGTCGAAGGAAGAGATGGTGCATTCAGCAGACGAAGATCTCCGTCGACCCAGAAGCACATCTTCCACGCCATGTTTCGAGCCTATAGCACAGTTCCCGCTCAATACCGGGAAACACGTTAGCTGGCATCGGAGCACGAATATCACCCGCATCTACGGCGAACAAACTTCAGTACTGCTACCACGCGAGACACGATCGCCGTGGATTCGGAAGAAAAAGCGGTGGTACGATTCCTCTGGACCCAAAGACTCCCAGGGGAGTCAGCCAGGCGCGAAAAACGCAGAACTTTCAGGCCCAATTGGATTCCAGACGCCTTGGGTGGTCGGGACAAATAATAAAGAAAGCGATGTAGTTCCCAAGACTTTCCCGCAAAAGAAAAGAAAAGCAGAATAAACACACACACACGGCATACAGGGGCGAGGCGACACAGGAGGGAGGCCAGAAGAAAACGTGGTATTCTACCCAACGTCCACCCTCATCCTTCTCTCTCTAGTCGAAGAAGATCAGAGCGGGCCCGGGGCCGATGGGAATAACAACCCACGCAGCCATTCTTTTCTTGTTTTCTTCCATTTTACTACAAAGAAAGAAAGAAAGAAAGAAAGAAAGAAAGAAAGAAAGAAAGAAAGAAAGAAAGAAAGAAAGAAAGAAAGAAAGAAAGACATTCTCCATTGCTCAGACCAGGTCAGTGCACTTTTCTCTTCCGAAAGTTGGGTTTGTCGCTCACAAGAGTTTTCTCCGTGCTGATTCGGCTGTACGCAGAAAAGTTGGAGATATTACGTATTTTTCTTTGGACGTAATTTCCACACGAGCAGCCCGGGTTCTGTGAGGCAGCAGGCTATCGTCAGCGGTCCTACGGCGAAAAGAAACGTGACAGTTGAAGGTTTGGGGGACGCGATGATCACTCGATCAGGAAAGCAGCCGATTGAAACCAGATGATCCGTACGAAAGCTCAGCGGACAGTCCAAGCAAGGGCAGATTGGAGGAGCCGAGAATGTAAACGTAAATTTCACGACTCGGCCTACAAGAATAGTCCGTACGTAAGAAGCGACATGGCATTCTTCGAATAGTAATGAGCTTCAAAACAATGATGACGAGAGAAAATCTAGACCGGAAAAAAAAGCATGTGACTCCACGATCCGTGCTCTCTCTTGGCCCGTGCTCGTCACGCTAACACGGCCTCCACAACCCCATCGACCCATCCCTCCCACCAACCCTTCTTCCTATCCCCCACAATCACCTCGATCATCCTTCGACTTCCCTCCTGCCCATCCTCCCCATCATTTCGTTCCCGCCACTCCCGCTCCGCCCCCTCCACCGCCCTCCGCAAGACACTCTCCTCGTCCTCATCCCCATACAAATCACACCGCTCGCATTCCCCACAGACGCCCCCGTGCGGCCGGAAATGCTGACAGAAATGCACGTACCCTTCCTTGCCAATCTCCGCGCGGCAGACGTAGCACATGGTATACCCGCAGTTGCAGACGAGTTTGTTGCAGCCGCTGCTCTTGATGAAGGAGAGCAGGCAGCGCGGACAGGTGCGTTTGATGGCCAGCGTGGCGCTCGTCTCGATGGCGGTGCGCAGGGACGTCTTTTCGTCTTCGAAGCAGATGTGGCCGTTGCGGTGGGGCGCCGTGCAGCGCGTGCAGGTGACGCGGCGGCAGGTGGGGTTTTGGCATTGGAAGCGGAGGGTGCGGCGGGAGGCTTGGACGCGGGTGATGGAGGCTTTGAGGGGGTTGTGGGCGGCGGGGAGGGTCTCGCAGAGGAGCCAGGAGATTGCGGCTAGGCAGAGGAGCGGGACGAAGAAGAGGGAAAGGGCCATGAGGAGGGAGAGGAAGAGGATTTGGAAAGCGGGCGGGGCCTTGGTGGTGATGTGATGCCAGATTGCGAGAGGGTGCTTGAGTTTTGGAGAGGGCAGTTCGTTTGTTTCGGCGTAGTTGCAGAAGGGACATCTTTGGAGAGGCAGGCCGGATTTCAGGAGTGTCTCTGACGTTGTTCGTGCCTGAAACTCTTGCCAAGCATCTTGATTGTTCGTGCCTTGGTTGAGAGATCGTTGGACGAGTTGAGATGGGATGCAGCCGTTGCAGTCGCTGGAAGTGGGAGCAAAGCATCTTACTGTACTCCGTTTCAGGTCTGCTGTTCGCGCCCAGCCTTGACCATACAGAGCTTCATGGACTGTGCGCCGGATGCAGTCCATGCACAGGTAATGGCAACCATCATCGCAAGTGGCAATGCTTTCGAACGGTACAGAGCCGAAGCAGCATTCGCAATCAAAGAGAGCCGCAGCTTCTTCCGCCTGCTTCTCATTGATCTCCGATGCGGCCGCAAAATCCGCTTGCAGCCGTTCCTGTCTCTGCCTCGCAACAATCGGCTCCACGAACTGCTCATAAAGCTCCTGATCCAGTTCCTCGCACCCCGTCTTTCTGACAATCGGCTCAGGCTCCGCACCGTTCGTTTTCCAAACAATAAACGGATGCCCTCCAGCAGCCACAGTACTATCCGTAGCCTTCCTCGCCCACAGGTTCGAGATCGAAAATCTCCAAGATCGACTCGTGACCTGTTGTAGGATAGGTCTCGAGAGCGTATACGAAAAGTTCTGCTCGGCCAGAACACCTCGGATCGTCGAATGCGACAAGTTCCGGAATTCCTGGCAGAAGACCTGCTTGACGGCTTTTTTATAGCTTTCGCTTCGGAAGAGATCTTCCTTTTCCAGACCATCCGCATTCTCTCCCTTCTTCCCTCCTCCTTCTGCCTCCAACCTCACCCTGCCAGTCCCCTTCCGCCTCTTCTTCAACATCGCCTCGGCAACCAACTCCACCCGACTCTCCTTACTAACATTCACCACCATCTCCCGGAGCACTTCCACTTCCACATCCGGAAACAGCTCCACCAAAACCCTCAAAGCCTCATTCAATTCTTTCACATTCCGGTCCTCCGGCCCATGGGCAAGTCCAGGCTCATAGAGCGGTTCGATATTCTCGCCCGCAGCAGCAGCCGCAGCAGACCGGAATGGTCGGAAGAAATCCGCCTTGTTCTTCCAGAGGCGCCCGTTAGACTTAGGCAGAGGCACCAGATCCATGATTTTCAGAGCAGCCCAAATCTAAGGCGCTGTAGATGATGAGACCCCTCTTTTTTCCTTAGGTCTTTTGACTTGTTTGCTGCTTTCTTTTCCCCGGATGTTTCTCTGGGTCACATGGTTCGATATTCTACAAGCTAAGGGTACTCCGTGGAAGCAGCGGAGCTTCAGAGCGTGGCACCGAAATTGCTATCTTGTGGGTAGATGCCTAGGTCAATGTTGATGGTGAATCCGGGTTTCCGGATGGTTTTGGCGAGGAGAGTCAGGAGGCAGACGGGATGGAAGTAGCGCTAGAGAGGGGTGCCAAGTGGCTATGATTGGTGCAAAGAGAGCGGACGCTAGCGGCTGCTAGTGTGCAGGGCAACAATTCACCTCACAAGTTGCAATGACCCGACTAGGCAAGATGAAACTTGATAGAAAATGATGCGGGGGAGACCTAATAGCATTGGACACCGTAGCTAGCGAAGAGGAGCTCTGGCAGAAAGCATGTAGGATGACGATAGCATCGACGTTCACCAGACATGAGACAGGAGCACACTTGATCAAGGAAATGCAAAATAGGTGTGGTTGCACGGTGTGGAGAGCTTGCCTTGTTTGTGCTCAAGCTAGCTAAAGCCTCAATCAAGGCTGTCGTGCGCTCTCCTTGATGCTGCCTATTCCTACTTTCCTGATAAGAATACCCTGCTACGAACGTCCCGGGAAATGCACTCAATGGGAAGCTGGGGTATCTGATGCCTGCATGGTAATCGAAATCCACTCAGACCGGAAGCGTTTGTTTAAGATTGAAAGAGGAGGCCCGCAGCGTACTCAACGTTGCCGTCACAGGCATCCAGCGCTGCGATCGCCTGTTGCTGGGAGAATCCGAGGCTCTTCAGCTGCTCGATCTTCTCTTTGGAGTGGCTTGATGAGGCAGGTGCTCCAGCCGATGCTGAAGGCGTAGCCGGTGCTTTCGACGAACTTGAAGTCGAGCCGAGTGCTTGTCCTTGACCCTGGAAAGAACCGTTCGTTCCCGATGTAGAGGCTTGTCCGCCAGCTTGCTTGACGGTTCCAGATTGAGCACCAATCTCAGTGCCATTGGGACCAGGCACGGTGGGCTCGGCTTCCTCCATGTTCTTAGGAATGTCGGCCTCTCCAAGGAAAGCAACCTCGTTGTCGTCACCAAAGATCAGCTTGTTCTGCTTGAGATCGATGGTGGCTTGGAAGCGCTTGAGCATGTCCAAGCCGAGTAGGAGATCAACGTCTTTGCCCTCCATGACGGTGAAGGAGCAGGACATAGTCGAGTTGCCGATCGTAATAGGGGCCGAGTGGACTCGTCCAAGAATCTGCGCAGTGCCGACACCCTTTGCAATGCCAGAATATCTCTTGTCAATGAGCCGCATAATTCCGCATGACTCCGCACAAGATGGCGACATGATGGTGGTTTGGGCACCCGAGTCGACAAATGCGCTGACCGGGTGTTTGTTGACTTGGACCGGGATGTAGAGCATGGTAACTCTGCCGAATACTACGCGTCACATTCTGTTAGCGCGTCCCCAATGCCGATCTGTAGCACACTTACCCTCAGGACTGTGCTCGTACGCGAACTGCAAATTCTCCTGCACCGACTCTTGCCGTATCATTTCCTCGATCTTCCTCTGTGCTTCGATGTTGAAGGGATCTTCATTCAGCAGCCTCATCTGCTCCATTCTCTCTCGCTCACGGTTCTCATCTTCCCGAATCATCTCCATCCATACCTCACGGAAACGACTGCTGTCGTGGATGGCGTCGGCCAATGCCGGGCGTTGTTGCCGCATCTGAGCTATGGCTCCTGGGTTCCCGAGCAAACTCAACCGCGCTGTCTCGATCTCTTCTGGGCTATTGGGAGCCCCTCCTCGCCTCTGCTGCTGTTGCTGGGGACGTCGCTGCGAGCCCATGTTATTCTGTTGCTGTGGTTGACGCATGAGCATAGCAATCATATCCCCATCCTTGATCCCAGCCTCTTGTAACGTCTTGTTGTCACCTTGGACAACTTGGTTATTGAAGAAGAACTGCTGATGGTCGTGAGGGATGTTGGTCTCGGCGGCGACGAAGCCTTTCAGGTCGGCGAGGGAGAGGTCGGGGGAAAGGTCGAAGTTGAGAATCTCTTGGTCGGAGGCATGGTTGGGCGCGATGACGGAGATAGTTATACGCGGCCTGGAGAGGGAGAGGAGACGGTGTTAGCCTGGTCTGTCCGCCGTAGCACAGGAGGGCAGTTGTACGGGTGTAGTCTGTGGGACTGGAGGACATGTTATGGTCCCGCAAAGCAGGTGTGTACTCACATTCTGGCTTTTCTGAGAAGGCGTCCTTGCTTCGAAGGGAAGTTGATATGCAAGTCGCTGAAAGAAGCGGACTTAGCGCACGAAGTCGAGAATGCCGGCTGGCGAGTGACGCCCGGCTGGGGAAGGGTTGTCTCTCGGTTGACGTGCGATGGCGAATCGCTGGGCTGTGTGTACCGGTCAAGCGCGAGATGGGGAGGTGGACGGGAGCGGAGTTGGGAGTGCTACGTCGGCGAGTGGATCAAAACGAAGGGAAGACGGCGAGCTGGAGGTTATGTTACGTCGAGCAGGGTCGCCTCATGACTGACTCAGCGGCGGCTAGTGAGAGGCGCGCGGGTGGGAGGGCTGGTGGTGGAGGAGGAGGAGGAGGAGGAGGAGGAGGAGTTGGTGGAAGACGGCGGAAGTGTGTGGATGGTATGGTTGGTAATGCGGATTGTGTTTGCTGGTGTGCAGTGTTTCTGGGAAGAACAGGCAGCTGGAGTGACGGAGCTAGGTCGAGCTATGGCTCTTCATGTGCCGCCGGCTGCAGCACGGGCACAGTGATGGTTAAGAAGACACCCGTCCCTCACGCTGCACGCTTTCGCGTGGCACTACGCTTTGTTGTTGCGGATGCTCAAGTGGCGGTCTGGTGCTGGACCTGCTGGTCGACTCTGCCTCACGCGCTTGCGGCGGCGAAATACCGTCGACCTGGCTCGCGCAGACGGAGGATTGGAGGATGTGTTGGGCGTAGAGCGAGGGAGAGAGACGGATGCAGGCAGACGAGACGCAGAGCTGATGCACCTGCCTGACGCGCGCACAACGGTGACGCTCCAGATGTCCCCCACCAAACATCACATCACCTCAGTCAGGTATAATAAGCGAGTGATGATGTCGCCAGACATCCATGGATCCTGGTGAGCGCTGGCCACGCGCGCCCCGGCCCGCTGCCGGTGCCGATGCCGATGCCGATGCCGAACCCGTTTCCGTTCCCGCTCTCTTCTCTTCTCCTCTCTCCAACCAACAACACAACCTAACACTGCACAAGCACACGACCAGCATCAGAGGCCCGCAGGAATAACAGGATCCTCCTGCCGCCGATCACGGGCCCTTCTCGATCTTTTCATGCAGCTACTGACGGCTTGCATCGCGCTTGCCTGCTCCCAACGTCACTTGTCCTCTCTGGCTTGCCCTGGACTGAGTTGGTGTCACACGACAGAATTTCCCCAGGACGAACATCATTCCAGCACTTGAACGCCACCAATATCCTGGTCCAAGTACCGAGCTGCATCCTCATGCCGCGAGATTTCTCGTCCCTAATCAACGAGGCAACCCTCGACGGCATGTCCAGCTTAGCCCCCCAAACAGGCAACCGCAAAGCGCGCCCAATGGAGACACAAGCCGAAGACAGCAGCCATCTCGCAGCAGAAGATGCCATCTCTGCCAACGCAAAGCGAAACGAGCTTCACCCGTACACGCAGACGCTGTCCCTGTCAGATCTCGAGAGCTGCGTACGACTTGAGGAAGCTGCCTTTCCGCCTCAGGAACGAGCCTCCCGAGAAAAGGTCAGTCTCATCGACACGAACCGCGGCCACCATGTCGCTGTGACATGTTGGTATTACACTGCTTGCGGTATGCGTTGTCCAACGCTTCCGTAACGTCTGTCAAGAACAGGACACGCACCTGTTGGCAGAATCAGCACATGATGCTTTCCTCCTCTCATTTCAGCTGCCACTTCACTCAACACCACTGCCAATCAATCCTCTCTTCCTCAACATCTGCGTCTCACCGCGATGCACCACCACACCTTTCCTTCTGTGTTGGGCGCGGATGCCTCGAAATCCACACTTGTGCCACACACCCAGTTTCATCTACACATCCCTGCAATGCCCCAAAAACATCATGCTGAAAGTCCGTTCCTCCAACAGTTACAGTACCGCCTTAAGCACGCGGGCGAACTCTTTCTGGGAATCTTTACATCTCAGGAGGGATCATCGGTCCCCACGGCAGAGACTTCCGCTCCAGTGTACACGGGTGCACCGCAACGCAAAGCCGTCCTTTTGGGCTACATCGGTGGCACTAAGACTACGAATCCGGTGGTGAAAGACGAAGACATGGCGATCCCGGACCCCGAGAATCCTGACCCAAGGCTGGGTCACAAACTGGACGGCAAGACCGTGTGCATCCATAGTCTCGGCGTCCTACCGCAATATCAAAAATGTGGACTAGGTACCACGCTGATGAAAGCGTACCTACAACGTTTAGAAAGCCATGGGGTCGCGAACCGAGTTGCTCTGATTGCGCATGATCACTTGATTCCCTATTATGAGAAATTTGGCTTTGAGGATAAGGGCAAGAGTGAGGCGCAGTTTGGCGGCGGCGGTTGGTATGATCTGGCTCGAGACTTGAAGCAAGGACCTAGTCCTTCGTGAATTCTCGAGACCTGTCCTGACCGCGAGACCTGTCCTGACCGGTTGCTCTCGTTGAACGTTCTTTGTCCTAGGTCTTCCCACGAAGCAACCCAGGTGATAATTTCTCGCCATTGCGGGAGATATGACCTGCGATAGTGAAGTGTCGTTGCGATTCATTCGCAAGCAGCGAAGCGCATGAAATAGAAGATACAGAAAGCACTACAACAAATGCTCGCGAGCAACGAGATACGAGACAGACGCAATTCGTCGACGGCTTTGAAGATTCTCGAATCAA
The DNA here is from genome assembly GCA_963674455.1 of Lecanosticta acicola. NCBI lineage: Eukaryota > Fungi > Ascomycota > Dothideomycetes > Mycosphaerellales > Mycosphaerellaceae > Lecanosticta > Lecanosticta acicola. The sequence continues at coordinate 26,482 of CAVMBE010000041.1, read as the reverse complement.
GAGGCTTTCGCGGATATGCAACACGTTCTAAACTTCATGATCTGCCGCGGCCAACTGCTCGTACCCTCCACTGCGATATCCCATACCGCCCGTCGGCACCTCATACATGTTCGCGTAGTCGACGGTCTGACCCCCTAACAGAGCCCTGCAGCTGTCCCCTTTACGCGAAAACACCGGTCCATCAGTCCAGAAATCCTGACAATTCCTGAAAATTCCCCTGGTAAAAGGATTCGCTCGCTTCACGTGTCGATGATTATGCGTTTTGGGGTTCTTATGTCCCTTATAACCCTGAAAGGCAATCGCGATAAAAGTATCGACGCCCAATGTCTTCGCCAGACGCATCAGCATTCCATCCTTTTTCTTGTGTCGGTGGGCATGGGCACCATCTGCGGTTCCGGCGTCGGTGGTCAAAGTCCCAGCTGCTACGGCGGAGAGAATAGGGCCGACTTGGTGCGTGCTCATGCTCTCGTAGGTTGTGAGGTTCTTTGCTACTTGAAAGAGATGCACAAATAGGAGCATGAAGGTCCAGGTGAGTTGGAGGGCGCCCCAGGTGTTTGTGATGATCGTCAAGGGGTCTTTGGCGAGTTGGGCGCAGAAGACGTCTTTGAGGATTGCGCATTGGTACGATGTCGGTTCGGGAAGGACGTCGAGGTCTCGGGAGAAGGGTTAGTAAATGGTGATGTCGATGTTCGTGTGTCGGACTGCGACTTACATGCGAATGTGAGGCGTACGACGATGCCGATTCCGAAAATCATGAAGACAACATAGAGGAGGAAGTGCTTGTGGTTGTTCACGGCCACGCAGTTGTCTACCCACGGACAATGGCTAGAAAAGTCAGCTTGTGCCGTACCATCAGAGTCGACGTCAACTGACTGGTCCTCTCTCGCCACACATCTGCCGCAACGCTTGCAATGCTTGCTTCGTAAGGGTTTTCGTATCGTACATGTTGTACAGAAGTGTTCTTCGTTGAACGCATTATGCTCTACGAGCTCGTCGATCGTTTTCTTCGTCTGCCCGCGGCTGGCGCCCTTGGGAATATAGCCAGGATCGGCTGTCATGGTCATGAAGTAGAAGTATGTGCAGAGGGAGTACGACGCCGCAAAGGAGGTGTTGAGGAGGAAGTTTGTGTATAGTGTTGCTTTGAGAGGTCAGCGGGAAATCTTGTCGTGAGGACTCAATGACTTACCTGGAAGGATATGCATCACCCAGCGTACTCCAACCCAGAAAAGAGACGCAGCAAATATTCCAGCGAGGAAGGGTGTTCGATGCATGTGCTTCATGTCAGGTGGCGCCCACTTGAGAGATTTCTGAACAAGGAATTGCAGGCCGTATCCAATGATTAGCACTCCCGGTATTGAGACCCAGACCGATAGATGTGCCAGCATGTGAAGCTGTAGACCACCGAGAACAAATGGCCATAGGAAGAAGAATCGTTTGAAGAACCGTCGTCGATCTTTCACCATGGGTATCGGAAAGGCCGTGGGATTGCCAGCTTCATCAAAGCCAGAGTCAAGAAGTGCCTTATGCCACTGTCGTTCGCTCTTCATCTTTGAGGCAGTCATGCTTGGCGTATCGCCCTCTTCTTGGCCTTCGGTCGGTTTGCTCCTGGCAAATCGATCTGCACCATACTCGACCAGCTTTTGGATGCAGAGATAGCTTCCTTTCACCAGCGCCCAATGCAGCGCGGTGAAGCCCATGTCGTCCACAGCATGCACATCGGCTCCAAAGCGTAATAGCATGTCTATACATGCTGGATATCCTTTGTATGCCGCCCACATCAAAGAGGTATGCCCTTGCGCATCGGGTACATCGACAGGTATGTCTGGTTGGTGGAGAAGGAGGATGAGCTGATAGACATTGCCGTCCAGGGTCGCGGAGTGGAGGAGATTGTAGCCTTGGTCGTCTCGTAGTAGCGGGTCTGCGCCATTTGCAAGCAGCAAAGAAATGACCTGAAGATTGAAGCGCTTGCTCGCCCAGAGGACCGGTGTGGCCTTAGCATCGCCGCCTCTGGCATTCAAATCCGCGCCAGATTGAATGAGGAAGTGGCACAGAGCATGGTGACCATTTATAGCAGCCCACTGTATTCGTACATCAGTCTACGGCTCTTACTTCCACCCCATGAAGTGCTTCCGCGTACATGTAATGCTGTGATTCCTTGCTCATCTGTTGATTTTGCTGTATATCTTCCACTGTCAAACAGCTTCTGGACAGCTCTTATTTCTCCCAATCGTGATAATTGCCAGAGATCTTGCTCGACAGGTAGAGGTGGTGGGCTGGAATCCAAATCGCTGAGTTCGACCTTGTCTAGTCCATCCTTGCCGGGCGAATTCGGCGCACTTCCTGATGGTCGTCTCTGGTCGATTTTGGCGGAGGCAGAGGGGTCCATTACCGTGGTGTTCGAAGAGAATCTGGAGGCGAGGGGTATGTCATCGCATTGCTGTAGACGTCCAGCTGGCGGTGGTCTGTGTGCGAATGAATTGCATATAATAAAGTAGGTATGATATCGTTGTGTCGTTCAGCAGCGCCTCAGCAAAGCCACCCACTGACGCGCACGCGAAGGAATGGACGGATCCGAGCTCACCGCCGGAGTTCTGCCGCTAGCGCTCTCCTAGCTTCAACTTCATCCCAACTTCTTGAGACTTCACTAGTCATACCTTTGAGTTGCTCTCTCTTTTTCTCAAGCGAGTTTGATACAGAGTCTTTTCAGCAGCTTGATGAGCAGTCGTTTGGGTGGAGAATCCAGGTCTTCAGGTTTTATCTCCGTCTTTAGAGGGCACAGCAATAGGAAATCACCAAAATCATCAGTGTCACCAGCTGCTGAACATCATCCCGGGCGACAATCTCAGGAATGAGGTCTCAGGGCGGCGTTGGATGCCATTAAGAACCGACAAGTAGATATCAGAGCTTTGTGCTCCCAACAGTGCGTCGAAATCGTGACTTCGTTACTGATACTTGATGTATCGTAAGTAATTCGCCTGCAGTCATCTTCCGGGCTTGAGAGATATTTTACCAGGTCCGCTCTTCATGCCGCTTTGCTGCGCTCGACATGTCTCTCATCGCAACGTCCGGAAAATCGCCAGTTTGGATATGTTTCTGTCAAAACGAAACGCGCTCGCGAGAGTGTCAGCTGGCCAGCTTGTGGCTTGCTTGCGGACCTGGACGGGCGACGATCTTTTCCCGATTGGGACGCCGGGACCATGTGATGCGGGACACCACCTCAAATGTCCAGCTTGCACTTGATCTTTTCCAGACTCGCGCATTCGGACAGCAGCGAGGCAATGTATCCTGCAACAGGTCTTCGCGTACCGCATTCCAAGCGACAGACGTGGACTTGTCCCAATCAGGAAGCTGCAGTCAAATCTTGGTGCCGGAGCTGTCTGCTGAACTTTAATTGACGCCGAGGGAACCATGAAGCACGACCGTGGAGCACGATTGCCGGAGAAGGCAGGAGATGCATACATACAAGAGCACTGGTCCCGCCTGCAAGGTCACATTTGCGGCTGCTTCGCGTTTTTCCAAGGCGTTACCATTTTCAACATGGCGAAGAAGGTTTACAGTCTCTTACCACTCCTCGGCACTGTTCTCAGTCTTCCTGCCAACGAAGTCCGAGCGACTGGATCGTTAGACTCCTGGCTCGCGGCAGAATCAAGTATCGCAGTCAATGGCGTCTTAAGCAATATCGGCTCCATGGGAAGCAAAGTGTCTGGAGCGAAGTCCGGGATCGTTGTCGCATCGCCTTCTCAATCGAACCCGGATTACTTCTACACATGGTAAGTAAGTGGATAGGTGGGAGGCACGCACACCAAAATCTCTCGCTTACGTCCTATGCTCACTTTGCAGGACCAGAGATGCCGCTTTGACGATCAAAGCTCTTGTGGACCAGTTCCTTGCTGGAACTACTGGATTGGAAGGGACCATCCAGGACTATATCAACTCTCAAACGGTCGTACAGACAATCCAGAACCCGAGCGGAGGGCTTTGCTCTGGCGGTTTGGGAGAACCGAAGTTCAATGTTGACGAGACTTCTTTTACAGGTGCCTGGGGTCGTCCGCAGCGAGATGGGCCCGCTCTCAGGGCCACTGCAATGATTGCTTATGCCAGATACCTTCTCTCGATAGGTGGCACGGCAAATGTGACCAACGTCATCTGGCCGATTGTACAGAACGATCTATCTTACGTTACACAGTACTGGAACCAATCAGGCTTTGATCTATGGGAAGAGGTCAACAGTTCGTCCTTCTTCACCACCGCTACTCAATATCGCGCTCTTGTCGAAGGATCTGCTCTAGCCTCTCAAATTGGCAAGAGTTGCTCTAATTGTGATTCGCAAGCGCCTCAGGTCCTTTGCTTTTTGCAATCTTACTGGACAGGCTCTTATATTCTTTCGAACACTGGAGGTGGTCGCAGTGGAAAGGACGCCAATAGCCTCTTAGCTTCGATTCACCTCTTCGATCGCTCCACTGGATGTGATGCGAATACGTTCCAGCCTTGCTCTGACAAAGCGTTGGCGAATCACAAGGTCGTGACGGATTCCTTTCGTTCGGTATACTCTATCAATTCTGGAATCCCAGAAGGCACTGGAGTTGCGGTGGGCAGATACAGTGAAGATCAGTACCAAGGCGGTAATCCATGGTGAGACAGGACGAGTTCATCACGCACTTCTCGTTGCTTATGGTAGACCAGGTATCTTAACACCTTTGCCGCCGCGGAGCAGCTGTACGATGCTGTCTATACATGGAACCAGACAGGCTCGATCACGATCACCTCCATCTCACTGGCTTTCTTTCAGGCTATCTACCCGTCTGCTTCTACCGGGACTTTTACCTCGTCTTCTGCTACTTTCACCTCAATCATCAACGCGGTCACTGCGTACGCCGATAGCTATATGGCTAACGCACAACAGTACACGCCGAGCAGCGGCGCACTGGCAGAACAATACTCTCGCAATGACGGCACACCTCTGTCTGCGGGCGATCTGACGTGGAGCTATGCCGCTTTTCTGACTGCGTTCAACGCTCGGAAGGCCGCCATGCCGGCCTCGTGGGGTGCCAGCTCCGCCAAACTTCCCAATGTCTGTTCCGGCTCCTCTGCAATGGGACCTTGCGCTACGGCTACCAATACGTTTCCCCGACCTGGTAGTACCGGAACGCCAACAACCAGCACCGGAACGCCAACGACCACTTCTACTGGAGCGTGCACCGCTACGCCGACTTTGACCAATGTGCTTTTCAAGGAAATCGCTCAGACAACGTACGGGGAGAACGTTTACATTGTTGGTAGTATTTCACAATTGGGAAACTGGGACACCAGTAAGGCCGTTGCGTTGAGCGCTAATAACTACACGTCTACAAATAACCTCTGGTATGTCACGCTGGCTCTGCCAGTGGGCACTAACTTCCAGTATAAATACATCAGGAAAGAGACGGATGGCTCGATTCGTTGGGAGAGCGATCCGAACCGGCAGTACACGGTGCCTGGCAACTGTGCTGGCTCGGCTACGGAGAGTGATACTTGGAGATGAACAATGGGCTACGTGCGACGGAAAATGCAGAACTGTCCATTCAAAGTCTTTGGCCACTTTTCTACCATTTCAAAGATCTCTATCGTCACTTTACGACTCAAACGAGCAAGCCTAGCACGAACCTTAAACGAGCGACTGGACCGACGAGCCCGCTTTGATATTCTCCATCCAAGCAGCGAGACGGGATCGGAGGAGCTCACGTATACAATTACTGAGCCAGCTTAATATCTCCATAGATTGGGACGCTCTAGACGAGGTCTATCGAGATCTAATAGCGGATGTGAGAGAAGCTTGTGAGAAGCTTCGTAGTGGATACTCGCCTTGCGATGTAAGCCGTGACTGTCCTGTTCACTTGTCCACCTCGTCGGCATTGTCATCCAGCTAACGGGACGTTTAGATCTCTGACGCGCTTCCAATGTTGGAAGTGCTAGGCGCAGGCCATCTAGCGATATCCACCCAATCTCGACCAGAACAAATGGCCAAAACCGAGTCGTCCTCCGTGCTCTACTGTCATCTTCGTCCCTAAGAACCATGACCCTCAGCAAGACACGTCAACTCCGATCCACAAACGATCAACCCTTTTCAGCGTCAAACATTGAACGGACGTAGTAGCCGCTGGATCTGTTGTTCTGATGCAAATGCATACGCCTAGCCATCGCCAACCTGTCGTTGCTGGAATGTTAGGTGATATCATATCCACTAGACATAGGAAGCGAGGCATTGTCGGAGTGGTGGTTGATGGACGAGTCCACGACGTCGTAGGCTGTAGCAAGCTATGTGAGGATGGAATTCTTGTTGTGTTTCGGACGGTCGACGTAAGCTTGCGTCCCTTTCTTATACGTTTCCAAATCTGATCCGTTCGGGTCTAGGTGCCATTGAGAAGATAGAAATGCTCTGTGTCCTCGTTCAGAAGCTTTCGGTAAGGTTCGAATCCTCCTCATACTGCCTTTGCACGGCGTGGCTATTTCCGATCTGATGGAGGCAGCAACTCTTGCCGTTTTCGATCACCGCTTCGATGACGTTCAGCTCTCCTGATTGCGGCTAGCAGCTTTCTTTACACATTATTATAATACCAACGCGCAACATTGATGAGACTCGGTTCGATTGCCTCGAGACGTCCAACAAGACCTCTTCTTCTTCTCTAAAATCTCATCGCTTCCGAGGAGACTTTCCAAATGGACCGCGATGATCTCCAATCTCCGACATCAACCTCAGCTGCAAAAACTCTTGACCTGCTGAATTCTGCTGTCTTCAACAGTCACGTCAACGAACTTCTAGCAGACTTGCATGTCCCGGGCCTAGCCATTTCACTGGTTCATGAACGAAGAATCGCATCGACGGGATAGGGGCTGGCAACACTGGATCCGCCTGTTCCCTGCACTTCGGGAACACTTTTCGACATCGCTTCTGCTTCCAAATCGTTGACTGCAGCTTCGGTTGGTCTTCTTGTCGATGACGATGAGAAACACAAGCAAGTGCAGTGGAATAGCAAAATGTCTGCTCTTCTGCCCGGGGATTTTGTCATGAACGAGGAAAGCTATACGCGAGATGTCACGGTGGAAGACATTCTCAGCCATCGCAGTGGCCTTCCGTCGTAGGTACACGGAGCGTTCAGCGAAGATTAGAATGCTGACAGGGAGAGCAGTCATGACAACTCATACCTCTCTCCTCGCGCCACGCATCCGGACACCGCTAAGACTGTGACACAAAATCTGCGAAATCTACCGCTGGCCGCGCCGATCCGGACAAAGTACATGTACTGCAACATGATGCTGACAGTGGCGACTCATCTGATAGAGGAATTGACGTCGACTACGTTTGAGTCTTTCTTACACACCCGCGTATTCTCCAAGCTGGGAATGAATTCCACTCACCTGCAACCGGGAGCAGCCATCAAAGCCGGCCTGAAAGACAGAATGTCAACACCATATGCATGGGATGAAAGGAGCAAGGCTTTCATCGCTCTACCGTACGAGGAAGGACCCGAGATGCAGGGTGCTGGCGGCATTATCACCTCCGTGAATGATTATGCCCTCTGGATACGTGAACTGATCCACCACGAAGGCACCGTCATCAGCGAAGATCTCTACAACGGAATCCTTCGGCCACGCATTCTCGAGAATCCAGATGCAACGGATGAGGATTTGCCTCCGTTCAGCTCCTGGGAAGCGTACGCTACGGGCTTCGAGACATATTTCTACCGCGGATACCGCATAGTAAGGCACGACGGTCTGATCGGCGGTTTCGGGACGACGCATTTCTTCGTTCCGGCTATCAAATTCGGCGGAGCCATCTTTGCAAATTCTGGCGAGACGGGGAATTCGGCGGCGGTTTTGCTAATGAGGGAGCTTGTGGATGAAGCTCTGGGTATTCCCGAGGATCAGCGAAGTGATTGGAAAGGCTGGCAGGCCAAGACGGATGAAGAGAGCGCCACTGAGCGCGAAGAAGAGCACAAGAAGTTGAGAGAAGAGCTCTGCCCGCCGGGTGAAGAGCGGCAGCCGCACAAGATGCCTTTGAACGCTTACACCGGCTCGTACTTCAATGCCGGCTACCACGGACTGGTCGTGCAAGTCCAGGGCGAAAAGCTCTTCATCGACGCGAGCGACAGATCAATGGGTTTCACTCTGACCTTGGAGCATATGTGCAGTGGGAAAACATTTCTTGCCCACCTCCAAGACGCCGCCGATCCGACGGACACTGACCAGCTGAAGGCCGAATTTCAATGCGAAGGCGACAGAGCTCTGAAGATGGGACTCCATCTTGAAGCTGATTTGGACGATCTCATCTGGTTCGACAGAGTGGACGCCATGGGATCTGAATATTGAGTCGTGAGTCCTAGGGAGCAGTCTTCTACTCTTGAACAGCATGCTTCTGTCGATCTTTGTGGCTTCTTCGTGATACTCGTGAAACAATCTGCCGGTAGATCCCGTCGTCCTCATGCCTTTCCGGCTCTTTGTTGCGCCCGTCTCGTCGCACTATGTCTGGTAACATCTGTACGAGCCGAGCTATGTACGAGGAGACCAGATGCCGCGGTAACAAGGTTCCTCTGCAAAAAGCCGCCGTTTGTTTTGTGGGTGACGCATTGACGATCGAACGGCAAGGATTGCCAACCTAACAACCTAACACCTCGTGCCTCGGCGGTCGAGCTCAATCTATTCCTTTTAGCTGCCCCGCGTTTCTCGAGTATGGTATATTGCAGTCCATGAGCCTGCAAGGGCGTCCCCAAATCCCAGAGGAGCCGAGGCCCGCAAGCCCGGCACCTACAATGAAGCTTTGAGCACCACCAACGCTTCTGGTGCTAGTGGCAGTTTCCAATCCACACTAGGAATCGCTTGATGAAACAATTCTTGCGGGGTGCACAGGGTGGGCTCTCTATAGATACACGTGCGGGCCTAACGGTTCGCAAACGATGAGATTTGACGGAGGACCGTGCTGTGGTTGCTGAGACCTCACAGCTCTTGCGTCTTGCATCCTTGCCCTCCTTTGTTGTTATCGTCGGGTCACACCACAGCTGTTGTGTTGCCCAAAATATCTTGTCCCCCCTGGCCACAGTACCCGAAGACGGACCGGAATTGGGGCAGCAATCCGCTGTCATCCGTGAAATTACAGCGCGATATGCCACCCGGGATCATCATGGAATGCACCTCTGGACCAGAAATCGTCGAGGCAGCGAAATCTCATGATGCTCATAGACAACTGCAAAAACCAGATTGGAATGAGAAGAGTGCCGCCGCGACGATGATGACGGAAAAGCGAGATCGTGGCAGCTTCGCGACGCTGACCCCAGCTGGATCCGAGCGAGGAAGCAACACCGACCTCCACATGGATGGCGAGTCCATCATGCTCAAGCAGCTCGACGCGACGTATTCCACGACAACATATGATCAGGCGGAAAATGGCTTGCTGTATAGAGAAGGCCAGCTCGTCCTCCAGCCAGCGCCTTCGGCCGATCCGCGAGACCCGCTCAACTTGTCGTTCAGAAGGAAAGTGATCGCATGTCTCTGTCTTTGCCTGTACGGCAGTTTCGCCTCCGCAGCAGAACTCATCTTGGGTGCTATGCTTCCCGTGTTTGCGCTGGAGTACGCCGGAATAAATCCCAAGTTGCTGTTACCTCTGACCAAGAGTGGATTGCCTCCTGGAGATCCGCTCAAGACTCTTTCAGGTGAGCATCGATGCTGGAGGACTTGGCTCAATGTCTCGCTAATGTTTTTGTCCTGCAGAGTTGCCTAACTCTCCACCAATCTGGCACGTCTACTTGCTCGCCAGTCTCCCGGTGCTCATGATAGGCCTGAGCAACTTGGCCTTGATCCCTCTGGCAATCAGCATCGGACGTCGACCTGTGATTCTGATCTGCGGAGTCATCGCCCTCGTTGGAATGATTTGGGCAGGGCATTCCCAATCCCTCGGGAGCCATATCGCAGCCCGTGCGGTCCAAGCCATCGGCGCAGGTACCATTGAATCGTTGATTCCTTTCATTATACAGGACATAGTCTTCGTTCATCAGAGGAATACTTGGATCTCGATGTTGTTTGCCTTGCAGGGCGGCATCATCATCGCTCTGGGCATCGCCTCTCCGTACATCATCATCTATCTCTCGTGGAGATGGATCTACTACATCTGCGCGATCACTGCTGCAGTCTTTCTCGTTGGCACTGCCATATTCCTTCCAGAGACCCGCTGGGATAGGACAAAGGCCGAAATGAGTATATCTCCTCATAAATGGCTGTGCGTGAGAACATCAGCTAACTCCTATTACCACAGACGGCGTTGCGAAGACCGGAGACCGTGCTGTGTACCAGCCTCGAACATGGGCGTATGACCTGGCCTTTTTCCAAGGAGGCCTGAGATGGCGAGAGGGCTGGAACGCGTTTGTCGACACGCTGAGGACTTTCTTCTACCCGCAGATGTTCTTCATCACCATGTTGAATTCTGCTATGATAGCCTGTACATTTGCCGCAGGCTACACCATTTCGCCTGCTTTGCTGACTCAGCCATGGAGCTGGCCCTTTTTGCACTTGGGCTTGTGTCTTCTGCCTCTGCTCGTGGCCGCCATATGCACTGGTGGATTGACCGGCTACTTGGGCGACTTCATCGCAAATCTGGTGGCGCGTAAGAGGGGGAAGCGAGTGCCCGAGAACCAACTTCTGAACTTGATTTTGCCAACCTTATGCGCTGTCCTCGGAAGCGTGATATTTGGCCTCGCTGGATCGCACCAAGAAGATTATCATTGGATGGTCTTTCTCACAGGTTTCGGACTGATGGCGTTTGGATTTCTCGGCGCGAACACGGTAAGCATGCCTGCTCCGAAGCCGTGTCATGTTGCGAACTTGGCTGATCATGTCTCAGGTCGGAGCGGTCTATGTCTTAGAATGTAAGTGTTGCGGAAGGCGCCTTCCATTTCCAGACACTCGCTGACTTTCCTTCCCTAGGCTATCCTCACCTCGCTGGCCCAGCGCTTGTGAACATCGCATCTTTCAGGTGTTTGATAGCGTTTGTGCTGTCATTCAAGGTCTCTGAATGGGTCGCTGACCTCGGCTATTTCCATTCAATGCTCATTTACACTGGCTTGATGGCCTTCTTCGCAGCTCTCATACCGGTGGTGTGGTATTTTGGAGCAAGTTGGAGGAGGCGTTGGCCAGCGGATTCTTTCAGGCGTTGATCCTGATGGTCCAATCCCACAATGGAACGAGGTAGAGATCTTCAGGTTGTATACAGGAAATTAAAGTCTTTTGCGATCCAACTGAAGAAAGTGCGGGAGAAGTGAGGTCCATACAATGTTGCTGCCTGCTGCAAGGGCGCCAGAGCTCTCCGCAGAGAAGAATCCTTCGCTGACAGTTTGCCGTTTGCGAGAACGATCACATATTCCAGAACAGCCTAGTGAGCGAGATCTGCAGAATCTTGCTTGTCCGAGGCATCCTTCGCGGTCCAGGTGGCATCCTGGCTGGCTTGTCGTTCCTTCTCAGCCCTCTTCTCTTGTTGCTTCTGCTTGACCTTCTTGGGCTTTTTGGCGCTCATCTTGGCGCCATCGACATGCTTATTCTTCCACATGCCGCCATATCGGTAGTGGGGGAACTCATCCTCGAAGCCTCTTGCATCCTCGACGCCTCCAGACACTTTCTTCCAGCAATCTCCAGGGCAAATGAAGTTCCATGTCTTCGATTCGTCTATTTGACATCGTACGAGCACGGGCCGTGGAGTCCCGCACATCGTACAAGGCTTGTCATGGCTCTGTTCGTGGTCTGACATCGTTGATTTTGTTGTTGTGAATGCTCAGGTTGATATGTGTTGAGGGCAGGAATGTTTCAAGGGCAATGGTGATGACATGGATGCTTCATGCCTCAGGCAAAAGACCTGACACGCTATCCCGAAAGGGGAGGCGCTAAACTAGGCGCCGCTAGGTTTCCAGTGACAGACTGAGGACTTCACTTCATGTTCTCTTCCAAACACGAACACAAACCCAAACACAACACAACAAGCAATCGTCCCAACGCGCTCGCAATTGGTAGTGCGGGCTCACAGTGCAGCTTTTTGCAAACTCATTGCTCGCCTTGACATTGCAAGCTCTGCTACGAACTGAGGCATGTCCCTGATTCACCCCTCGACAACTCGGCAATTTGAATCCATCTTGACAATGTACATCATTGTGTCTGACTGTCCGCTCCGAGTCATGCACTACGGCAGTCCACTGTCGCTTTTGCGTGTGCTCCGCTCAAGATCCCCATGAGACTCTTGAACATTGGCAAGCTTAGGCTCGAATTCTGTGCAACTTTCCCCGGGTAGTAGCATGCTGCTGCCTCGTCCTCCAGGATGTCTTCCTTTCCGAGTAGTAGCGAGCTGCTGCTCAATCGCTTTGGGCAGTAGCCCACTCCTACGGGACCTTCGAGACTGCTCGCAGTCGCGTTTGGAGGGGTATGTCGTGCTGAAGGAACGCGGACCCAGAGGCCACTTTGCATGACTGTCACGAGGTCTTCTATCGTACGAACTTGGTGATCGTAGCCATTGTTCATGCTTCAACAGGATTTTTTGCCCGTACGACTGACGCGCTTCTCTGGTCTGGCTGTTAGCTTTCGAGAGAGGTGTCAATGCCGCGTGTCTGCATTCGACTTTTCTTGAGCACTGCAGGAGGCGCGCATGGGCTCGAAGAGACGACAGAGTGCCTCAGATGCAAAATACATAGCAATGGCATGATTCTTGGGAGAGAGCTGGAAGAGATGAAAGCGATGAAGACCGAAAAGGTTCAGAAGATATCCCACGAGGTGAAGGAGAACATTTCGTCGTTGAACTCAGACTTGGGGGAAAAGAGAAGGCTCACAGCGCTCCATCCCTCTGCTTTGCACCTCAAATGCGGGACTGTCCGGCGTGCTGGTGGCCGGAGAACAGATGTGTGACGTCGAGACGTCCCAACCAAGAAGCAAGCCACAACGTAACCATCGGATCTGCATCCTGAGTACGCAATATCGAACTCTCTGGTGAACTCGAGCATCCGGCGCACACGCGATGCCCCCCGAAGCGTTGGAGAAGCGGCACATATACTCTTCGCAGACGGCCAATCGGGCTTGCATGTGATTCGGCTAGAATTTGAGCTCCCTCCTCGTATATGCTACTTCAAGTCGGCCCACCATTTGCCGCGCTTATTGTTGTTCTCTATGACTTCCTACCATTGCAACCCAACTCACATCATACGCTACACCGACCGCTGGATTCTTGGGTACATTCATCGACAGAACACTGGAGACTCACTCGGCGTGGCGATTTGCAAGAGGAGACGACAGTCACGGCCGAACCATCGGCCGCTACTGGAAGTGATCCGCTGGACTCACATTATTCGAGTTTGGTGGATGCCGAGACAGAAAAGGAGGTCTCACCAAGTACGAAATAGGTCGCTTTCTATGACTCCAGCGACGCATATATCGACAACACGTTAGTAAGGAATTTGGCCGGTATCGTCAAGCCGGCGATACCTTGCGCACTATCCTTTGCCGACAACACAAGCTGGTCGTCGGTAACGCATAGCTATGATCTTGTTCTGACTTTTAAAGACCTTGTGACTACGCAAGATCCGGCCGATTTGTGTCTTCACTGACATCGATACAGGGCTGGTAAAGGGCGAGGCCAAAGGAAGAACTCGCCTACCTGACGAGGTCAAAGGCAATCTGCCACCGGGTTCGAAGTCTCGGGTCATTCAGACACATATCGAGGTCTTCTCCTCCAAGATCTTCCCCAAATTGCACGAATACTTCAAGAGCAGAGACGTCGGCAAGTCTGGTCGTTTCTGTTCTGACTCACTCTAAGCCTCTATTGAGGTCCATGGGCTTCTTGAAAGGTAGAGGCCGATTTAACGTCGCGATTACTACTCGTGCCTCGGATGTATTCTAGATCATCGAAGGCGACATACCTGTTCGCAAGGGCTATATTAGCGTTCCCTCTATCACCCAGTACAGGCGGAGGATGGAGCAAGATGGCCACGTTCGTGAGCTCACCTCTAGATAAGGTCTTGACGCAGGAGTTCAGCCTAACAAAAGGCCGAAATTTCGCATCTGGGCAGGCACATGTCAAAGAGTCGTGTCTACCAGACAAGGTGTGCAAGGTATTAGCAGCGCCGCCGAGCACATGGTGATGCGCACTCGATAAGAAACCATAAGAGTAATAATGAGAGGCGTCCACACATGACAGCACGTGAAGTTCTTCTGCCGGTTCCTAATCCTATCTGCCTTATTAGCCGCTGCAAGACGATGACAAGTCGCATCGGCCCACATGTTCGCGTGTAGTGTCGTGCATGGTTGAGACAGCAAGCTCTCCCAGCTCTACCGATGCGGCGCAACATGTGATCGTGGTCCCGCCATTCGTCCAGGCAGCTCCTGCTATTCCTTACATGGTCTGCGCACCAAGGCTCATGTAACTTGGCATCACAATCCTTCACTACTTACCTCGGTATCGCGCGCTTGCTTGGCTTGGTCGTTCATGTCGTTGGGACCTGGAGCTCTCACGAAGTTCGGTTGCTGAGTAGTGGGGCACCGCAAACACCGCAGCCTGGTGATGCTGCCATGCGTCGTTTGGCAGCGACGATGTTAATGATCTGGAGACCGGTCACCCAACATCGTGCGTTCTCACGTGATCCGTCAAAAGCTGTTTTGCTGAGAAAGCTAAGCGACCGCTCTCGTTATCGCGAAAGCTGAAACCCGACGCGCCAAATAGACTTTCGGGTGTAGAGCTACCGACAGCTCCAGATTGGACCCTTCTTTTTCTCTCCGACACGGTCATGATTCTTCTCACCATCGCATTCCTGTGGCCACAACGAGGCATTGGAGGATTCTGAAGCCTTCAGGAGCTGAAGACGGGCGACGAGAGATGCATTTTCCACAACGTTTGGTGAACGAAGGCGCTGTGAATAGTTGCGACGCAGCAAGAAAGGAGTTCCTGCATTCAGCGATTGTTGAATGACGCAAGAATTGGTCCCAACATGATGCTTCAACAATTTGCAGGCCTCATCCGATCCCGACCAGATTTCGCGTGGAGTCGCCTGCAGCATTCGCGCCTGCCTGCCTTTCGCGTTTCGCTGTAGAGCGCAAGGTGGCGCCTGCCTCCCCGCCCGTCGCTCTCGTTTAGTTTAGTTGATATCAGCATCTCGAATCCCTGGTGCCTTCCCCGTCAACTAACGCGGGTTGGGCCGGGAGCGGACCACTTGTCAAAGCACTCAAAATACTATACCTTCCACGCCCGCCCACATACTTCTCTGTCTCTGCCCCTTCACCTTCTTTCCACACCGCAACATCTCACCGTCGCTCCACACCCACAGAGCGACCTTCTCACCTACCGACTTATCGACTCTCGCTTCACCTGTGCGAGTCAGTTACGACCCGCGTCAACACATTGCCGGCGGATTGATTCCTGTCACCTCGACCCTACAGACCGCCGACAGCACATCCTTCAATATGCCTTCGAAGCAGCCTGGGGAACCTGACCACGCCGTCGACCCAAAGTTCGAGTCGTCGACACCCGCCCCGGAATCCAAGCCATTCCCGCAAGAGCCCGTCAGGAATACCAA
Source organism: Lecanosticta acicola (assembly GCA_963674455.1). Lineage (NCBI taxonomy): Eukaryota > Fungi > Ascomycota > Dothideomycetes > Mycosphaerellales > Mycosphaerellaceae > Lecanosticta > Lecanosticta acicola. The sequence goes on along the minus strand of CAVMBE010000041.1, from coordinate 10,916 downwards.
ATATGACCCGAAGAAGCCACACATCACAGAGACTCCCATGACGAGGAAGAACTGGTACAAGCACGTGAACTGGCTTAACGTGGTGCTGATTGTGGGCATCCCCATTGCTGGCTGCATCTACGCTTTCTGGACACCCCTCTACCTCAAGACTGCGATTTTCGCGGTACTCTATTACTTTGCCACGGGACTGGTGAGTCTTTCTGAAGATGTTAGCTTATGTGCAATTGCTAACGCGTTCTAGGGAATCACTGCTGGATATCACAGACTGTGGGCACACACTTCCTACTCCGCCTCCATTCCCCTCAAGATCTTCCTCGCCGCTGTTGGCGGTGGAGCCGTCGAAGGCTCCATTCGATGGTGGTCTCGCGACCACCGTGCCCATCACCGATACACCGACACCGACAAGGACCCGTACAGCGTTCGCAAGGGCCTGCTCTACTCCCACTTCGGCTGGATGGTCATGAAGCAAAACCCAAAGAGAATCGGCCGTACCGACATTTCTGATCTCAATGACGACCCAGTGGTTGTTTGGCAACACAAGAATTACCTCAAGGTCGTTCTCTTCATGGGCCTGATCTTCCCATGCCTGGTTGCTGGATTTGGCTGGGGTGATTGGCTTGGCGGCTTCATTTACGCCGGTATCCTGCGCATCTTTTTCGTCCAGCAGGCCACCTTCTGCGTCAACTCTCTCGCCCACTGGCTCGGAGATCAGCCATTCGACGACCGCAATTCTCCTCGTGATCACGTTATCACCGCACTCGTCACTCTTGGCGAGGGTTACCACAACTTCCACCACGAGTTCCCATCCGACTACCGCAATGCCATCGAGTGGCACCAGTACGACCCAACCAAGTGGTTCATCTGGACATGCAAGCAGTTGGGCCTTGCTTACGACCTGAAGCAATTCCGATCCAACGAAATCGAGAAGGGTCGTCTCCAGCAACAGCAGAAGAAGCTTGATCAGCAGCGTGCCAAGCTCGACTGGGGCGTTCCTCTCGAGCAGTTGCCAGTCATGGAATGGGACGACTATGTCGACCAAACCAAGAACGGTCGTGCTCTCATCGCCGTCGCTGGTGTTGTCCATGACGTTTCGGACTTCGTCAACGACCACCCAGGTGGCAAGGCTATGATCCGCAGCGGAATTGGCAAGGACGCTACTGCTATGTTTAACGGCGGTATTTACCTTCACAGCAACGCGGCACACAACTTGCTCTCCACCATGAGAGTTGGTGTTATCCGCGGAGGTATGGAAGTCGAGATCTGGAAGCGATCGCAGAAGGAAAGCCAGGGTTCTCAGATCTTCAAGGATGAGAACGGCAACCGCATCGTGCGCGCTGGTGCTCAGGTCACGAAGGTTATGGAGCCCCCGGCCAGCGCTGGCGCTGCATAAACGATCAATCGTCCTGGGATTTTAGCGTTCTTGTTCTTGTGGTTACTTTGGTGCGTACAAGCGATGGGACTAGATGGCGTGGAGAATTGGGTGTAATTCACACATTCGCTGTAGAAGTACATGGTTTCTAACGATGAGACCTAGCAGTGGTACGAGATGTTAGCCTGCTAGACGGCACATGAATCAACAAATCTGCACCATCATCTTTTCGAAGTCTCAAGAACCATCCACAGAGTCAGGTTAATTTCCATTGAGCTAACAGCGCATGTTATCACATGATAGTATTGCAGCGAAGCTAGTACAGCTGGTGCATGTGAAAGTCATGCAATGTACATCCCTCGTCCACCAATCAGCATCCGACATTTAGTCTCGCTTGACCATCCTGATCCAAATGATAAACGCCAACAACCCAATCCCTCCAAAGAGAAAACCAAGAAACTACGAAATCCACCTTCCTCCTCATCACCTCCCTCCAATCCTCATCATCACCTCATCACCTCCCTCCAATCCTCATCATCACCTCATCTCTGCCGGCGTCAAAGCCTGCACCACCGACGTCCCATCCATAAACCTCGTGCGGAAAATGCGATTCGCATTCCCAAACATGCCATCTTTGAGCGAGACGACGATGAACTGGCTGCCTCGGAATCGTGTGCGGATGAGACGGCCGATGTTCTGGGTGTGCGAGAGGTCGAGGGCGGCGTCGACTTCGTCGAGAATGTACATTGGTGCGGGGCTGTATTGGAGGAGGGAGAGGATGAGGGAGAGGGCGATGAGGGATCTAAGCAGAAGAAGAAGAAGAAGTTGTTGTTAGTGGATTATTTTGGGGCAGGAGGAGGGGGGTTTAGGGGAGGCAAGGCATACCGTTGTCCACCGGAAAGTTCGGTGAGAGATTGTTTCCACACCTTCCCGAGGCAGACTTTCACCTCCAACCCGTCGGAAATCTCCTTGCCCTCCGGCGGATCGAGTTTGGCCGTGTTCCCGGGTAAGAGATCGTTGAAAATCAATCCGAAATCTTCGTTGACTTTCGACCAAGTCTTATACAGCGCCTCTTTCTTGTACTCATCCAACGTAACAATCGTCTCTTCAATCTTCTTCTTGTCCTTAATCACAGTCTTCATCATCTGCTTCAAGGACGATTCCTTCTTTTCCACACTATCGATCGTAGCCATGACAGCCGGGTTGATCTTTTTCCTCATACCTTGGAATCGCTCCGTCACGTTTTTGAGATTGGATTTGCACTCGGACATGTTCTGGCCGTTGAAGTCATAGGGCGTCCCGGCCTTGCCGAATGAGGATTGTTCTTCGAGGATCCAGTCGTGTTCCTTTTCAAGAGCGGTGACGGATTGCTGTGCTGCTTGTTGGGCTTTGGCGAAGCCGTCGATGGAGTGATTGAGCTTTTGTGCTTCCAGATTTTCGTCAGAGATTTGTTGTGCTTTGCGTTTCGAGGCCCGGTCGAGGTCGGCAATCTCATCGTCAAAGCTGCTCAGCTTTCGTCGCTCGTCATCAAGGGCCGCTTCGGCTTCATCAGACTTCTCCTTGAGCTGTTTCCGCTTGGTCTCGTGCGCTTCGAGTTCCTCTTGATGCCCCGAAAGCGTGACCTCCGAGTCATGTAGCTCTTCTTGAGCAGCCGATAGATCACTGCCAGTCTGCTCGGCGTCGATATTCGCATCTCTGACCTCTTGCTGCAGTGGCTTGATGGATTCTTGTGCTTTGGTGAGAGCCTTCTTCAGCTTGTCAAGATCGCCTTGCAGCTGGTCAAGCTTGGCGCCCTTGTTCGATGAAAAGTCCTTCATGTCTTTCTCGACCCGCTTGACCTCTTGCTCGGCTTCTGATTGCCGCTTCTTGGCTGCTTGGATGTTTTCCTTCAGCGCGGCGATCGTCTCCTTCATCTCACTGACAGACGCAATGATGCTGCTCGACGAGTTGCTCGCAATCTGCGATTCGGCAAGCTTAATCTCGTGATTCTTGAGGTCGAGCTCCTGCTTTGATTGCCTCGCGTACTGTAGTTTCTTCCCATCCCTTGCCATGATCCCCTCAAGAGCATCGAGCTTGGCCTGTTCTTGCTCTAGCTCAGAGTTGATGGCGTGAAGCTTTTGTAGTTTCAGCAGCACGCCACTGCCTGATGCTGCGGAGCCACCTGAGAGTGTACCGCTTGGATCGTAAACATCTCCCTCAATAGTGACACTCTTCAGGCGGACGGACGGGTCAAAAGTGACTTGCTTCGCAGTGGAAGCGTCGGCACAGACCAAGGTACTACCAAAGACATATTCCATCGCTTTTTCAATCTCGTGCGCGTAGCCGATGAGATTGATCGCAAGATGGACTTTGCCAGGACACAGTTTCTGCGCGCTCTTGACGCGATCGGCCGATGCTCTAGATGGATCAATCTTATCCAAAGGTACAATCTGTACTCGCCGCCTCAGCTTGCCGTGGTCGATCAATGCGGAGGAAGTCTTTGCGCTGTCCACCACGACGTTGTACAAACGGCCACCAGCACAGACTTCTAGCGCAGTGCTCGCTTCTGTCGATTCCACGGGGAGGGTGAAGAGCTGTGCAACCAGGCCCTTGACGCGGCCGCGATCGAAATTTGGCTCTGGATCGGAGTAAGTGAAGTCGAGACCTGCCACCTGTCTCTTCAAGTTCTCCGAATCGGTTTGAAGCGAACGTATTCGCTTCTCGAGCTGTGACTTCTCCGCTTGCTGCTCTTCTTCCTTGCCGGGCTGGAAACCAACCTTCTCCAGGTCTTTCTGGAGTTTGGCAGCTTGTGAACGCAGAGACTCTAAATCCTTGAGAAGACCAGCATTCTCCCTCTCGGCCTTCTTTGCGCGAGGCTCATCCTCTTTAATTCGGGCTTCCAGATGCGTAATCTTCAGCTTCGACTGTTCGATTTCTGTCCCGGCTTTGCTTGCATCGTCGCGCGCTGTAGCCAGCTGACCAGCATAGCCACCATCGGAGCCTGCGTTGGATGAGATACCAGTCTGTAGTGTCTGAAGCAATTCCTCCTTCTTCTCCACTTCAGACTTTTGGTCTTCAAGATCCTTGTTGGCTGCCTCAAAGCGCTTCTGGAGCTTTTGGTGCGTGTCCGTTTTGTGCTTGAGTTGTTTTTCCAGGTCTTTTACGGACGCCTGTGCTTTCTGCAATCGCTCCTGCTCTTCCGACATAGATGTCTGCTTTAGTTCGAGAACGGCGTCCAGTCGCTCCAATTCTTTAGCGTGCTCCTTGACGGCCTCTTCCAGCTTGGCGAATTTTCCGCCCTTCCTCAGCTCCTTGTCGCGAGCTGCGCGCACCTTTCCCATGTCCTCTGCTAGCACCTCGATCTCTCTCTGCAGCTTCTCGGCATTCTCCTCTAATTGCGTGGCTCGCTCCTTCTTCTCAGCCAAGTCTTGCGCGCTCTGCTGCATCTTCTGCTTTGATCTGATGTAGTCGTATGCAACCACGAGTTTTGTGAGGCGCTCGAGATCGCTCTGTGTGTTCTGGAACTCCAAGAAGGCGCGCTTCTCGTTTCGCAGCTTGTCCAGCTTCGGCTCGATCTCCTCTTTCAGCAAGCCTTCCAGCTCCTCTACTTTGGCCTGCTTCTTGTTCATCGTCTTGAAGGCTTTCTCTCGCCGGTCCTCAAACATACGGGTACCCGCTGCCTCTTCTACCATGCCCAGAATCTCCGTGCTCTTCATGTTCAGAACCTTGGTGATGCGACCTTGCATGATCAAGAAGTTGGGGTTGTTGATGTTGAGCTGCACGCTCTGGAACAGATTCTGCACACTCTGCTGCTGCGCACGATGGCCATTGATGAGATACTTGCTGGTTCCGCCCAGCACGATCTGTCTCGTAACGCTAATGCTGCCATATTCCTCGAATCCGATCGGCGACTTGGACTTGTCGCTATTGTCAAAGACGAGTGTGACGGAGGCTTTGGTGATGCCAGCCTGGCCACGTTTGTAGATGAGGTCGCTCGCGCCGCCACTTGCCCTGAGCAATTCGAATCTGCCAATTCCCAAACAAAAGCATATCGCGTCCAGTATGTTCGATTTTCCAGAACCATTCAGTCCAGTGATGGCGTTGAATGTGGGGTCCCATCCGGAGATGACGGTGCGTACGGCGTACGACTTGAAGCCGTCAATGATCAACTCCGTGATCCTCATGGTGTCGTATCTTCGTGTCAGTGGGAGAGTCGTTCAAGCCATGCGCGCATCGTCGGTGGTCGTCGGTGGTCGTTGGTGGTCGTGTAAACAAACAATCGCTTACTCACGCGGGAGGCGCTCGGACCGGGCAATCGCATCCGCCATCACCAACGCACGCGTGAACACGTGATGCTTCCTCGACTCGAGATTCGCGGGGCTCTGAGAGAAAGTCGCGGAAAATCCTTCTTCCGAGTCGCATCAGACGGAACTCAAATGGCAATGACGGATCGGGATCAGATAACCAGCCGCGTGCTATAAAAAATCACTCAGGCCAGCAATTCACCGCGGCGCTAACACACGATCGTCAACGACCTCAACCGACTTCCCAAGACACTAGATACTTGGGCCTCGCACCGCCCAGCGCATGGCAGTGCGACGCCATGCTCGCTCTCTTCCGAAGTCGCACTCGCACTCTGCATTCTTGAAAATTTGACATGGAAAATGACTATACCTATGTATTCGTGTACAAAGGCACCCGCGTGCGGGGGACTTAAGAAGGCGACCGTCCACTGCGCTCGCCAGTATTCCTCCACCTCCAAATCACCGCCGCCGCCGCCCGTCAATGGCAAGCACGGCGCCCGAGCAGACGACCCTCAGACTCAGCGCGACCTCTTCGTCAACGTCCTGAACGCCAACGCCACCCGCAGAGATGCGAAGCAGTACCTCTCACGGTTCAAACAGCCGGAGAAGAGTAATGCGGAACCCAAACCCGACCTGTATGCTCTGCTGGAGGAGCGCAATGCTCGCCACCGCAAAGATCAGGATCGATTGGATCGTCTTGGCGTCAACTTAGGTGGTCTGTATGCACCAGCTCGAGCCATCGCGAACAGCCCACGCTTCACCCAACAGGATGAGGTCCGGAAACAGTCGATTTCCGCGCCTGTCCAACAGCAAGAAATACATGTCGCTCTGGCTTGTCTCCGAGCGCCTGAAGATATTGACGATGCCACCATCGACGGCCTAGCTCGAACTCTTGCCCAGCTTGTCCGGCTGGATATGCGGATCGTGCTGGTTCTTGACACCAACGGCCACGGCCCTATCAATCCGGGTGATGTGAGAGCTCTTCGAAAGCTTCTGGCACAGCAGGCCGATCGCCTCTGCGATGCCATCGATCGCCACAACGCCGAAGGAGGTCGGTCCGTGCCAAATGCTCTTGAGGTCACTGACAACGACGGTGACATTCATGTGACCTTACCAGATCTGTTGATGGATCCCTTGAGACGAGGCATGATCCCAATTGTGCCGACAATGGCCTATACAGGCGCGGGACAAGTTGTGCCGGTATCTGTTCTGGACATCATGACAGGGTTGACTAGACACATCATCGGAACCGATAAGCACTCTCAGACGTCCAAGGCCAGCGAGGACGAACACGTTCAGCTGGACCGTATCATCCTATTAGATTCCGTAGGAGGCATACCGAGTAAGGATCGAGGAGATGGAGCCCACGTGTTCATCAACTTGGAACAGGAATTCGACGACATAGCCGAAGAGCTGTCCGAATATGCCGCGGAGTCGAAGGAGAATCCCGACTCACAAATAGGTCCTTGGGTCTTCAGGCAACATCAGAAGAATATGTTCGCCGTCCGCAAGTGCCTGGAGCTGCTACCGCCTTCTTCCTCTGCTCTGATTGTATCTCCATCCGAGGCTGCGAGCGCTTCGCGATCTGCAGCATCACTTCAAGCGACGCCCATTTCTACAGGAACGCGACGACAGAGAAATCCACTCATCCACAACTTACTTACCAACAAACCTCTGATTTCATCTTCGCTGCCAACCGCGAGACTTACTACCAGTCCGGATGATCAGTCGGCACATCTCAATGTCGCGACTGTCCTCCGCCGTGGGATGCCTCTCAAGGTCATTCCTGCCGCTCGTCGAGGCCAGGGCTGGCAGCGACCCAAGAATGGATTTACCACTCTGAGTTTGGAGGACGACCCTCGTGTTGACCTTCGACGCCTCGTTCACCTCATCGAAGACAGCTTTCGACGGAAGCTTAACGTCAAGCATTACCTCAATCGTGTTCAGAATCGAATAGCCGGTGTCATCGTGGCCGGCGACTATGAAGGTGGTGCAATCCTGACATGGGAAATGCCTCCCGGAGTCAACGATCCCAACCGACTCGTCCCTTATCTGGACAAATTCGCCGTCCTGCAGACATCACAGGGCTCCAGCGGCGTAGCCGACATCGTCTTTCAGGCTATGGTTAGAAGCTGTTTTCCCGATGGGGTATGTTGGAGAAGCAGAAAGGACAACCCTGTCAACAAATGGTATCTGGAGCGAGCGACTGGCACGTGGAAGATACCCAACAGTAACTGGACGATGTTCTGGACTGGAGACGATGTCGTGGAAGGGGAACAGAAATGGAGCGACTACGTTGGAGTGTGTAGTCACATTGCTGCGAGCTGGGCAGATGATGGGAAGAAGCCTGACTGAAAGGATCGGAGTGTCGAAGGGCTCTTTATAGCGGTTTCTGCTCAACTGAGCATCACTCCGAATTGCGGGAGAAGCGGCCGATGCTGCACTGCTGCTAGACGCCTAGTCTGACGTGTGCTTTACCATCGCAACCGCTCCATCTCCAGACATCTCCACCGCTGATGAGTCAAGCAGAGGCAAAGATTGCGGATTTGTGATGCTGTGGGCGACCAGTTCAGCGGGGATGGACTCAGGGACTCGAGCTGATCGCGAGTGCCTTTACAGTAGTACTACCAGAGTAGCGGCGACAACCAGAAACGGGCCTATCGATCACCGTAGCAAGGTCCATCCTGCGGCTGGAAGAGGTCGATGTCCATCCAAATGATACCCATATATCTGGCGAACAAGATCCAAGTCCGCAATCGCCGCTTTCGCTACGACGCGATATGCGTAAGCAACTTCGAAAGCCAATTCGTCCGTCTATACACTTTGTATACATCAGTCTCTGTCCATGAACGCACGGGTCAAGCCCGCTCTCACTATTGTGATCCAATTTCCTTCCCACACACCTTCCCCTTCAACCTACACAGAGAACTTTCAACCCTCCCTTCGAAATGCCACCACGAGATTATCACACCCTGACCAAGACTGTATGTACACAGCAATACATATCCAGCCATCCGATCCAACCCAACCCAGACCAGACCAACCAAATCGGGCAAATCCATCTTCATCTCCGGCGTTAGTGTTACTTGGGATTTGCCGGAACTTGTGAGGGAAGGAGAAGGAGAGGGAGATTTTGGAGGGGAAGAAAATTAAGAGTGAGCTTGGTTGCGTGAGAGCGGCATTCCATCATATCTGTAAAGATCATTTGAGTCGAATATCATTCTCGTCAATATCATTGAATGCAGCAGCGTTGATGCACCTCCTCTGAAATGACCTCTCACCAACGCCGGCGCTCGAAATTCCGAAATTCATCGTTCCATATCCATCTACTGACCGCTTGGAGTCCCGTTGCCGGCCCGTCCCTGTCGTACGAGCCAGAGCAGCAGATCGACCTTGGTCGCGACGGCCTTGGCTTCCAGGCCGCCTTCCTTGTTCCTCTCCGTAACGATCGCAGCCGCATTCCAAACGAAGAATCGCTCCAGATACCGCAGCGGTGTGTCCATCGTGATCTCCACGTACTCCCTCTTCGACTCGTCCTCTCCCTCGGTGGCGCCAATATTCTTCTCGATTGGCTTCACTTCCTCAATCTTGGCAAAGTTGAACATGACGTCCTTGACGGGAGAGGTGATCTTGACTCTGCCGGAAGAGAGATAGGATAAGCAGTTTCCGAGCGTCACCATCCCAACGAGTCGACGACCTGTTCCGGATGTCACAGGAATCTGATCGTAGCCCTTGTCGCGCATGAGCTCGACTGCTTCATCAACCAGGGCCGTCTCGGCGATGGTCTGGATTGGCTTGAGACGAAGATCGCGGATCTTGGCGGCGGCATACTCGTCGTTGGTCATCTTCTTGGTCAAGATGGGAAGCTGGGCCGGTTCAGGAGGATGAGAGGCTTCCGGAGGTGGCGTGCTCGGTGCCGTGAGAGGCATCGTAGGTGGCAGGAGATCATTTGCTGCAAGCCAGTCGTCGTCGACGAATTTGCTAAGGTAGCTGCGAATACTGTCTGGGAGTATCACGACCACGGCGTCATTAGGGCCGAGCTTGTGGTCCTTGATGTACTTCACGCAAGCACTCATGGCAGAGCCAGAGCTTCCTCCTACAAGCAATCCCTCTTCACGGATCAGACGTCGTGCCCAGTAGAAGGAATCGCGGTCATCGGTCTTGTACCACGTATCTACTTCCTTCTGCGAGAGCACGTCTGGAATGAAGTCGTAGCCAATTCCTTCGACCTTGTAGGGGTTGCCATCGTACTCTTCGTTCAAAGCCGGCGGCCAGGCCAAGATGGAGCCTTGTGGATCTGCGGCAACAATCTTGACCTTGTCGCCGTGTGCCTTTCTGATGCCTCTTGCAATACCGGTGATAGTGCCGCCAGTACCGGCACCTGCGATGACGGCGTTGAAGTTACCCTCGATGTCGTTTGTTTGCTGGACGATTTCCGCAGCGGTGCCAAACTCGTGCGCGAGAGGGTTGTTCGGGTTGCCGTATTGATCGAGAATGACGCCTCCTGGGATCTCCTTCTCCAATCGCCTGGCAACACCGATATGACTCTCCGGGCTGTCCCACGCAGCGCTGGTGGGCGTACGGATGATCTCAGCGCCTAGCGCCTTCAACACACTGACCTTCTCACTGCTCATCTTTTCCGGCAGCGTGATGATGGTCCTGTAGCCCTTGACAGCACCCACGAGGGCAAGACCAATGCCAGTGTTACCACTCGTTGGCTCGATCAAGACGCTGTGTCCAGGCTTGATCCGTCCCTCTTTCTCTGCCGCCTCCACCATGCGCAGCGCGATACGGTCCTTGACACTTCCTCCGGCATTGAAGAACTCGCACTTGGCATAGATCTTGCACTCTACCCCGATGGATTGCGGGATGCGGTTGAGGTGGACGAGCGGGGTGTTTCCGATATTCTCGAGAATCGAGTCCATGACGGCCGGAGGATTTCGCGGCTTGACGGTGGTGAGGTGCGACATGACGGGCGTGTTGCGATCCCAAGCGGCGATAGATGAGAGGAGGAGGAGGAGAAGAAGAAGAAGAAGAAGAAGAAGTGGTGACCAACCTTGGTGAGTGATGCTGTGGTATATGACTAGGACATTCCTTCCTGCGATGGCGAGACAAAGCACAGGGTACACGTTGGCGGGCGACAGAAAAGGTTGGTCGTCGAACTTGTCGCCCATCGCCCGTGAATAGCCGACGGCCCGGCTCACCACCGAAAGTCCTGGCACCAATTTCTCCCTCCTCTTCATGTGAAAGTCAACAACAACACC